>CM033713.1:28508842-29108842 GCA_019671005.1 Hibiscus mutabilis
ATTTAAAATAGTTAAAGGAGCTCCAAATACAATAATAAAACATTTGACCAATACAAGTTAAATCAAATAGAGTTACAAATACAGTTTTAAAATCCACGCTATGAAATATGATGTCAAGATAGGATAAAGCAATGGCACTACCATAACCGCCTAAACACACGCTATAGAACAACCAACACCACAACAACATCAACAATAAATAAACAAACCATGAGTGAGGCACAATGTCACCCGACACTGGGAAACCCACCCATGCTCGAAATCTCACATCGAGAGGTATACTCAGAATCTCGCATCAAGTCTTCGCTCGGAATCTCGCATCGAGCGGAGCTCAGAATCTTGCATCAAGCAAATATCATCACCCAGAATCTCACATCGAATGGCCTTCTTGTGTTGCAACACTCACTCACTGGGTATCTAGATCCCATCAAACAAGGACTCATAACCAAACAAGTGCCCTTACCTGGCACAACCACAACTGATCCACCAAGGATCCCTAAAGACTCGCTTACCAAGTAATTTACTTTCATTTCAATACTCAATTAGCCATTTAATCCAAATAAGCAATAAGAAATACTCATTCTTGATTTTACCAGTCATTTTATATCACAAGAGACCCATTAGAACCTTAACCACAAATTATAGAACCTCCAAACTCAAAACATAAAAACTTGGGCAGATTACCCAGCGAGTATCGATACTCCTAAGTGAGTATCGGTACTCCCCTCTAAGTATCGATACTCCCCAATGAGTACCAATACTCCAATTAGATTCGAAAGAATTGGCCCTTGCCCCGTACCGATACGCTATGTGCCACACCAGTACTTCATATCGGTACTAGGATCGCCCCATGCCGATCCTTACCTATAACTATACGCCTACCCTAGTGTACTGGTACGCAAAGCCTTTCTAGGCAATGCAATAGTGGGTACCGATACGCCCCTAGCGTACCGGTACTCGAAAGTGTTACTAAAATTCTGATCTAATGAGGGGTACTGATACACCGAGAGGTGTACCGGTACGCCTCTCACAGTTTATCCCCTAAGGTACGTAAGAGTACCGATACGCAACCATCCCATACCGGACTCAAGCCCCATTTCAAAACTTGAGCTCGAGATTACACTAATCCCGCCCTTAACCTCCTTAGTTAAGTCTTAAAACGTTCCTACCAATTATGAGGAGTCATTAGGTGAGTTTCTAGCCATTTTTACCCTTAAACATTAACAATTATAGGATGTACCATTGATAACCAACCAAGCTCTAAATTATCAAAACATCATATATCAAGCAATACATGCCAAAATGATGATGCATATGAACACACAAGTTAGAAGTGTACTAACGTTGAATTACAAGCTAAAAGGAACCCCAAGCTTTCTTCTTCCCTTGGGCCTTTGAATGTTCTCCAACCTCTTTAACTACAAAGGAGATGTTGTAAACGAGTTACAACATTGTTGGGAGATTAAAAGAAGCTCAAAGGACGATTTAACAGCAAGAAATAGAATTAAAAACACCATTCCCGTTCTCACTCTAAAACCCCCACTAAAACCCCTTCTTCCACCATTGTAAGCAAAGATTATCTTGGATTGTAGATCCTTGGATGCCTAACAACTTTCCCTTCTTACTAATCCGAGATTTCAATAGAAAAAAGGTGGAGTTTTTCTTTCAAACTCATAGAGAAGGGAAGATGAAGATGGTGGGGAAAGCTTTTGGAGAACAAAAATAACTTCATCAACTTACAAAATCTGCAGCTCATAACTCCCCCCTCATATTTTCTTCAACTATGAATTTACCATAAAGCCCTGCTCTATAACCCCATAACTTAAGCCAAAAACCTAAACCAAGCCCACCAAGGTTTTAGCTCAACAACATGACCCAAACGCGAGGCCCATGCCTCGGTTTAGCCTGATGCTCAAGTTTCAAAACCTGGGTCGTTACAGTGAATCTAGTAAGCCCAAGGGATTAGGCACTGTCACGGTCAGCATCAATAAGACAAAGATGACGACATCGAAGAGAATATGGACGAGCCAAACAAAAGCTTGAAAGGAAGAAACTAGAAAGAAACCCACGTTTCATATTCCAATAGCATATGCAGAGTTGCTTTCGATACTAATTAAGGAAGGTTTTGTGACTCTAGTTCAATCAAAGCCAAGACAGCCCCCTTATCCTAAAGGTTATGACGTCCAAGCCATATGTAACTATCATCTAGGAGGTACGAGCCATACTACTGAGAATTGCGGAGCCCTGAAGAATAAAGTCAAAGACCTAATTGAAGAAGGGTTACTTAGTTTTAAGGAAGAAAGCCTTAAAACTTTTAAAAGTCCTAGTAATAATGAAGCATCGCAGTATGCAGAGAGGGGTCCATATCCGACGCTCGTAATCCATTGCCAAGGCCAGAGTTCAAATTTTGTTGTCTAGTCTTCGGAATCATCTTCGACTGGTGGCTAAAAGTCGAAGACCAATGGTCATTTTAATCTCATACCCATTTCTAATGGAAAATTATATCTACAGTTACTAGAGGCACAATTGGTGGCCCCATACCATGTTGTTAAGTGTTCAAATGTACTATTTTTATTACCCTTTTTATTCATATTATTGCTAGACTTAGGCTTATATTAGTTGCATTATTAGCCATTCATGCATGTTTGCATTGTTTCCTTGGGCCACAAGCTTGATTTCATATTTTGCTTAATTTTGTGGAAAAAGATACTGCTTTGGTGTGTTTTGTGTGTGTGTGCAGAATCACTTGCCAAAGCAAGTCTAGGACCATTGCTGTGGCAATGCATGAAGGAGATGCTGAGCTAGTTGCCAGGGCAATGCATGAAAGAGATGCCGAGCTAGTTGCCAGGGTAATTTTCGATAAGGGATAAGATGATATGGTAGTCGAAATTGATGACTAAATAAGCCCAAGATGACGTGGAGCAAAGTTAAATCCCAAAGGAGTTTGATTTCCATGAAGAGGTTAAAGAGAAATTAAATCCCAAGAAGATATAAGAAGTTCTAGAAGGAATTTAAATATAATAAAGAATTATATTCTTTAAAGATATTTAATTCCAACTTAACTTCCTCATCAAAAAAGACTTTGACCTAGCCCTATAAATTAAGGATCAAGCCGTCAACTCCAAGGGAGAGAGATGAGAAAAATTTCGACAAAGTGAGATTAGAGATTTCGACAAGGCTTCAACCATTCTTCATCTTTTTCTTTCTTGTTCAATTAGGTTTAAGCTAGAAATTCTTTGTCTTGTGTTTGTTTGGAACCTAGCCATGAACTAAATCTATTTGGCTAAGGTTATTGTGTTTTGTGGTTGTGAGAAACAATTGGATTTTGTTTAGGTAATAAGAGTTTGCACTTTCAATTCAAGGTTTACTCATTCTTGGTTTTTCTTCTTGTTTGCGAGTGAATTGGGAGAGGATCTCGTAACTTCATCTATTTATCTAATATGGAGAGTTAGATTCAAGAAACGAATGCGTATGGTCTTTATTCAATCTATTGATCGTGAAGATTAATCCGGCTTAAGAATAAGTTAAGGATTTTAATGGCTAAGAGGAGTGCAAGATTGGTTGTTGTTCACCCTTGATTCACGCAGGATGTATTAACAAGGCATGCACAAATAGCTAGAGTTTTGAATTAGGGATAAGAAGAAACCATTGAAGAACGCTTCACCGAACCTTGAAGTTGTTGCCCAACCGCCCAAGTAGTTGCCCAGGCAATCTTCGATTAGTTGCCAAGGCAACCCCGCCGTGCAAGTTGCCACGATAACCTTCCTATCTCATTTGATTACACATTCTTTTACTTATTTGCTTTCTAGTTTAGTTGTTAGTTAAACTCCTACAATCTTCTACTTGTGTTCTTTTACTTTTTACAGTGCAAGAGATTAGATTCTTGAAGTGGCACCAATCCCTGTGGTGATGATATATTTTATGCTATAACTTGCAACGTGTACACTTGCACAATTGCGGAGCACTTATTACGCGCAACAAGTTTTTGGTGCCGTTGTCGGGGATTGGCAATAGCAACTTTGTTTTTATTTTCTTGCACTTTTTATTTTTCTTGTTTAAGATTCAAAGGGTTAACAAACTTTGGTTTTGCATTGGTATATGACCAGGGCGAGACCGATTGCACCAGAATATCCCTTTGATCGAGAAATGGAACAAACCTTGCAAAGACTCAAACGAAGGTTAAGAGTAGTAATGGCTAATCAAGACGGCAATATGAATCAAGATGTTCCAGTATGAGGAGTGATTCTTGCACGAAACAGAACTATTAGAGACTATCTTGAAGAAGATCATGAAGGACTTAATCCAGGAGTTGTCACACCTGAAATTGAAGCCGACCACTTTGAGTTGAAACCGGTGATGTTCAATATGATCAACACAATTGGTCAAATTGGCAGCTCAACAACTGAAGATGCACGACAACATCTTAAATCTTTCTCCGAGATTGCAATTCATTCAAAATACAAGGAGTCACCCCCGATGTTTTACGACTAAGATTATTCCTCTATTCACTGAGGGAAAGGGCAAAAGCATGGTTGAATTGTATTCCTACCGGATTAAGAGGATCTTGGACCGATCTTTGTCGTGATTTCCTTGCTTGATTTAATCCTATAAATTTGACTGATAAGCTTCGTAATGAAATTACTTCTTTTCGGCAGGCAGATGATGAATCCATGTACGAGGCTTGGGAGCGATATAGAGAACTTCTACACAAATGCCCTATATACGGATTCCCAATGTAGACACAAGTAATAATGTTTTACAACGCTATGAATACACCAACAAGGATGATGCTAGATGCCTCGGCAAACGACATACTCCTAGATAAGTTGTCGGAGGAAACAATGCAAATTCTAAACAGGCTTACCAAGAATGATTATCAATTCTCATCTGCTAGAAGAGGAGGAGTTAGACGCCAAGCCACAATACATGAACTGGGATCATCAGACTCAATTTCGGCATAATTGGCCACTCTAACCAAGATGGTCCAAAACATGCAGAAACCAAACAACACACAGGAAGTCAAGGTAATGGATTCCTTTTGTGAGTTATGTAGTGGTAACCATGATTCTTCTGAATGTATGCATAATCCGGAATCCAGCTTTTATGTGGGGAATTACAACCGGAACAACAATGTGATGTCCAATACATACAATCCAGCTTGGAAGAAGCATCCAAATTTTTCATGAAGTAATCCAAACAATTCTCTAAACTAGAACAATCAGAATGCACAAGCATCGGGATTCCAGCAGAATATGCCACTGCAACAGTTGCCGCAGCAACAACCGACAACATCTAGTTCTTTGGAAAATTCTCTCAATGCTTTTATGTTGAAAACTGAATCTTATATGGCTGAGAATAGTAACTTCATAAAAAGAACTGATGCTTTTATTAACAGGACCGAGATGAGATTGCAAAACCAAGAGGCAGCAATCAAATCATTGGAAAACCAAGTCAGACAATTTGCTTAAAACCTGAATACTAGACCGCAAAGAGGTTTACCTAGCAATACTGAAGTCGCAAGAGGGATTGGCCATGAGCAATGTAAGACGATCACCACTAGAAGTGGCCAACAACTTAAAGAGGCTCAAGCTCGCTCATCAAACAAAACTCCACAAAAAGAACAATACGAACTCAACGGCAAAGCCTCAGATGCTGAACCAAGAATTATCGCGGCAACCAGCGATAAGCATGCCTCGGCAACCAACGATAGGCACGCCACGGCAACCCCAGTTGACAATGCCTCGGCAATGTCATCAATCAGGTTCTAGACCAATGAAAAGATCGAAGATATCCGACTTCTACCACTATTCCCATAAAGGTTGAAGTGACAAAAGCAAGAATATCAATTCAAGAAGTTTCTTGATATCCTAAAGCAAGTCCACATCAACTTGTCATTGGTTGAGGCGATTGAACAAATACTGAACTATGCCAAGTTTCTGAAAGATATTGTGTCCAAGAGAATAAGGCTATGGGAGTTTGAAACAGTTGCCACAACAGAGGGTTGCATGGCCATGTTGCACAATCGTATGCTACCCAAGTTGAAGGATCCCGAAAGTTTCACAATACCATGTTCCATTGGAAACCACTATGTCGGGAAAGCATTATGTGACCTTGGAGCAAGCATAAACTTGATGCCTAAATTTGTTTTCCAGAAACTAGGAATCGGGAAGGCAAGACCTACAACAGTTATGCTCAGCTAGCCGACAGATCCTATGTGCATCCAGAGGGAAAAATCGAAGACATACTGGTAAAAGTTGATAAATTTATTTTTCCCGCTGACTTTATTGTTTTGGATTGTGAAGCAGATGAACATGCACCTATCATTCTTGGGAGACCCTTCCTAGCAACAGGGAGAACCTTGATCGATGTTGAAAAGGGAGAACTCACAATGAGGGTGAATGACCAGCATGTTAAACTAAATGTGTTCCAAACACTAAGGCATGCCGATGATCCGAAAGAATGCCAACTTCTTCATGCCGTGACAGTTTAACTTCGACGAGGAATTTAGTTGCCTCAGCAACTACATTGCCGACCAAGAGGAACCTGAGGAGTATGAATAACCGATCGATGAGGAACAACAAGAAGAGGCAAATCGGTTAGTCAATCAGCCAGGTACATACTTTGAACCACTGATTACTTAGGTAAGGAAGGTAAACTCGAAAAACCCTCTATTGAACAACCACCGATTCTTGAGTTGAAACAGATTCCAGAGAAACTAAAATATGCTTACTTGGGAACCGATAATACATTGCCTGTAATTATTTCCTCTAAGTTACAGCCTGAGCAGGAAAAGAAGCTGATCAAAATGTTGATGCTACACAAGAAGAAAATAGGGTGGACAATTGTCGACTTGAAGGGAATTAGCCTGGCAGTGTGCATGCACAAGATTTTGTTGGAAAGTGATCACAAACCTTCGATTGAGGCCCAAATGAGACTGAATCATGCCATGAAAGGGGTTGTAATGAAAGAAATCATTAAGTGGCTTGACGTCGACATCATATTCCCTTTTATTGTTTTCTTGATGGTTATTCAGATTACAATCAAATTGCCATAGCACCAGAAGATCAAGAAAAGACAACCTTCACTTGCCCATACAGTACTTATGCTTTCCGAAGGATGCCGTTCAGATTGTGTAATGCCCCAACAACCTTCCAAAGATGCACGATGGCACTCTTTTCAGACATGGTCGAAGACTTCCTTGAGATCTTCATGGATGATTTTTCCATTTTCGGTAATGACTTCGATAGTTACCTCGGTAATTTAGAGAAGGTGTTGGCAAAATGTGAAGAAACCGATTTAGTCCTTAATTGGGAGAAGTGTCATTTTATGGTAGATGAAGGAATAGGGCTCGGCCACAAGATTTCATCCAGGGGAATTGAAGTAGACAAAGCCAAGGTGGACGTGATCGAGAGATTACCCCCACCAAGTTCGGTTAAAAGAATCTGAAGCTTTCTTAGACATGCAAGTTTTTATAGGAGGCTCATTCATAATTTTTCTAAGATTACTAAACCCTTGTGCAATTTGCTTGAATAGGATAAAGTCTTCAATTTTGATGATTCTTGCGCCCAAGCATTCAAAACCCTAAAGGAAAAGCTTGTCTCGGCACCCATTGTCGTTCCACCCGATTGGATGCTACCTTTTGAGCTCATGTGTGATGCAAGTGATTTCGCGGTAGGAGCAGTCCTAGGCCAACGCACAGGTAAGACCTTTTATGTGATATACTACGCTAGTAAAACTCTTAATAGTGCTCAAGTAAATTACACAACAACGGAGAAAGAGTTACTAGCCATAGTTTTCGCATTTGACAAGTTTGATCCTATTTGATTGGTACAAAGTTAATTGTTCATACGGACCATTCGGCAATTAAGTATCTATTCGCTAAAAAGGATGCCAAACCTTATTTGATTCGTTGGATATTGCTTTTACAAGAGTTTGATATTGAAATTAAGGACAGGAAAGGAGCAGAAAATCAAGTGGCCGATCACTTATCACGCTTAGAATACAATAGGGAGGAGGATGCGGATTTAGAGATATGCAATGCATTCTCGGATAAGAAACTGTTAGTTACCTCGGCAGCCATGGATGCGCATGCCTCGTCAACCCTTGACACGAACACCTCGGTAACTCTAGACGCGTATGCCTCGACAACCTTTGACGTGCACGCCTCGACAACTCCAGACGCATATACCTCGGTAACCCTTGACGCGCATGCCGCGACAACTCTAGATGCGCACGCCTCGACAACCTTGGAAGCAGTTGCCACGACAACACATGCCTCGACAATACCCTGGTACACAGATTTAGTTAATTTCCTTGTTTGTGGTATTTTACCTTATGGCCTTACTCACCAAGGGAAGAGGCGGTTACGCCATGATGCTAAGCATTACTTATGGGACAAGCCTCTTTTATTTAAACAATATGCAGATTAGGTTATACACCGATGTGTCCCTAAAGAGGAGTAGCATAATGTACTCCGACAATGCCATTCTTCACCCTATGGAGGACATTTTAGAGGAACTCGTACCGCGGCCAAATTTTTGCAATCTGGTTTGTATTGGCCAACACTATACAAAAATGCCCAAGAATTTTACATGCAATGTGATCGTTTCCAGGGGACGGGCAATATGTCAAGATAACATGAGATGCCTCTCTAAAACATCATCGAGGTGGAATTGTTCGATGTATGGGGGATCAATTTTATGGGACCTTTCCCATCTTCATTCGGTAACCTTTATATTCTACTTGCCGTCGACTACGTGTCTAAATGGGTTGAGGCAGCTGTAGTTCCCAACAACGATTCTAAGACCGTGCAACGATTCTTGCAGAAAAATATATTTACACGGTTTGGGATGCCGAGAGTAATTATCAGCGATGAAGGCAAACACTTCGACAACAAACTCATCGCCAAGATGTTACAACGCTTTGGTGTATCTCACAAGATTGCCATGGCATATCACCCACAAACCAATGGGCAAGCAGAAATTTCCAACCGAGAATTGAATGGTATACTCGAGAAAGTTGTAAATCCCTCTAGGAAGGATTGGTCAGTAAGACTAGATGACGCACTTTGGGCATATCACACTGCATTCAAAACACCCTTAGGTATGTCTCTCTTCCTACTTGTTTATGGCAAAACATGCCATCTATTGGTGGAAATCAAACACAAGGCATATTGGGCAATCAAGACCGTGAATATGGATTGGGAAAGTGCCGGGCAAAAGCGTTTGTTGGACCTCAACGAGATAGAAGAATTATGTGCACTCGCCTATAACAATGCACAAATCTACAAGGAGAAAATAAAGCAATGGCATGACAAAAAACTATTTCCACGGTAATTCATGCCAGGGCAACTAGTTATCTTATTCAATTCTCGGCTGAAACTTTTCCCGAGAAAACTGAAATCAAGATGGTCGGGACCATTCGAAGTTGTCAAACCATTCTCCCGTGATGCCATAATAATGAAGTCCATCACTGACAAACATGAATTCAAAGTTAACGGACAAAGATTGAAGCACTACAACGGTGCCCATGTGGAACGTAACAAAGAAGTGGTCACCTTAGGAGATGCATGAGCATGCTCTTCTTTCGATATTTTCTTTTTCTTTTTTTATTTTTTTCGAACTATTTTATTATTATTTAATTTCAATTATTTTTTTTCTTTTTAGGATATATTTATTTATTTTCTTTAAGATTAAAACTACATCTTTATTTCATATTTATCTAATTGTTTTAAAATTTTAAGTTTAAGAATTTCTTTGCATATATTTCTTTATTAGTTTATCTTTAATTTTAATCTTTATTTTATTTGTTTTTGAATTGTAGGAAAAGAGTTCAAGATAAAGAGGAATTTTGATTCAAGAAGGAAACTTCTTAAATAAGGAAATTAATGGGTTGAATCCAAGGCTTATATTAAGCCTCCAACTTACCCTAAATAAACCCTACATAGCTGGCCAAACACTTCCCCTTCCCTAAATCCCCTAGCCGTCACCTTCCCCAAATCAAAACCCTTGTTTTCTTTCTTTCCAATTAAACTCACCCACCATATTTACTATCTATCTTTTCTATTTAACCCATCACCCTTAACTTTCAAGAAACCTATTCCTACTTTTCATCTTGCAACTCTTTAGTTTCTTTTGCTTTATTTTCTTTGTTTTTACCAAACTCACAACCAAGATCATCCATGGCATCCAAAATTGAATTTTTGGTTCATCCAAGTTCCTCCAAATAACCAAGATACAAGAAGTTTGCTACACCAATGGTTCAAGAAAGATTTCACTCAAAGTTTGAAAGCCGGAAGATTTGCGAAGAACAAGGCTTTGAATACTCCAACCCTCATCAAGATTTCAGCCTTGAACCATTCATCTTCGAAAGAATTGCACATCAAAAGTGGCAAATCTTTTGCCATCAATCAGAACCGGGTAACATCCCATGGGTAAGAGAATTATATGCTCACTCACCTAACCCGGATAATCCTTATGTTTTTGTTCGTGACAAGGCTATACTCATAAGCTCCGAAAACATCAACACCTTTTACGGGCTCTACATTGAGAATGACGAGCATTAAGCCTTTGTTGATCAACTCACGCCCAAGCAACTCGACAAGGTGCTTCAAGAACTCACTCTACCGGGAACTCAATGGAACGACGATAAATACAAGGGCACGGTAAATCGCCTTTGGCTTAAACCCGAGGCAAAATTATGGAATAAGTTTGTTAAACTTCTTTAATGCTCACAACACACAATACCACCGTCGATTCACCTCGTCTTTTGCTCATACATTCTATCTTGCATAATCGCATCATTAACATTGGAAAATTATTTGTGATGAGATTTTTGTATGTAGCACAAAAGACAAGGGTTCTCTTTTCTTTCCGTGCTTAATTTCCAATCTTTGCAAGGAGATGCATGTCCCAAGTGAGTCCACTAATGAAAGGGCCCTACCAAAGTCTGGTTGGAATCGATCACAAATCTGAAAGCTAATGGGAGAGGCACCGGTAAAATCCCCAACGCCTTCAATTGCCGCGGCAACCCCTAATGCCCAAGGAACTGATGCCCGAGCAACTCGGCCAGCAACCCCAGGACAACTTGAAGCACTCTTACAACCGTTGGAAAACTGCCTTAGGCAAATTGAAGACCGACAATTAATGATCATGGGGTACATGAAGGATCACAACAATGCCATCACCCAAGTTATCCTGGAAAAGTACCCGGACAGTCGCGTGTCATTCCCCATCTTTCCTACCGAAATCCTTGTCACGGCAACCAGTGAAGCAGTTGCCACGACAACCAACACTGAAGATATTGCGGCAACCAAATCTAAAGACGCCCCGGCAACCACTGCAAAATCCAAAGGTAAAGCACCTATGCCCGAATCAACTCGTACTGAATCACTATCTAATTTTTCAGATTCAGACGAGTCCTCTAGTGCACCAACAAAGACCGCACCAATCGAATTCTCCAAGCCCAAGCGAAAAACCAATGACATTGATGAAGAGGACGATGAGGACAACCCCGTACGAGGATCGATTCCACCATCGTCAACAAGAAAGCAGCCACCGCGTTCAAGCAAAAGAATCAAGACACCGACCAAAAGGAAACTAATCATCCACGACGACGAACACTCAGAGTAATTCCTCATTTACATTTTACTTTTCTTTATTTTTATTTTTATTTTTCTTTGTTGCATGCATTAAGGACAATGCCTCACTCGAGTTTGGGGGGATTGTTATTAGTTAGTTACCATGTTTAGTTGCATTCATCTTAAGTATTGCATTTAGGATACAAAAATTGCTTGCCATGCCTTTAGTTGGAACAAGAATTGCCTAGATTTGATGAATATCCAATGATGACTTTGCCAATATACTTAATTGATTGAACTTTTTATTCTAGGATAAACGTGGAAACACTTAGAATCGTACTATGATGCTAAATTTAATGAAACACTGTGTGGCTTGATTGATTTAAGGAATTCTAGCGAACTTAGGTTGATAGTTAAAAAGTTAGGGGATTTGAATAAAAATTGGATGAATGCTAGAGGTGCCCGAAATTGGCTCTAGTATGTGCTAAAAAATTGATCGCTAGAGGTGCCCGAAGCCGGCTCTAGTCGAATAAATTAATTAACTTAAGAAAACTAAAAACAAAACGCTAGAGGTGCCCGAAGCTGGCTCTAGTTAAAACATGTTAAAAGAACCCAATGAAGTAATTTGAAAACCTCTTGTTTGCATAGAATCCAAAAAATCAACTTGCACACAACTCCGCATACACTCACAAGCATTATAGTTTGATTCCGAGTAACTCTTAAGTTTTCTGAAAAATGAAAAGCCAATCATACTTTGTGCCACGGTTCTGAGAATTGAAATCAAGTTCAAAGCTAAGTTTGTGAAAATTGAAGTCTTGGCGGGTAAATATTAGCTTGCACTGCTTGAGGACAAGCAATAGTTCGAGTTTGAGGGTATGTTAAGTGTTCAAAAGTACTATTTTTATTACCATTTTTATTCATATTATTCCTAGACTTAGGCTCATATTAGTTGCATTATTAGCCATTCATGCATGTTTGTATTGTTTCCTTGGTGGACAAGCTTGATTTCATATTTTGCTTAATTTTGTGGAAAAAGATATTGCTTTGGTGTGTTTTGTGTGTGTGTGCAGAATCACTTGCCAAAGCAAGGCTGGAACCAATTGCCAGGGCAATGCATGAAGGAGATGCCGAGCTAGTTGCCAGGGCAATTTTTGATAAGGGATGAGATGATATGGTAGTCGAAATTGATGACTAGATAAGCCCAAGATGACGTGGAGCAAAGTTAAATCCCAAAGGAGTTTGATTTATATGAAGAGGTTAAAGAGAAATTAAATCCCAAGAAGATAGGAGAAGTTCTAGAAGGAATTTAAATATAATAAAGAATTATATTCTTTAAAGATATTTAATTCCAAGTTAACTTCCTCCTTAAAAAACACTTTGACCTAGCCCTATAAATTAAGGATCAAGCCGTCAACTCCAAGGGGGAGAGAGGAGAAAAATTTTGACGAAGGGAGATGAGAGATTTCGACAAGAGCTTTGGGGAGATTTCGACAAGGCTTCAACCATTCTTCATCTTTTTCTTTCTTGTTCAATTAGGTTTATGCTAGGAATTATTTGCCTTGTGTTTCTTTGGAACCTATCCATGAACTAAATCTATTTGGCTAAGGTTATTGTGTTTTGTGGTTGTGAGAAACAATTGGATTTTGTTTAGGTAATAAGAGTTCGAACTTTCAATTCAAGGTTTTCTCATTCTTGGTTTTTCTTCTTGTTTGCGAGTGAATTGGGAGAGGATCTCGTAACTTCATCTATTTATCTAATATGGAGAGTTAGATTCAAGAAACAAATGAGTATGGTCTTTATTCAATCTATTGATGGTGACGATTAATCCAGCTTAAGAATAAGTTAAGGATTTCAACGACTAAAAGGAGCGCAAGATTGGTTGTTGTTCACCCTTTATTCACGCAGGGATATATTTTCAAGGCATACACAAATAGCTAGAGTTTCGACTTAGGGATAAGAAGAAACCATTGAAGAACGCTCGGCCGAACCTTGAATTTGCTGCCTATCCACCCAAGTTGTTGCCCAAGCAACCGTCGATTAGTTGCCAAGGCAACCCCACTGTGCAAGTTGCCACGACAACTGAGTTGCCCTTGCACTCCTTTACCAAGACGATCCAATCGGCTATCACTCCTCAACTCACGAAAACCTGGCCTATTCTCTCTCATTTGATTACATCTTCTTTTACTTATTTGTTTCTAGTTTAGTTGTTAGGTAAACTCCTACAATCTTCTACTTGTGTTCTTTTACTTTTTACAGTGCAAGAGATTAGATTCTTGAAGTGGCACCAATCCCTGTGGAGACGATATCTTTTATACTATAACATGCGATGTGTACACTTGCACAATTGCAGAGCACTTATTACGCGCAACACATGTCATGCCTCTACAACCTCCATACCCCAAATGATACGACGCTGAAGCTCATTGTGATTATCATGCTGGCATTAGGAGGCATTCTATTGAAAATTGCACTGTCTTCAAACGTCGAGTTCAGAACCTTCTAGAATGTAAAATGTGAGAGTTCAAAAAGGAGCATCAACATAATTCAGCTACTGTTAACGCAACTTGAGCAAAGCCGAAAGAGTTAGAAGTTGAAGAAAACAAAAAGAATCATTTGGAACATGACATCCAGATCAATATTTTAAAGAAAGAAAGAGACGTCCTGAACAATGAACTAAAAAACTTGCGAGGTAACTACCAAGAGCTTTGTTTAGTATTCAAAGACGCTAGTTTGGAGGATACTCCAGATCAATGGAAGAAAAAAGTCAACCAATTAAAAAACAATGTTGAATATTGGAAGAAAAACTCCAAGGCCAATGAAAATCAAGCTAAGACCTTATCTCTCAAACTTCAAGCAATGGAAGATCAGTGTATTACTCTCAAGGATGAGTTGAGGAGTAGTCAAGCCAACTGCGAGACTTTGAACATGTGTATACGTCTGCATGAGAATACTGTTGCTGAATTGAAAGACGGTCAAGCTGAAGTTGAAACGCTAAAAAAATAAATAGGTGAGCGTAACAGTGTTCTATTGATGTTTAAAGATCTCGTGGATGACCTTATGAAAGCCTTACAAGAAAATAATGAGAAATAGTGTTGTCACCTACAAGAGTCGAACACAAAGATAAAAGGAAAAGACAACTACATGAAAGATGTTATTGCCGAAACACAAAAAGTAGCTCAGCAAGTGGTGAGTTTGGCTGATGTAGCAATTGAACTGAGTCAGTATGGCTTCATGTTCTCGGGTCATGATGAGAAGCTAACTTGGCTTTTGAGAAAGATAAATAAACTAGGTACCAGGGCTCCATATTATTGTCGCAACCTTTTTTAAGGGTCTCGACAATTTAAAAAAAAACAAAACAACGGAGTCGCCACCAATCTTTTTTGGATGGTGTGATTAGATCACCTAAAAATGGGTTATTTTAATAAAATTATTTTATTTTATTAAAACAAAAATTTTGGTCTGCGAAAACATAAAAACGGGTTCGGTAGTCAGTTACACGTGGGGAAGGGTTAGCACCCCACGACGCCCAAAAATTGGTACCTTGTCGGTTACGAAAGGTTTTAAAGTCGAATTTTGTGAATCGATGTAAAGCTTAAATTATTGTCCGTTCATAAGTTTAATTTTACTTTAATGACCTTACTATTCGAAAATGAACTTCAATCACCGCCAACACTTTTGGCACTAACCCGTCATTTCCTCTTAGTAAGACACCACATTACTTTAATTTCACTTTTTAACAAATAAATAAAGAAACTTGATTTGTTGAAGATTTTTATTTATTCTAAGTTAAAATTTATTAATCCTAAAAAAGGTCAAAGTATTTTCCGATTTGAGGGTTTTAATTTTATTAAGCGTGCTTTATTTTTTTGTGAAGAAAATTTTATTACAAAGAAGTCTCTATCTAAGACGTGAAGAACCTATTCCTAAGGCCAACTTAATATTAAAGCAAACAGAAGCTAAACAAGAAAGAAAAACAATTTAAAACTCGAAGTTTTTTAATGAGCTTGGTTCAGTTTTATTTTATTTGGAAAAGGTTTTTATTATTTAAATTTAAAATTTTTTATTTTTGAGTTTATTTGAAGAGAAATTTTTTTGTTTGCTTTTATTCTTTTTTTATATTCGAGAAGTTTTTTTTGATAATTTGAAAGGGTTTTTTATTCTTTTTTTAAAGCTTTTTATTCGAAATATTATTTTCTTTTTATGTTTTAAAGCTTTTTATTTAAAATGTTATTTCTTTTTTGTGTTTTAAAGCTTTTTTTTGTTTAAATATTTCGTTACTTTTCTTTTTAAGCTTTTTGATAATTTTGGGAAAGAGTTTTATTTTAAAAAGATGTTTATTATCTTGTATTTTCAAAAAAGTTAGTTTATTTTTTAGAAAAAAACTTTGTTGTTTTTATAATTTTTTAAAAAAGGATTTTATTTTTTTAAGATAAAGGCCTTTTTATTTTTTATTTTTAAAAATAATAAGTTCTCTTTATTTTAAAAGGGACCAAAATTGGAAGAAATAAATGCGGTTGTAGACAGTTTTACGATGATTTTAAAATTTATTTTCAGATTGAAAAAAGTATACAAATGTGGTTTTAAAATTAATTGATCTTTTTTATTCACAAACACAATTTTCACATCTTTTAAAAGTTAAATGGATTAAACACCATTTCTATTAAAAAAACACGTGTTCCTTTTTATTATTTTTTTTACCAAAACAACCACATAAACACGATAATAGAATATCAACCAAACAAACAAGATCAAAACATACAAACCAACATCAAATGCGTCCTGAAAAAGAAGAGCATTAACCAAAAAATAAAATGAATAAATTTGAAATAAAAGGGAGAAATTATACCGATGAAACGACGAATTGCTAGCTTCTATTCCCCGCGAAAATTCGAACCAATGCTGCACAAAACTCGAATAAATTCCAGCAACTTCCCAATAATTTTCAGAGTATTTTTCTGAGTATTTTCGGATCTATTTTTTTCTGTGTTCGAACAATGGAAAATTGAGCACTATTTATAGGGTTTGGGGGACTGGGATTCAAGGCAATTTGGGGACAAAATCCCCATTTTCGTCCCATGAAATCATCCAATGTGATCATCACAACTTTGACATGTTGAAATTCACCATGAATTTCATCTAATTTGGCTCCAATTTGGGAGATTTTGCCCCCTAATTAAATTAGGGTTCGAAGTAATTTTCTCCTTTGATTGGCGAGCTACCGGCAACGGCAAGGGACAGGGTCGGTGGTATTGGACTCAGCCGACCGAGGCGAGTCGACTGGCACTAACCATGCTGGTCGTCGTGGCCCAGGGACGACGGAATGACTGCTACTGCAGCCCATGCCGTTCGAAGTAAGGGACTTGGGGGAGATGATCCTGCGCGCATGCAGCGCACGCGCTGGCGCGTGGCTACACGGGATCCTCCCTTTTTCCCCTTTTTTTCTTTATTCGATCCAAGGCATCCAAAATTTCAGCCCTAGATCCAACTGTCTCGAATAAAACCTAAAAAAAGATAAATGAATTAGTTTGGGCCTCTTAAAAAATAAAATGGGTTCTTTATTTATTATTTTTCTATTGTCTTTTATTTTAAAGGGTTTATTTTGGGTTATTATTTTTTTTAGAAATGGGTTTTATGAATCAAATGTTCTTCTTTTGGGGTTTATCATTATTTCCTTTTTGTATTTTATTTTAAAATGAGCTCATTATTATTTCCTTTGAAGATGAGTTTTATTCGAAAGAATATTTTTATTAATATTATTTTTTATTCATTTTTATTATGTATTAATTTTTATTTATTTATTTATTTATTTAAAAAAGGGTAAAAATTAGTGATAACAGCTGCTCCTTCTTTGCTTATTCCAGTGAAACAGGGATATAGCAAAGAAAATGTGGCACTAATTTTCACCATTTACCAATTTGCCAGTCAACTCCGTTCTCCTGATGCCCGAACAAGTAGGCAGGTTATGTCCTCCCGAACACCTGAACGGATAGACGGGTTCTATTCTCCATGCCCGAACAAGTAGCAAGGTTTCATTCTCCTTACACCTGAACGGATAGACGGGTTCTATTCTCCAAGTGCTCAAATAGATGAGCATGGTTCTATTCTCCTTACGCATGAACGAATAGACGGGTTCTATTCTCCAAGTGCTCGAATAGATGAGTAGCGTTCCATTCTTCTTACGCCCGAACGGATAGACGGGCTCTATTCTCCAAGTTCTCGAATAGATGAGTAAGGTTCCATTCTTCTTACGCCCAAACGGATAGACAGGTTCTATTCTCCAAGTGCTCGAATAGATGAGTAGGGTTCCAATCTCCGTACGCCTGAACAGATAGACGGGTTCTATTGTTGATGAGTTTCTGCATACCTGCAATATGATGCAATTATGTTGCACATGCCCCTGAGGATGTCTAAAACATGAATGCATGTTTAAGTTTTAATCTCTTTCTTAGCTTGTTTTAATCTGCACAAAAGTCCATGTTCATTGTCTTTGTCATTCACATTTTTGGTATCTCTCTGCTTCATCAAACGATCGTCTTTTGCTTCACCAATCTTTGAATGGTAGTTTTCTTCTTCACTATTCCCATTCTTTGTATCTCTTTGCTTATTGAAAAATATACTTTTTCGCACATTCAACTATCATTGTAGTTGATACATCAGTATTGTGTGAGTGAGTTTCAAGCAATACTGTGTATTACAAGGCCCTTTTGAGGATCTTCATGAATTCCTGCAAAACATCCTTGAATGATACGGCATTTTAACCTTTTTCTTTCCAGGCTTATTACCAGAGTTGTTGGGTATCAATTGCCCATGATCATAACATGCCCCATATTTGAGGCTTAACAAGGGACCATGTCATAGTCCTTATGTTCTTAAATCATCTCCAGAATAATACACGAAAATCTCTTACGTATTTTAATGATGTCTAAACCAAAATGACCATTAACCAAATAAAATACGTACATGTAAAATGGGGCATTCAAAGAAGATAGGCTTAAAAGAAGAATTTCATTAATGTTGTGGCAAACATGAAAGAAAAGTACAAAAGAAGGGTCAAAAGACAAGTATCCAGATATCAAAGGTCCTAACTTTCCTCGAAACAACCTCGAGTGATGCTTTTGTTGAGAAAATTTCATCCACTACAACAATGAATGAAGATATGAAATTCTTTCCGAATAGCCAAGCCTCTAAAGGGATTGTTCGTTGTCTGTAATAATTTGGGCCGCCCTTTGCGTGTTTTCAACTCGAATCCTCATTTGGTTTCAAGACGCCCTTTGCGGGTTTTCATCTTGAACTCTCATTTCTTTTTTTTTCTTTTTTTTCGAGCGCCTTTTACGGGTTTTCGCTCTTTTTTTCTTTTTTTTCTTCTTTGTCATTTCATGCGTAGTATTTCTTGACTGAATTAGAGTTCACTGGATTCTTGAGCTCATTTCCACCCATTTCAGCCAGAATTAGCGCCCCTCCATCGAAAGCTTTGATACCACGTATGGCCCTCCCAATTTGGTGCCCATTTTCCTCGCGAATCCTTTTGGATTGACGACATCTTCTTTAGCACAATATCACATTCCCTAAATTTGCTCGGGTAGACTTTCTTTTCATATGCTCGTATCATTCTTCTTTGATACATCTGGTCGTGGCAAACTGCTTTCAACCTCTTTTCATCAATGAGGTTTAACTGGCCATATCTTGTTTGAATCCATTCAGACACCTCTAGTTTTGCCACCATCAAAATACGGAGTGAATGGATTTCAACTTCAATTGGTAGCACAACCTCCATTCCATATACTAATGAAAACGGTGTCACCCCAGTGGAAGTTCGTACAGTCGTTCTATAAGTATACAATGCGAATGACAACTTCTCATGCCAATTAGTGTAAGTGTCATCCATCTTCGCGACCATTTTCTTGATGTTCTTATTTGCAGCTTCGACAGCCCCATTCATCTTAGGGCTATATGTTACCAAATTGTGGTGTTTGATCTGGAACTGTTCACAAACCCCATCTATCATCTTGTTATTCAAATTGGATGCATTATCGGTGATAATTCTCTCCGGTAAACCATAGCGATAAATGATCTCTTTTTTCAAAAAATTGCAAACAACCAACCTGGTGACATTCGTGTATGAGGCTACTTATACCTATTTTGTGAAGTAGTCAATAGCTACTAAGATGAACCTGTGGCTGTTAGAGGCTTTAGGGTAAATCTGGCCAATTACATACATGCCTCATATTAAGAAGGGTCATGGGGCAGTCATGACATGAAGTGGTAGAGGAGGTGCATGAATCTTGTCAGCATATACCTAGCACTTGTGACATCTACGGGCATAATTGATGCAATATATTTCTATAGTGGACAAATAATATCCAAAGCGCA
The DNA here is from genome assembly GCA_019671005.1 of Hibiscus mutabilis. Taxonomy (NCBI): domain Eukaryota; kingdom Viridiplantae; phylum Streptophyta; class Magnoliopsida; order Malvales; family Malvaceae; genus Hibiscus; species Hibiscus mutabilis. The sequence continues at coordinate 28,528,791 of CM033713.1, forward strand.
TAATTCTCTTAGCCATAGTAAAGGCACTAGGGTGAGTCCCACAAACCCCTTCATGCACTTCTTCCAAGATCGTTTGAGCTTCTTTAGCGCCTACGTACCTTAATAGCACTTGATCTTGACTCTTTTTATATAGAACCTCGCCATCAAGGACGTAGCCCGCGGCTAATTTCCTAATCATTTTCTTATCATTTTCAGTTGCTCGTAATGGATATTCTTGATTTTTCATTTACTGTAAAATGTCGTGGTACCATGGGAGACCATCAGCTTCTTCTTCCAAATTGTAACAATAGACCAGGGATTCTAGTATTTGCACCTTGATTGGCATTATTTCAGTACCTTCACTAGCCTTGAACATGGCAGCCAGAGTAGCGAGGGCATTAGCCTTCTGATTATTCTCTCTCGGGAGATGCTTAAAGGTGATTTTGTCGAACTCCTTGATTAGTTCAAGAACTAACGAATGGTATTTGATTAATTTTGCATCCTTATTCTCCCACTCTCCGCGAATTTGATAAATGACCAGTGCAGAGTCTCCGAAAACTCTTAAAACTTTAATCTTTCTTTCGATGGCCGCTTGCAAACCCAGTAAACAAGCTTCGTATTCCACCATGTTATTGGTGCATAAGAATTTTAACCAACAAGAGAAATGGTAGTAATTCCCCTCTGGTGAAACTAAAACTGCCCCAATGCCACGTCCCAATGCATTTGCAGCTCCATCAAAGTTCATTACCCAAGATTCTTTTGAGCTATTATCCTCGTCAGTCGAAATGCACATTAGTTCTTCGTTAGGAAAATTAAAGTTTAGGGCCTCGTAATCTGCAGAAGCGCGACTTGCCAAAAATTCTGCTATTGCACTCTCTTTTATTGCTTTCTGGCTTACATATTGGATGTCAAATTTCGAAAGTAACATTTTACAACGAGCCATTTTTCCTGACAAGGCTGGTGCCTCTATCATGTATTTAAAGGGATCTAACTTTGATATCAGCCATGTGGTGGTATAACATGTATTGCCTAAGCCTTTTGGTTGTCCATATCAAAGCGCAACACAGTTTTTCAATTAGGGAATATCTGGTTTCACAATCTATGAACTTCTTACTTAGATAATAGATTGTTTTTTCCTACTCACGGTCTCGTCATGCTGCCCCAACACACATCCCATTGACTTTTCGTGAAAGGTTAAGTACAAGATCAGAGGCTTCCCCGGAATAGGTGGGACCAAAATAGGTGGATTCGTCAACTACCTTTTGATCTCCTCTAAGGCCACTTGACATTCTTCATTCTATGTTCCCGAATTGTTTTCCCAAAGCAATCTAAATACAGGGCTACATTTTTCCGTTAATTAGAAGATAAAACAAGCAATGTAATTTAACCTTTCGAGAAATCCTCAAACCTCTTTTTGTGTTTGAGATGGAGGAAGTTCTTGGATGGCCTTAATTTTGTCTGGATCGACTTCAATCCCCTTCTCACTCACAACAAATCCCAACAACTTTCCCGATCGCACTCCAAAGGTTCATTTGGACGGATTGAGTCTCAATTGGAATTTTTTCAACCATTTAAAAAGTTTTTCCAAGTTTTTGATATGTTAGTCTTTTAATCGGGATTTAGCTATCATATCATCAACACATATCTCTATCTCTTTGTGCATCATGTCATGAAACAAGGTTACCATAGCACGCTGGTAGGTTGCCCCTGCATTCTTTAAACCAAAAGGCATGACTTTGTAACAAAAGGTTCCCCACCATGTTATGAATGTTGTTGTATTCATATCTTATGGGCACATTTTGATTTGGTTGTACCCTGAGAACCCATCCATGAAAGATAAAAGAGAATGCCCTGCTTTGTTATCCACCAACGTGTTAATGTGCAGCAATGGGAAATTATCTTTAGGGCTTACCCTATTAAGGTCTCGATAATCAACACGCATTCGTACTTTCCCACCTTTTTCAGAACTAGGACAATGTTAGCCATCCATTTAGAATACTTAATGTTGCGCGTAATAAGTGCTACGCAAATGTGCAAGTATACACGTCGCAAGTAATAAAGTGATACGAGTATCGAGTATCGTCTCCACAGGGATTGGTTTGGGCCACTTTGCTTAAGTTACTACACTGTGAAAATAAAAACACAATTGATAATAGAGGTTTTAATTAACGAGAAAACTAAGAGCAATAAACTAAAAGAATAGATGAAATCAAAAGAGAGAATAGGTCAGGTTATCATGAGTTGGGGTGTGATAGCCGATTGGATCGTCTTGGTAAAAGAGTGCAAGGGCAACTCAGTTGCCGTGGCAACTTGCATAGCGGGGTTGCCTTGGTAACTAATCGATGGTTGCCTGGGCAACTAGCTGGGCAACTACTTGGGCGTCTGGGCAGCAACTTCAAGGTTCGGCAGAGCGTTCTTCAATGGTTTCTTCTTATCCCTAAGTCGAAACTCTAGCTACTTGTGCATGCCTTGATAATACATCCCTGCGTGAATCAAGGGTGAACAACAACCAATCTTGCGCTCCTCTTAGCCGTTGAAATCCTTAACTTATTCCTAAGCCGGATTAATCTTCACCATCAATAGATTGAATAAAGACCATACTCATTCGTTTCTTGAATCTAACTCTCCCGATATTAGATAAATAGATAAAGTTACGAGATCCTCTCCCAATTCACTCGCAAACAAGAATAAGAAGCAAGAATGAATAAACCTTGAATAGAAAAGTGCAAACTCTTATTACCTAAACAAAATCCAATAGTTTCTCACAACAACAAAACACAATAACCATAGCCAAGTAGATTTAGTTCATGGCTAGGTTCCAAAGAAACACAAGATAAATAATCCCTAGCGTGAATCCAATCGAACAAGAAAGAAAAGGATGAAGAAGGAGGCTTGTCGAAATCCTCCTTGCCCTAGATGCTTGTCGAAAATTCTCTCCTCTTGCCCTCCTTGGACTTGTCGAAATTCCCCTCCTTTTCTCTCTCTGGATTGTCGAAATCTCGATCTTATTTATAGGGCTAGGCCAAAGTCCTTCTTTGAGGAAGAAGTTAAGTTGCAATTAAATTATCTTTAAAGAATACAATTCTTTATTATAATTATATTCCTACTAGAACTTCTCCTATCTTCTTGGAATTTAATTCTTCTTTAATCTCTGCATGGAAATCAAATTCCTTTGGGTTTGGGCTTTGCTCCACGTCATCTTGGGCTTATCTAGTCATCAATTTCGACTACCATATCACCTTTGCTCTTGTCGACAATTTCCATGGCAACTCGCTCAGCGTCTCCTTCATGTATTGCCCTGGCAACTAGCTCTAGCCTTGCTTTGGCAAGTGATCCTGCATATACACACAAAACACACCAAAGTAGCATCTTTTCCCACAAAAACTACCAAGTTATGTAATCAAGCTCAACGATGGAAGGAAACATGGATTAATGCATGAATGGCTAATTATACAACTAATATGGGCCTAAGTCTAACAATAATATGAGTAAAAAGGGTAAGAAAAATAGTACTTTTGAACACTTATCACACCCCTAAACTCAAACTATTACTTGTCCTCAAGCAATGCAAACTCATAATTACCTGCCAAGACTTCAATTTTCACAAACTTAGCCTTGAACTTGATTTCAATTCTTTGAACTGAGGCACAAAGTATGATTGGCTTTTTGTTTTTCGGAAAACTTAGGAATTACTCAGAATCAAACTATAATGCTTGTGAGTGTGTGCGGAGTTGTGTGCAAGTTGATTTTTCAGATTCGATGCAAACAATAGGTTTTCAAATTACTTTATTGGGTTCTTTTTAACATGTTTTAACTAGAGCCAGTTTTGGGCACCTCTAGTGTTTTGTTTTTAGTTTTCTTAAGTTAATTTATTCGACTAGAGCCGATTTCGGGCACCTCTAGTTATATATTTTTTTAACACATACTAGAGCCAGTTTCGGGCACCTCTAGCGATCAATTTTTAGCACATGCTAGAGCCAATTTCAGGCACCTCTAGCATTCATTCAATTTTTATTCTAATCCCCCAATTTGTTAATTATCAACCTAAGTTCACTAGAATTCCTTAAATCAATCAAACCACAACAGTGTTTCATCAAATTTAGCATCATAGTAAAATTCTAAGTTTTTCCATGGTTATCCTAGAATAAAAATTGTATCAATTAAGTGCATTGGCAAAGTCATCATCGGATATTCATCAAATCTAAGCAATTCTTGTTCCAATTAAAGGCATGGCAAGCAATTTATGTATCCTAAATGTAATATTTAAGATGAATGTAACTAAACATGGTAACTACTAATAACAATCCCCCCCAAACTCGAGTGAGGCATTGTCCTCAATGCATGCTTTAAAGAAAAATAAAACTAACGAAAAATAAAATGCATACGAGGACTTACTCCGAGAGTTCGTCATCGTAGATGATTAGTTTCCTTTTGGTCGGTGTCTTGATTCTCTTGCTTGAACGCGATGGTTGTTTTCTTGTTGCCGGTGGTGGAATCGATCCTCGTACGGGGTTGTCCCCATCGTCCTCTTCATCAATGTCATTGGCTTTTCGCTTGGAGGATTCAATTGGTGCGGTCTTTGTTGGTTCAATGAAGGGCTCGTTCGAATCTAAAAAATTAGAAAATAATTCCATAGGAGTTGATTCGGGCATAAGTGCTTTACCTTTGGCTTTTGTAGTGGTTGCCGGGATGTCTTTAGCTTTGGTTGCCGTGGCATCTTTAGGGTTGGTTGCCATGGCATTAGCTTGTGCAGGCACGATGTAGGTTTCCGCGGCATCATCTATTGCGGTTGTCGTGGCGACTGCTTCATTGGTTGCCGGGGCAAGGATCTCGGCAGTAAATTTCCTTAGCATAGTGGTTGTGAGTCTTGTTGTGGAAAAGAAAACAAAGAAAACCTGAAAACTAAAGATAATGATGAAAAATAAAATATCTCCTAAAAAATGAAAATAAAAATAAAAAGAAAAAGAAAAGATTGAAAGGAGAGCATGCTCATGCATCTCCTAAAGTGACCACTTCTTTGTTACGTTCCACATGGGCACCATTATAGTGCTTCAATCTTTGTCCATTAACTTTGAATTCATGGTTGTCAGAGATGGACTTGATTATCACAGCACCATAGGAGAATGGTTTGACGACTTCGAATGGTTCCGACAATCTTGATTTCAGCTTTCCCGGGAAAAGTTTTAGCTGAGAATTGAATAAGAGAACTAGTTTCACTGGCGTGAATTGTCGCGGCAATAGTTTCTTGTCGTGCCATCGCTTTGTTTTCTCCTTGTAGATTCGTGCATTGTTATAGGCGAGTGCACGGAATTCTTCTATCTCGTTCAGATCCTTTAAACGCTTTTGTCCGGCACTTTCCCAATCCATATTCACGGTCTTGATTGCCCAGTATGCCTTGTGTTTGATTTCCACCGGTAGATGACATGTTTTGCCATAGACAAGTCGGAATGGGGACATACCTAAGGGTGTTTTGAATGCAGTGCAATATGCCCAAAGTGCGTCATCTAGTCTTAATGACCAATCCTTCCTAGAGGGATTTACAACTTTCTTGAGTATACCCTTCAATTCCCGGTTGGAAATTTCTGCTTGCCCGTTGGTTTGTGGATGATATGCCGTGGCGATCTTGTGTGATATACCGAAGCGTTGCAACATCTTGGCAATTAGTCTGTTGTCAAAATGCTTGCCTTTGTCACTGATAATTGCTCTCGGCATCCCAAACCGTGTAAATATGTTTTTCTGCAAGAATCGTTGCACGGTCTTGGAATCGTTATTGGGAACTACAGCTGCCTCAACCCATTTAGACACGTAGTCGACGACAAGTAAGATGTAGAGGTTGCCGAATGAAGATGGGAAAGGTCCCATAAAATCGATCCCCCATACATCAGACAATTCCACCTCGATGATGTTCTGGAGCGGCATCTCATGTCGTCTAGAGATATTGCCCGTCCTCTGGCAACGATCACATTGCTTGTAAAAGTCTTGGGCATCTTTGTACAATGTTGGCCAATACAAACCGGATTGCAAAACTTTGGCCGCGGTACGAGTTCCTCCAAAATGTCCTCCATAAGGTGAAGAATGGCATTACCGGAGTACATTCTGTTGCTCTTCTTCAAGGACACATCGGCGTATAACCCGATATGCACATTGTTTAAACAAAAGAGGCTCGTCCCAAAAGTAATGCTTAGCATCATGGCGGAACCGCTTCTTCCCTTGGTGAGTAATGCCATAAGGTAAAATACCACAAACAAGGAAATTAACTACATCCGCGTACCAGGTATTGCCGAGGCATGTGCTGCCGTGGCGACTGCTCCCAGAATTGCCGAGGCGTGCGTGTCAAAGGTTGCTGAGGCGTCAAGGGTTGCTGAGGCAACTAAACTTTGTTTATACGGGAATGCATCGCATATCTCTAGATCCGCGTCCTCCTCCCTATTGCCTTCTTGTGTAGCATCAACATTTTGATCATCTTCTTTTCCTGGTCGATTGACTAGCCAATTTGCCTTTTCTTGTTGTTCCTCCTTGACCGGTTCTTCATACTCCTCAGGTTCCTCTTGTTCGGCAATGTAGTTGCCGAGGCAACTAAATTCCTCGTCGAAGTTAAACTCTGTCGTGGCATGAAGAAGTTGGCATTCTTCTGGATCATCGACATGCCTTAGTGTTTGGAACACATTTAGTTTAACTTGCTGGTCATTCACCCTCATTGTGAGTTCTCCCTTTTCAACATCGATCAAGGTTCTCCCTGTTGCTAGGAATGGTCTCCCGAGAATGATGGGTGCATGCTCATCTGCTTCACAATCCAAGACAATAAAGTCAGCGGGAAAAATAAATTTATCAACTTTTACCAGTATGTCCTCGATTTTTCCCTCTGGATGCACATAGGATCTGTCGGCTAGTTGTAGCATAACTGTTGTAGGTCTTGCCTTCCCGATTCCTAGTTTCTGGAAAACCGATTTAGGCATCAAGTTTATGCTAGCCCCAAGGTCGCATAATGCTTTCCCGACATAGTGGTTTCCAATGGAACAAGGTATTGTGAAACTTCCAGGATCCTTCAACTTGGGTGGCATACGATTGTTCAACATCGCCATACATCCCTCTGTTGCGGCAACTGTTTCAAACTCTCCTAGCCTTGTTCTCTTGGACATAATGTCTTTAAGAAACTTGGCATAGTTTGGCATTTGTTTAATTGCTTCCACAAATGGCAAGTTGATGTGGACTTGCTATAGGATATCAAGAAACTTCTTGAATTGATATTCTTGCTTTTGTCGCTTCAACCTTTGTGGGAATGGTGGTGGAAGTCGGATATCTTCGATCCTTTCATTAGTTTAGAACCTGATTGACGGCATTATCGGGACATCTGGAGTTGCCGAGGCGGTATCAACTGGGGTTGCCGAGGCGTGTTTATCGCAAGTTGCTGAGGCATCTTTATCGTTGGTTGTCGAGGCATGCTTATTGCCCAGGCGTGTAATAAGTGCTACGCAAATGTGCAAGTATACACGTCGCAAGTAATAAAGTGATACGAGTATCGAGTATCGTCTCCACAGGGATTGGTTTGGGCCACTTTGCTTAAGTTACTGCACTGTGAAAATAAAAACACAATTGATAATAGAGGTTTTAATTAACGAGAAAACTAAGAGCAATAAACTAAAAGAATAGATGAAATCAAAAGAGAGAATAGGTCGGGTTATCATGAGTCGAGGTGTGATAGCCGATTGGATCGTCTTGGTAAAAGAGTGCAAGGGCAACTCCATTGTCGTGGCAACTTGCATAGCGGGGTTGCCTTGGAAACTAATCGATGGTTGCCTGGGCAACTAGCTGGGCAACTACTTGGGCGTCTGGGCAGCAACTTCAAGGTTCGATAGAGCGTTCTTCAATGGTTTCTTCTTATCCCTAAGTCGAAACTCTAGCTACTTGTTCATGCCTTGATAATACATCCATGCGTGAATCAAGGGTGAACAACAACCAATCTTGCGCTCCTCTTAGCCGTTGAAATCCTTAACTTATTCCTAAGTCGGATTAATCTTCACCATCAATAGATTGAATAAAGACCATACTCATTCGTTTCTTGAATCTAACTCTCCCGATATTAGATAAATAGATAAAGTTACGAGATCCTCTCCTAATTCACTCGCAAACAAGAATAAGAAGCAAGAATGAATAAACCTTGAATAGAAAAGTGCAAACTCTTATTACCTAAACAAAATCCAATAGTTCTCACAACCACAAAACACAATAACCATAGCCAAGTAGATTTAGTTCATGGCTAGGTTCCAAAGAAACACAAGATAAATAATCCCTAGCATGAACCCAATCAAACAAGAAAGAAAAGGATGAAGAATGAGGCTTGTCGAAATCCTCATTGCCCTAGATGCTTGTTGAAAATTCTCTCCTCTTGCCCTCCTTGGACTTGTCAAAATTCCCCTCATTTTCTCTCTCTGGATTGTCGAAATCTCAATCTTATTTATAGGGCTAGGCCAAAGTCCTTCTTTGAGGAAGAAGTTAAGTTGGAATTAAATTATCTTTAAAGAATATAATTCTTTATTGTAATTATATTCCTACTAGAACTTCTCCTATCTTCTTGGAATTTAATTCTTCTTTAATCTCTACATGGAAATCAAATTCCTTTGGGTTTGGGCTTTGCTCCACGTCATCTTGGGCTTATCTAGTCATCAATTTCGACTACCATATCACCTTTGCTTTTGTCGACAATTGCCATGGCAACTCGCTCGGCGTCTCCTTCATGTATTGCCCGGCAACTAGCTCTAGCCTTGCTTTGGCAAGTGATCCCGCATATACACACAAAACACACCAAAGTAGCATCTTTTCCCACAAAAACTACCAAGTTATGTAATCAAGCTCAACGATGGAAGGAAACATGGATTAATGCATGAATGGCTAATTATACAACTAATATGGGCCTAAGTCTAACAATAATATGAGTAAAAGGGTAAGAAAAATAGTACTTTTGAACACTTATCACACCCCAAACTCAAACTATTGCTTGTCCTCAAGCAATGCAAACTCATAATTACACGCCAAGACTTCAATTTTCACAAACTTAGCCTTGAACTTGATTTCAATTCTCTGAACCGGGGCACAAAGTATGATTGGCTTTTTATTTTTCGGAAAACTTAGGAATTACTCGGAATCAAACTATAGTGCTTGTGAGTGTGTGCGGAGTTGTGTGCAAGTTGATTTTTCGGATTCGATGCAAACAATAGGTTTTCAAATTACTTTATTGGGTTCTTTTTAACATGTTTTAACTAGAGCCAGTTTTGGGCACCTCTAGTGTTTTGTTTTTAGTTTTCTTAAGTTAATTTATTCGACTAGAGCCGGTTTCGGGCACCTCTAGTTATAAATTTTTTTAAAACATACTAGAGCCAGTTTCGGGCACCTCTAGCGATCAATTTTTAGCACATGCTAGAGCCAATTTCGGGCACCTCTAGCATTCATTCAATTTTTATTCTAATCCCCCAATTTGTTAATTATCAACCTAAGTTCACTAGAATTCCTTAAATCAATCAAACCACAACAGTGTTTCATCAAATTTAGCATCATAGTAAAATTCTAAGTTTTTCCATGGTTATCCTAGAATAAAAATTCTATCAATTAAGTGCATTGGCAAAGTTATCATCGGATATTCATCAAATCTAAGCAATTCTTGTTCCAATTAAAGGCATGGCAAGCAATTTACGTATCCTAAATGTAATATTTAAGATGAATGTAACTAAACATGGTAACTACTAATAACAATTCCCCCAAACTCGAGTGAGGCATTGTCCTCAATGCATGCTTTAAAGAAAAATAAAACAAACGAAAAATAAAATACATACGAGGACTTACTCCGAGAGTTCGTCATCGTAGATGATTAGTTTCCTTTTGGTCGGTGTCTTGATTCTCTTGCTTGAATGCGATGGTTGTTTTCTTGTTGCCGGTGGTGGAATCGATCCTCGTACGGGGTTTTCCTCATCGTCCTCTTCATCAATGTCATTGGCTTTTCGCTTGGAGGATTCAATTGGTGCGGTCTTTTTTGGTTCAATGGAGGACTCGTTCGAATCTAAAAAATCAGAAAATAATTCCATAGGAGTTGATTCGGGCATAAGTGATTTACCTTTGGCTTTTGTAGTGGTTGCCGTGGCATCTTTAGGGTTGGTTGCCGTGGTCATTAGTTGCCATGCAGCAGCCACGATGTAGGTTTTCGCGGCATCATCTATTGCGGTTGTCGTGGCGATCGCTTCATTGGTTGCCGGGCAAGGATCTCGGCAGATAAATTTCCTTAGCATAGTGGTTGTGAGTCTTGTTGTGAAAAGAAAACAAAGAAAACCTAAAAACTAAAGATAATGATGAAAAATAAAATATCTCCTAAAAAATGAAAATAAAAATAAAAAGAAAAATAAAATATTGAAAGGAGAGCATGCTCATGCATCTCCTAAAGTGACCACTTCTTTGTTACGTTCCACATGGGCACCATTATAGTGCTTCAATCTTTGTCCATTAACTTTGAATTCATGGTTGTCGAGATGGACTTGATTATCACAAGCACCATGGGAGAATGGTTTGACGACTTGAATGGTTCCGACCATCTTGATTTCAGCTTTCCGGGAAAAGTTTTAGCGAGAATTGAATAAGAGAACTAGTTTCCCTGGCGTGAATTGTCGCGCAATAGTTTCTTGTCGTGCCATCGCTTTGTTTTCTCCTTGTAGATTCGTGCATTGTTATAGGCGAGTGCACGGAATTCTTCTATCTCGTTGAGATCCATTAAACGCTTTTGTCCGCACTTTCCCAATCCATATTCACGGTCTTGATTGCCCCGGTATGCCTTGTGTTTGATTTCCACGGTAGATGACATGTTTTGCCATAGACAAGTCGGAAGGGGACATACCTAAGGGTGTTTTGAATGCAGTGCAATATGCCCAAAGTCGTCATCTAGTCTTAATGACCAATCCTTCCTAGAGGATTTACAACTTTCTTGAGTATACCCTTCAATTCGGTTGGAAATTTCTGCTTGCCCGTTGGTTTGTGGGTGATATGCCATGGCGATCTTGTGTGATATACCGAAGCGTTGCAACATCTTGGCAATTAGTCTGTTGTCAAAATGCTTGCCTTCGTCACGGATACTTGCTCTCGGCATCCCAAACCGTGTAAATATGTTTTTCTGCAAGAATCGTTGCACGGTCTTGGAATCGTTATTGGGAACTACATCTGCCTCAACCCATTTAGACACGTAGTCGACGACAAGTAAGATGTAGAGGTTGCCGAATGAAGATGGGAAAGGTCCCATAAAATCGATCCCCCATACATCGAACAATTCCACCTCGATGATGTTCTGGAGCGGCATCTCATGTCGTCTAGAGATATTGCCCGTCCTCTGGCAACGATCACATTGCTTGTAAAAGTCTTGGGCATCTTTGTACAATGTTGGCCAATACAAACCGGATTGCAAAACTTTGGCCGCGGTACGAGTTCCTCCAAAATGTCCTCCATAGGGTGAAGAATGGCATTAGCGGAGTACATTCTGTTGCTCTTCTTCAAGGACACATCGGCGTATAACCCGATATGCACATTTTTAAACAAAAGAGGCTCGTCCCAAAAGTAATGCTTAGCATCGTGGCGGAACCGCTTCTTCCCTTGGTGAGTAATGCCATAAGGTAAAATACCACAAACAAGGAAATTAACTACATCCGCGTACCAGGGTATTGCCGAGGCATGTGCTGCCGTGGCGACTGCTCCCAGAATTGCCGAGGCGTGCGCGTCAAAGGTTGCCGAGGCGTCGAGGGTTGCTGAGGCAACTAAACTTTGTTTATCCAAGAATGCATCGCATATCTCTAGATCCGCGTCCTCCTCCAAATTGCCTTCTTGTGTAGCATCAACATTTTGATCATCTTCTTTTCCGGTCGATTGACTAGCCAATTTGCATTTTCTTGTTGTTCCTCCTTGACCGGTTCTTCATACTCCTCAGGTTCCTCTTGTTCGGCAATGTAGTTGCCGAGGCAACTAAATTCCTCGTCATAGTTAAACTCTGTCGTGGCATGAAGAAGTTGGCATTCTTCTGGATCATCGGCATGCCTTAGTGTTTGGAACACATTTAGTTTAACTTGCTGGTCATTCACCCTCATTGTGAGTTCTCCTTTTCAACATCGATCAAGGTTCTCCTGTTGCTAGGAATGGTCTCCGAGAATGATGGGTGCATGCTCATCCGCTTTACAATCCAAGACAATAAAGTCAGTGGGAAAAATAAATTTATCAACTTTTACCAGTATGTCCTCGATTTTCCCTCTCTGGATGCACATAGGATGCATCGGCTAGTTGTAGCATAACTATTGTAGGTCTTGCCTTCCCGATTCCTAGTTTCGAAAACCGATTTAGGCATCAAGTTTTATGCTAGCCCCAAGGTCGCATAATGCTTTCCCGACATAGTGGTTTCCAATGGAACAAGGTATTGTGAAACTTCCGGGATCCTTCAACTTGGGTGGCATACGATTGTTCAACATCGCCATACATCCCTCTCTATTGCGGCAATCTGTTTCAAACTCTCCTAGCCTTGTTCTCTTGGACATAATGTCTTTAAGAAACTTGGCATAGTTTGGCATTTGTTTAATTGCTTCCACAAATGGCAAGTTGATGTGGACTTGCTTTAGGATATCAAGAAACTTCTTGAATTGATATTCTTGCTTTTGTCTCTTCAACCTTTGTGGGAATGGTGGTGGAAGTCGGATATCTTCGATCCTTTCATTAGTTTAGAACCTGATTGACGGCATTATCGGGACATCCGGAGTTGCCGAGGTGGTATCAACCGGGGTGCCGAGGCATGTTTATCGCAATTTTTGAGGCATCTTTATCGTTGGTTGTCGAGGCATGCTTATTTGCCCAGCGTGTAATAAGTGCTACGCAAATGTGCAAGTATACACGTCGCAAGTAATAAAGTGATACGAGTATCGAGTATCGTCTCCACGAGGATTGGTTTGGGCCACTTTGCTTAAGTTATTGCCTTTGTGAAAATAAAAACACAATTGATAATAGAGGTTTTAATTAACGAGAAAACTAAGAGCAATAAACTAAAAGAATAGATGAAATCAAAAGAGAGAATAGGTCGGGTTATCATGAGTTGAGGTGTGATAGCCGATTGGATCGTCTTGGTAAAAGAGTGCAAGGGCAACTCCATTGTCGTGGCAACTTGCATAGCGGGGTTGCCTTTGAAACTAATCGATGGTTGCCTCGGGCAACTAGCTGGGCAACTACTTGGGCGTCCGGGCAGCAACTTCAAGGTTCGGCAGAGCGTTCTTCAATGGTTTCTTCTTATCCCTAAGTCGAAACTCTAGCTACTTGTTCATGCCTTGATAATACATCCATGCGTGAATCAAGGGTGAACAACAACCAATCTTGCGCTCCTCTTAGCCGTTGAAATCCTTAACTTATTCCTAAGTCGGATTAATCTTCACCATCAATAGATTGAATAAAGACCATACTCATTCGTTTCTTGAATCTAACTCTCCCGATATTAGATAAATAGATAAAGTTACGAGATCCTCTCCTAATTCACTCGCAAACAAGAATAAGAAGCAAGAATGAATAAACCTTGAATAGAAAAGTGCAAACTCTTATTACCTAAACAAAATCCAATAGTTCTCACAACCACAAAACACAATAACCATAGCCAAGTAGATTTAGTTCATGGCTAGGTTCCAAAGAAACACAAGATAAATAATCCCTAGCATGAACCCAATCAAACAAGAAAGAAAAGGATGAAGAATGAGGCTTGTCGAAATCCTCATTGCCCTAGATGCTTGTTGAAAATTCTCTCCTCTTGCCCTCCTTGGACTTGTCAAAATTCCCTCATTTTTCTCTCTCTGGATTGTCGAAATCTCAATCTTATTTATAGGGCTAGGCCAAAGTCCTTCTTTGAGGAAGAAGTTAAGTTGGAATTAAATTATCTTTAAAGAATATAATTCTTTATTGTAATTATATTCCTACTAGAACTTCTCCTATCTTCTTGGAATTTAATTCTTCTTTAATCTCTACATGGAAATCAAATTCCTTTGGGTTTGGGCTTTGCTCCACGTCATCTTGGGCTTATCTAGTCATCAATTTCGACTACCATATCACCTTTGCTTTTGTCGACAATTGCCATGGCAACTCGCTCGGCGTCTCCTTCATGTATTGCCCGGCAACTAGCTCTAGCCTTGCTTTGGCAAGTGATCCTGCATATACACACAAAACACACCAAAGTAGCATCTTTTCCCACAAAAACTACCAAGTTATGTAATCAAGCTCAACGATGGAAGGAAACATGGATTAATGCATGAATGGCTAATTATACAACTAATATGGGCCTAAGTCTAACAATAATATGAGTAAAAAGGGTAAGAAAAATAGTACTTTTGAACACTTATCACACCCCCAAACTCAAACTATTGCTTGTCCTCAAGCAATGCAAACTCATAATTACCTGCCAAGACTTCAATTTTCACAAACTTAGCCTTGAACTTGATTTCAATTCTCTGAACCGGGGCACAAAGTATGATTGGCTTTTTATTTTTCGGAAAACTTAGGAATTACTCGGAATCAAACTATAGTGCTTGTGAGTGTGTGCGGAGTTGTGTGCAAGTTGATTTTTCGGATTCGATGCAAACAATAGGTTTTCAAATTACTTTATTGGGTTCTTTTTAACATGTTTTAACTAGAGCCAGTTTTGGGCACCTCTAGTGTTTTGTTTTTAGTTTTCTTAAGTTAATTTATTCGACTAGAGCCGGTTTCGGGCACCTCTAGTTATAAATTTTTTTAAAACATACTAGAGCCAGTTTCGGGCACCTCTAGCGATCAATTTTTAGCACATGCTAGAGCCAATTTCGGGCACCTCTAGCATTCATTCAATTTTTATTCTAATCCCCAATTTGTTAATTATCAACCTAAGTTCACTAGAATTCCTTAAATCAATCAAACCACAACAAAGTGTTTCATCAAATTTAGCATCATAGTAAAATTCTAAGTTTTTCCATGGTTATCCTAGAATAAAAATTCTATCAATTAAGTGCATTGGCAAAGTTATCATCGGATATTCATCAAATCTAAGCAATTCTTGTTCCAATTAAAGGCATGGCAAGCAATTTACGTATCCTAAATGTAATATTTAAGATGAATGTAACTAAACATGGTAACTACTAATAACAATTCCCCCAAACTCGAGTGAGGCATTGTCCTCAATGCATGCTTTAAAGAAAAATAAAACAAACGAAAAATAAAATACATACGAGGACTTACTCCGAGAGTTCGTCATCGTAGATGATTAGTTTCCTTTTGGTCGGTGTCTTGATTCTCTTGCTTGAATGCGATGGTTGTTTTCTTGTTGCCGGTGGTGGAATCGATCCTCGTACGGGGTTTTCCTCATCGTCCTCTTCATCAATGTCATTGGCTTTTCGCTTGGAGGATTCAATTGGTGCGGTCTTTTTTGGTTCAATGGAGGACTCGTTCGAATCTAAAAAATCAGAAAATAATTCCATAGGAGTTGATTCGGGCATAAGTGATTTACCTTTGGCTTTTGTAGTGGTTGCCGTGGCATCTTTAGGGTTGGTTGCCGTGTCATTAGCTTGTGCAGGCACGATGTAGGTTTTCGCGGCATCATCTGTTGCGGTTGTCGTGGCGACTGCTTCATTGGTTGCCGGGGCAAGGATCTCGGCAGTAAATTTCCTTAGCATAGTGGTTGTGAGTCTTGTTGTGGAAAAGAAAACAAAGAAAACCTAAAAACTAAAGATAATGATGAAAAATAAAATATCTCCTAAAAAATGAAAATAAAAATAAAAAGAAAAATAAAATATTGAAAGGAGAGCATGCTCATGCATCTCCTAAAGTGACCACTTCTTTGTTACGTTCCACATGGGCACCATTATAGTGCTTCAATCTTTGTCCATTAACTTTGAATTCATGGTTGTCAGAGATGGACTTGATTATCACAGCACCATGGGAGAATGGTTTGACGACTTCGAATGGTCCTGACCATCTTGATTTCAGCTTTCCCGGGAAAAGTTTTAGCCGAGAATTGAATAAGAGAACTAGTTTCCCTGGCGTGAATTGTCGCGGCAATAGTTTCTTGTCGTGCCATCGCTTTGTTTTCTCCTTGTAGATTCGTGCATTGTTATAGGCGAGTGCACGGAATTCTTCTATCTCGTTGAGATCCATTAAACGCTTTTGTCCGGCACTTTCCCAATCCATATTCACGGTCTTGATTGCCCAGTATGCCTTGTGTTTGATTTCCACCGGTAGATGACATGTTTTGCCATAGACAAGTCGGAAGGGGGACATACCTAAGGGTGTTTTGAATGCAGTGCAATATGCCCAAAGTGCGTCATCTAGTCTTAATGACCAATCCTTCCAGAGGGATTTACAACTTTCTCGAGTATACCCTTCAATTCTCGGTTGGAAATTTCTGCTTGCCCGTTGGTTTGTGGGTGATATGCCATGGCGATCTTGTGTGATATACCGAAGCGTTGCAACATCTTGGCAATTAGTCTGTTGTCAAAATGCTTGCCTTCGTCACGGATACTTGCTCTCGGCATCCCAAACCGTGTAAATATGTTTTTCTGCAAGAATCGTTGCACGGTCTTGGAATCGTTATTGGGAACTACATCTGCCTCAACCCATTTAGACACGTAGTCGACGACAAGTAAGATGTAGAGGTTGCCGAATGAAGATGGGAAAGGTCCCATAAAATCGATCCCCCATACATCGAACAATTCCACCTCGATGATGTTCGAGCGGCATCTCATGTCGTCTAGAGATATTGCCCGCCCTCCTCGCAACGATCACATTGCTTGTAAAAGTCTTGGGCATCTTTGTACAATGTTGGCCAATACAAACCGGATTGCAAAACTTTGGCCGCGGTACGAGTTCCTCCAAAATGTCCTCCATAGGGTGAAGAATGGCATTGCCGGAGTACATTCTGTTGCTCTTCTTCAGGGACACATCGGCGTATAACCTGATCTGCACATTTTTTAAACAAAAGAGGCTCGTCCCAAAAGTAATGCTTAGCATCGTGGCGGAACCGCTTCTTCCCTTGGTGAGTAATGCCATAAGGTAAAATACCACAAACAAGGAAATTAACTACATCCGCGTACCAGGGTATTGCCGAGGCATGTGCTGCCGTGGCGACTGCTCCCAGAATTGCCGAGGCGTGCGCGTCAAAGGTTGCCGAGGCGTCGAGGGTTGCTGAGGCAACTAAACTTTGTTTATCCAAGAATGCATCGCATATCTCTAGATCCGCGTCCTCCTCCAAATTGCCTTCTTGTGTAGCATCAACATTTTGATCAGCTTCTTTTCCTGGTCGATTGACTAGCCAATTTGCATTTTCTTGTTGTTCCTCCTTGACCGGTTCTTCATACTCCTCAGGTTCCTCTTGTTCGGCAATGTAGTTGCCGAGGCAACTAAATTCCTCGTCATAGTTAAACTCTGTCGTGGCATGAAGAAGTTGGCATTCTTCTGGATCATCGGCATGCCTTAGTGTTTGGAACACATTTAGTTTAACTTGCTGGTCATTCACCCTCATTGTGAGTTCTCCCTTTTCAACATCGATCAAGGTTCTCCCTGTTGCTAGGAATGGTCTCCCGAGAATGATGGGTGCATGCTCATCTGCTTTACAATCCAAGACAATAAAGTCAGTGGGAAAAATAAATTTATCAACTTTTACCAGTATGTCCTCGATTTTTCCCTCTGGATGCACATAGGATCTGTCGGCTAGTTGTAGCATAACTATTGTAGGTCTTGCCTTCCCGATTCCTAGTTTCTGGAAAACCGATTTAGGCATCAAGTTTATGCTAGCCCCAAGGTCGCATAATGCTTTCCCGACATAGTGGTTTCCAATGGAACAAGGTATTGTGAAACTTCCGGGATCCTTCAACTTGGGTGGCATACGATTGTTCAACATCGCCATACATCCCTCTGTTGCGGCAACTGTTTCAAACTCTCCTAGCCTTGTTCTCTTGGACATAATGTCTTTAAGAAACTTGGCATAGTTTGGCATTTGTTCAATTGCTTCCACCAATGGCAAGTTGATGTGGACTTGCTTTAGGATATCAAGAAACTTCTTGAATTGATATTCTTGCTTTTGTCTCTTCAACCTTTGTGGGAATGGTGGTGGAAGTCGGATATCTTCGATCCTTTCATTAGTTTAGAACCTGATTGACGGTATTACCGGGACATCTGGAGTTGCCGAGGTGGTATCAACTGGGGTTGCCGAGGCATGCTTATCGCAAGTTGCTGAGGCATCTTTATCGTCGGTTGCCGAGGCATGCTTATTGCCGAGGCGTGTAATAAGTGCTACGCAAATGTGCAAGTATACACGTCGCAAGTAATAAAGTGATACGAGTATCGAGTATCGTCTCCACAGGGATTGGTTTGGGCCACTTTGCTTAAGTTACTGCACTGTGAAAATAAAAACACAATTGATAATAGAGGTTTTAATTAACGAGAAAACTAAGAGCAATAAACTAAAAGAATAGATGAAATCAAAAGAGAGAATAGGTCAGTTATCATGAGTTGAGGTGTGATAGCCGATTGGATCGTCTTGGTAAAAGAGTGCAAGGGCAACTCAGTTGTCGTGGCAACTTGCATAGCGGGGTTGCCTTGGAAACTAATCGATGGTTGCCTGGGCAACTAGCTGGGCAACTACTTGGGCGTCTGGGCAGCAACTTCAAGGTTCGGCAGAGCGTTCTTCAATGGTTTCTTCTTATCCCTAAGTCGAAACTCTAGCTACTTGTTCATGCCTTGATAATACATCCCTGCGTGAATCAAGGCTGAACAACAACCAATCTTGCGCTCCTCTTAGCCGTTGAAATCCTTAACTTATTCCTAAGCCGGATTAATCTTCACCATCAATAGATTGAATAAAGACCATACTCATTCGTTTCTTGAATCTAACTCTCCCGATATTAGATAAATAGATAAAGTTACGAGATCATCTCCCAATTCACTCGCAAAAAAGAATAAGAACCAAGAATGAATAAACCTTGAATAGAAAAGTGCAAACTCTTATTACCTAAACAAAATCCAATAGTTTCTCACAACCACAAGACACAATAACCATAGCCAAGTAGATTTAGTTCATGGCTAGGTTCCAAAGAAACACAAGATAAATAATCCCTAGCATGAACCCAATCGAACAAGAAAGAAAAGGATGAAGAAGGAGGCTTGTCGAAATCCTCCTTGCCCTAGATGCTTGTCAAAAATTCTCTCCTCTTGCCCTCCTTGGACTTGTCGAAATTCCCCTCATTTTCTCTCTCTGGATTGTCGAAATCTCCATCTTATTTATAGGGCTAGGCCAAAGTCCTTCTTTGAGGAGGAAGTTAAGTTGGAATTAAATTATCTTTACAGAATATAATTATTTATTATAATTATATTCCTACTAGAACTTCTCTTATCTTCTTGGAATTTAATTCTTCTTTAATCTCTGCATGGAAATCAAATTCCTTTGGGTTTGGGCTTTGCTCCACGTCATCTTGGGCTTATCTAGTCATCAATTTCGACTACCATATCACCTTTGCTCTTGTCGACAATTGCCATGGCAACTCGCTCGGCATCTCCTTCATGTATTGCCCTGGAAACTAGCTCTTGCCTTGCTTTGGCAAGTGATCCTGCATATACACACAAAACACACCAAAGCAGCATCTTTTCCCACAAGAACTACCAAGTTATGTAATCAAGCTCAACGATGGAAGGAAACATGGATTAATGCATGAATGGCTAATTATACAACTAATATGGGCCTAAGTGTAACAATAATATGAGTAAAAGGGTAAGAAAAATAGTACTTTTGAACACTTATCACTTAACTACCTCTAGGAAACCAGCATTGTACTACCTTTTCACTTCGTCCCTGATTTTTAGGAGCATTTCAGGCTTCATCCTCCTTAGCTTCTGTTGCACAGGCTTGCATTTGGGCCTGATGGGAAGTCGATGCATAACAATCCTTGTGTCTAAACCAGGCATATCCTGATATGACCAGACAAAAATGTCCTTATATTATTGTAGAAGCTTGATCAACTTGTTTCGAGTCTCAGTGGTGACAAAAGTGCCGATCTTCACCTCACGTCTTTCTTCTTCAGACCTGAGATTCAGAACTTCTAATTCTTCCTCATGAGGCATAATTTTATTCTCTTTGCTTTCTAACATCCTGAGCACCTCGCTAGGCAATTCAAATTCTTCTTCATCTTTGCAGTTTTCGACCTCTTCTAAACACATGGGTAACTCGAAGTCAATTTCTAAGTCAGATTCGGAGTTATTTGTACCGTTGATATCTGGAAACCTGAAAGAAATGGAATATATATATATATACAACAAAAATGAAAAGTCAAACAAAAGAATGAAATGATGATTTTTTTATTCTAGTTTTTACTTTAATGTGCTTTGGGCTTGTTTACGGTGTTTTAGTTAAAAAGAAAGTTTGCCACATAAGATTTATTGGAAAACATCTTTTATTAATATAAGAACCATAATGGTTTTTTGACATTGACCCTTAACAAGAGATCTCTAATGCCTTCGGGTCTACGGCAAAATAGTTAGTTTTGAGCGTTACTCTGTGGATGACTTAAAAGCTATACGAATTTCTTTCACAGTCCAGTTGTTCAGCTCCGAACAAGGGTGAATCATGGAAAGGTACTTTTTTCCCTCATCCTCCTCTGATATGGTGTTAATGTTCAGCTCTTCAAAAGCTTTCTCGAGCTCTTTCTTTCTCTTTTCCTCCTTATCATTTGCAGTTTCGGGATTCATGATGCCTCCCAACCTGAAACTGTGACTGATAGGTGGGAATGTCATTGGTTCCCATTTAATTTCTTCTCCGTTTTGTCTTGATTTCCTTCTTTCATCGTTGTTCTTCTTTGCATCGGGTTGGGCTTGTAGCCTAGGCTAAACCGATCTCTCTTTTTAGGGATCATCACGGGGTATGGCCTCCTCTGAAGCTGCTTGCCGAGGCCCTTGCCAGCCTTTGCCCCCTTTCCCAGAGTCTGCTTGACTTGCATTTTTGCGTTATTTAACGATTCCGGCTTAGGGACCTTGTTTCCTTCAGTGACAAAGGTAGCATTAACGAGCTCAAATGTCCTGAAATAACACTCGAGTGCGCCTTTATCTGTTTCTATATAAGGGGCGCCAATTGATACCGAGGCGATGATATATTCTTCAGCTCCGACTATCACTAGCTGGCCATCAACTATGAATTTCAACTTCTGATGCAAAGTGGAGGGAACAACCCTTGTAGTATGGATCCAAGGGCACCCCAACAGGCAGCTATAGGTGGGCTTGATGTCCATTACCACGAAATCTATTTCAAAAGTAGATGGGCCAATTTGTAGGGGTATCTCTATTTTCCCCAAAACATCTCTCTGGGTTCCGTCGAATGCTCTCACATTATTTTGGTATGCAATCATATGACAGTGGTCAGCCGACAGCTTTTTCAAGGTATCCAAAGGCAATACATTCAACGTTGACCCATTATCAATATGAACCTTAGCAGTATGTGCCACTTGCATCTAGCAGAGATATGAAGGGCTTTGTAGGATCCCCTCCCAATTGCCGGAATTTCTTCGTCATTGAATGTGATGAAATTATTTATCACAATATTGCTAACCAACTTGTCCATCTTGTCGGTCGTTATCTCTTTTAAAACAAAAGTCTGATTTAGGATCTTTAAAAGGGCGTCACGGTGGCCCTCCAAACTCAGCAATAGAGATAGCATTGAAATTCTTGCCGGGAGTTTATGGAGCTGCTCCACCACACTATACTTACTATGTTTGAGTATCTTTAAAAATTCATGAGCTTCTGATTCTTTCACAGGCTCTAGGTGAGTCCTGGGTTTCTCCATAAAGAAATCATTTTCTCCCTCAGTTCTTCAGTTGTTATCTTTCTCTGGCTGGCATCCCTATCTTTGGCCTCTGGTGGTGAGTAACAGCTTCCATTTCTGGTAAAATTGCCCCCTGATTGACCGATTCTTCTTCTCTTCATTCTCTACCTGATGTATTTCATGGGGCCATTACCGAGCAAGTGTAATTCCAAGGCACTTACTTACTGTCCTTGTATGGAAAAGGCGTAGGTGCCTTTATAACCAGCTTCGAAATTGTTCCCTTCTTAGGTTCAGTAATTCTAACCTTGGTCTTAATTACTAAGGGCTTCATTCCCGCATTGTTCCTTCTTGTGGGGATTTCATCTGAGGCCTATACATTCAACGTACAACTCATTTCCTTCCCTTCAAAGAACTCCAGTTCTTTGTTGTCCATCCTGTCTTAGACCAAACTCATGAATTCAAAACAGCTTTAAATTTCATGTCCTTCCTCTTGATTATACTCGCAGAAAAACTTACCATCCTCCTTCAACTTCCATGGCTTGTTTCTTAGTAGTCCAACCTTCACCATTTAGGCCCATACCCATGCCATAGGTGTCTTAACTTCTTCAACATATTCCTTAACCAACTTGCATTCCTCCTCGTCCACTGCATTCACTTCATTCTTCTGGTGGTTAGGCAGTGGGTTATCTTTCGCGTCTGAAGTATCGAAAGATAACATGCCTGATTTCTGTAAATCATCTACTACCCTTTTGAAGGTAGTGCAGTTCTCAATAGTATGCCCCATATTCCCAGCGTGGTATTCACATTGAGCCTTCTCATCATACCATGGCAGGTATAGAGGAGAAAATGAAGGAACATGTCGTGGTAGCACTATCCGCGCTTCAACCAATTCGGAGAATAACTCTACATACGTCATTGGGAAAGGAAGAAAATATAGCTTCTTATTCCCTTGGTATTTTCATTCATCTTTTGGCGGATTTGAAGCCACATGATTGGTATTCTAGGCAACAGGCTTATTAAGGACTACCCCTTTTCAATAATTAGGGTTGTAAACACCTGTCATACTGACTTCATTATCTTTTTTTCTTATATGGTTTCTTCATCTCTCCTTCATCGAGCTTCCCACTTTTAACAGCTGCCAAAATCAGTTCCCCGTTTATTCATATGTCTGCAAAACTCTTCGTTGCATGATTGATCATATGATCATAGAAAGCAACTTTAAGGGTGTCCACAAACATGTGTGTTATCTCACTTTCCAGTAGTGGCGGCTGAACTTGAGCGACCATATCCCGCCATCTCTAAGCGTATTGGCAGAAGCTTTCATTATGTCTTTGTTCCTTCCCTTGCAAAACAAGCCTATTTGGGACCATATCAGCCACATATTTGTATTGTTCACCGAATGCCCTTGACAAATCTTTTTAGGTTCGGATGCTTTCCCGACTTAACTGATTGTACCAACGAGTGGCGGACCCAGACAAACTAACCTGGAAGCAATGAATGAGAAGTTTCTCATTTTCTAAGTACATCGACATTCTGCGATAATACATGGTCAGGTGATCCTTGGGACATGTATTCCTATCGTATTTATCAAAGTCAGAGGTTTTGAACTTCGGAGGAATTGTCAATTTGGATACCAAACTCAAGTCTCTAGCATCTATGTCTCCATGGGTGTTCCCTTCTTGGAAGGTCCTAATGATCTCCTCTAACTTGTCATAGCGATCTTCAAGTTTTTTGTTCATGTTGAACTTATCAGTAATTTCATCAAGGTCTGAAACCTCATGATCATGCACTACCCCAGGGTTGACCACTGGCTCAGTTTGTGCGCAAGCAGAAGATTCTGCAAAGTTGAGCGGGTATTCGGCCTTGAACGGGGAGGCCTTTCTTGGTATTCCAGGGTAAATCACCTAAAACGGTGGTAAAGTGTTAAGATTTTCTGGGTTATCTTGAGCATCAGGGTCTTTGAACCCAAACATGGCCGCAATCTAACCAACTGTCTTCCTGTGCGCCAATTCAATCTCATGTTTCAAGTCACTCTCAATCTTATCTAGCCTGTCCTGAGTACTCTTGTGGTTGATTTCGAGAGATGACATTCTGTCTTCAATACTTTTGTCCATTGCTCTGGTTTTGGAACGGGTACAGTATTTGTGACTTGCTATTTTGAATTTTCTATTTGGGTAAATTATTTCGACTAAAATCTTATGTATTCAATGATATTAATCTTACGCAAAATAAACAAAGAAATGCAAAAAAGGAAAAAATAATGTAAACAAAGGGCAATTGATTCCATAAAGTAATTGCTCAAAGAACGAACTCTTTATTGGATGGAAAGATCTTTATTACAATAACTCTTCTTTTTTTTACAAATATCTTTATGTCCGAATACCTAATTCTTTCATTTCCTCTATCAGTCATATGAGTCTTGGTCCCACCTCACCATCTGTCCTGACATACCGGCGGAGAGTCGTAGCTTCAGTAGCTAACATTTTACATGCTTAGCCATGTCTTGTATCTGGGTCATGATGCTTTTGTTAAATTTATCTCATTCTTGGAACTCTCTGGCATTGTCCCTAAGCTGAGTAAACCAATAGTCATTTCCCCCTTCATTGATATCTTCGAGAACCAGAATCTTCGTCTTGTACTCCTAAATAATGCCTTCCATAGCTTCTACTTGCTCCTTCAATGTTTCATTTTCACTCAGACTGGCCTAGAGCTCGATATAAGTATGATGATTCTAGAACCTATGCAGTGAATGATTCAAGTCTGCTACCTTGGCTTGTAACTCAACAATGGAGGCTTGACTCTGCTTTAACTTCTTATTTGTCTCATCACATACCCTTTGCAACTCAAACAAACGGACCTTGTTGTCATGAGCTTTCCTCTTCCATGCAGTTACATTTTCTTTTTCGAGGGCCCGCTTGTTATTTCCATTCTCAACTACCTATTTCCCTCTTTTATTTTTATCCATCAGCAATCGTTTATATTTTTTAACTTATTTCTTGCCACGCTCGCTTTTTTTTCTCATGGCCGGCTCAATTTCTTGCCTCCACTGCTCTGGACTCTTTCTCAAATCAGCATTTCAAACTGTGGCCTGAAATTTGAGAAAATCCACCCTCTGAATCTCAAATTTTGCTTCTAAGTCCTTGTATAGCTTCACTACCCGATCTGTCTCTCCTTTATACTTATCCACATCTAGGCTTGCCTCAAATAAGTCATTCGTGCGCTGGTTTTGTAGGTCTTCAATCTCAGCCTTGGCCCTTTTCAACTCGGCTCTTAAAATATCAGCTTTAGACGGGACCACCTTCAGATGTTCCTCCAAGGATTTAGCCTGTCCCAGAGTAGGTGGTAAAATTTTGTCATTCATCCTGACATGTCTCCAAACATCGTAATCAGGGGTGAACATACACTGACTGTCGAACTCGATTTCCATGAGGTAGCAATGCTTCCATGAATCGTCAATAGTTTGGATCTTCTCTCTGAACTCTCCTTGAAACTTGAATTCTGATAAGTTAAGACCCATAGTGAAGGGGACAAACTGTCGAGAGCCATACTGTCGTGACACTAGTAAGGGGGCACAACCAATTCCACCCATAATCCTAACAGCATCAAATAATCATAATCCTCACACCTGTACAACACCTTGGTGTGGCCCATCCATAGAACTCTCCATACGATGTCTTGATCTTGACGATCCCTGAAGATATCAACCCACTTGTTTCTCTTAGTTACCGACCATTTCTTTGCCAAAAATTCTCGGAGTGGAGAAAAGTTTGGGGAGTGTATATTAGGCAAGGCTAGGGTCGGACACTTCTAGAAATGACTAAGGACCCAAACCTGGAGAAAATGTGCACATCCCTTGAAACGCAAACCTTCTAGCTTTCGGCACGCATTCAAAGAGATGAATATTTCTGCAAGTACAGCTGGCACTGGGTTGGTTTCCCTTTTCAACTGCTCAAAGAAATCTAGCATGGCCACATCGATATTGCCCAATACCCTTGAAAAGATAACCAAGCCGTAAATTGCTATAGCCAAGAGATCTACTATCTTTTCCTTATCTGGATGAGTGGGAATTATGTTTCAGATACTTCACCAAGGGAATGAAAAACTGCCCCCTCTTTTCTGTATTAGTCCTTTTACCCAACCATCCTTCATGCCAGCAAAATATTTAAGCCTCGAGTGAGCATTCTTGTTCTTAAGAGGTTTAGCATAGACTCGGTCCTTCTTCACCTTGCGTAGGTTGAAAAGAGCAAAATACTCCTCAAATGTAGGCATCATATCTTCACCATTAAAACTAAAACAACAGTACCCAGGATTCAAGAACTGAATCAATGCTTTGAGGAATGGTTCATCACATCCACATATAGCAGATATGCTATGTCACCATAGGTATCAAAGAACACTTGTTTTGTTGCATGGTCAAAACAACCCCATATCTCTCGCAACTCGTGTACACCATTCTGTTTGACACTTATATGGGCATACTCTGATGTTTTTGTCTCATGATCAACTGTCAAACTATCTCCGTGTGCTCGTTGGTTAACCTCAGACCAGTGACGTACATTCGAATTGTCTTCTTCCTTTTTTAGGTACCTCCTATCCATGAGAAGAGTTGTTTTCTAATCGAGCAAACTTTTTGAGAATCAACCCCTTCTAGATATGGAATAAAGATGCAAACATGCAAAACAAAGACAAGACAAGAAAAAGAAATGATTAATACTTCGAAAAAAAATGCAATAAGGTTCATAATAATTTCATTGTACAAATAGTAACTGAGCAGCGCATTCCAACACTTTTGGACATGTCTCCACAGACCATTCCTATGAAATAATTTTGACCAAAATCAAAGCCTAGGGTTTTCTGCATGGCTCTAATGAGGTAGGCTTCTAGATTCACACACGTGGTTTGGTTCTAAAAGGTTCCCGAATTGTCCTCATTGGCCCCTACTAAGGGTAGCAAAACCCCTGATTCTCACCCCTTATAGGCTTCAAACGAATCAAGTTCAACTCAGGGGGACTCACTTCTATGCCCATACGGAGGATTAATATCCACATAGGGACATAGAGCGTGGGCCCCAGAGGTAGTTGCTAGGCCTATACGGAGAATCAATATTCCTACGAGAGCAATAGCGTTTTCCCCTACTTAAACGATCAGGACAAAGCTCGGCCTTAGAGCTTGGATTTAAGTCTTAAATGCGTAAAATATAATTAAACTTATAGACAGACAATTAAGTTAAGCTTTACTTAAATTCGCAAATTCTGACATTGAAACAAGATGTAACCGACTTGTGGCCTGACTCTTTTTTTTGTAAAAACAAAACAGTTTTCCCCAGTGGAGTCGCCACCAATCTTTTTTGGATGGTGTGATTGGATCACCTAAAAAGGGTTATTTTAATAAAATTATTTTATTTTATTAAAACAACAATTTTGGTCTGCGAAAATACAAAAAACGGGTTCGGGAGTCGGTTACGCGTAAGGAAGGATTAGTACCCCCATGATGCCCAAAAATTGGTACCTTGTCGGTTACGAAAGGTTTTAAAGTCGGATTTTGCGAATCCATGTAAAGCTTAAATTATTGTCCGTTCATAAGTTTAATTTTACTTTAACGGCCTTACTATTCAAAAATGAACTCCAATCACCGCCAACATTTTTGGCGCTAACCCGTCATTTCCGCTTAGTAAGACACCACATTACTTTAATTTCACTTTTTAAAAAATAAATAAACAAAGTTGATTTGTTGAAGATTTTTATTTATTCTAAGTTAATATTTATTAATCCTAAAAAAAGGTCTACGTATTTTTCCTATTAGAGGGTTTAAATTTTATTAAGCGTGTTTTATTTTTTTGTGAAGAAAATTTTATTACAAAGAAGTCTCTATCTAAGAATTGAAGAACCTATTCCTAAGGCCAACTTAATATTAAAGCAAACGAAAGCTAAACAAGAAAAGAAAAACAATTTAAAACTCGAAGTTTTTTAATGGGCTTGGTTCAGTTTTATTTTATTTGGAAAAAGTTTTTATTATTTAATTTTTTATTTTTGAGTTTATTTGAAGAGAGGTTTTTTTGTTTGCTTTTATTCTTTTTTATATTCGAGAAGTTTTTTTGATAATTTGAAAGGGTTTTTTATTTTTTGTTTTAAAGCTTTTTATTCGAAATATTATTTTCTTTTTATGTTTTAAAGCTTTTTATTCAAAATGTTATTTCTTTTTGGTGTTTTAAAGCTTCTTATTTTTTTGTTTAAATATTTCGCTACTTTTCTTTTTAAGCTTTTTGATAATTTTAGAAAAGAATTTTATTTTAAAAAAGGTGTTTCTTATCTTGTATTTTCAAAAAAAGTTAGTTTATTTTTTTAGAAAAAAAACTTTTTTGTTTTTATATTTTTTAAAAAAAGGATTTTTTAAAGATAAACGCCTTACTTTGTTTATATATATATTAAAAAATAATAAGTTCTCTTTATTTTAAAAGGGACCAAAATTAGAAGAAATAAATGGGGCTGTAGTAATTAAGTAACCGTTTTATAATGATTTTAAAATTTATTTTTAGATTGAAAGAAGTATAAAAATGTGGTTTTAAAATTAATTGACCATTTTTATTCACAAACACAATTTTCACATCTTTTAAAAATTAAATGGGTTAAACACCCTTTATATTAAGAAACAACACATTTTCCTTTTTATTATTTTTTTTTACCAAAACAACCACATAAACATGATAATAGAATATCAATCAAACAAACAAGATCAAAACATCCAAACCAACATCAAATGCATCCTGAAAAAGAAGAACATTAACCAAAAAATAAAATGAATAAATGTGAAATAAAAAAGGGAGAAATTATACCGATGAAACAAAAAATTTCTAGCTTCTATTTCCTGCAAAAATTCGAACCAATGCTGCACAAAACTCGAATAAATTCTAGCAACTTCCCAATAATTTTCAAAGTATTTTTTCTGAGTATTTTCGGATCTATTTTTTGTGTTTGAACAATGGAAAGTTAATCACTATTTATAAGGTTTGGAGATTGGGATTTAAGGCAATTTGGGGACAAAATCCCCATTTCCGTCCCATGAAATCATCTAATGTGATCATCACAGCTTTGACCTGTTGAAATTCACCCCAAATTTCATCTGATTGGCTCTAATTCGGGAGATTTTGCCCCCTAGTTAAATTAGGGTTCAAACCAAATTTCTCCTTCGATTGACGAGCTACCGGCGACGGCAAGGGGCGGGGTCAGTGGTATTGGACTTAGCCAACCGAGGCGAGTCGACCGGCACTAACCACAATAGTCGTCGTGGCCTAGGGACGACGAGATGGCTGCTGCCGACAGCCTAGGCCGTTCGAAGTAGAGGACTTGGGGGAGATGATCCCGCGCGCATTACAGCTCCAGTCAATAATGAATTCAATTTCCCCCGAGAAAAAGAAAATAAAAGACGCCAAGGGTCATTCAACTCAAAAGCTCAAATTTTCAGGACAGTAAAATTTGGGGGGCAACATAGTGCGTTCTTGAAATCAATGAAAGCCCATCGAGAAAAGGTGTGAACATACTTCAAGCTCCGAGAGTAGCCTCAGAAAAAAGGTTGGGCATTCACCCAAAGAAATAATCCAAAAGATGATCGAACCCAAGAAAGGTTGGGGCATCCTCACATACAAGGCTCTGAGCACTACTTACTCAGAAGTAAAGATCTGACCAGCAGAGAGTCATGGTCATCCCTTTAAGGACCAATGGAAATAATGTCATATTCATCACGTGCGTCATGCATTTAGACTAAAAACATACATTTAGGCATAAAGAGGCATTCATGCATTTTTGGCTTGAACGTGCAAACAGGTCCAGGAAAGAGACCGAAAAACATCAACTATGGGGCAATAATTAATGACCAACTTTTAGCCCCGAATGAGGCCCAATACACAAAAGCTTAAACATCCAGATAAAAAACGGTAAAATTTTCTAAATGGATTACTAACTAAAGTTTCCTTTTGTTTTAAGGTCATGACTCTCCGCCATCAACCTTTTTCTAATCTTGCCTTCATCAGTGGTGGCGGGCCAGTTTGATCTAGTTTTTTACATCTCTGACGTTGGTGATACAAGCTAATTTCCCTTGAGAAGAAGATAAGAGATGACATTAGGGTCATTCAGCAAAAGTTCAAATTCATAAAAGAATTGTGACAATAAAAGTTGGGGGGAAACTTTTGTTGGGGCAAATTTTAAACAGAAATGTATCAAAAAATCAAGCTGGGCCAGAAGAAAAAGGCTTCTGCAAATCTGGCATCCTCAAACACAAAAGGAACATATCATCGTCGTCAACAAATTCCAATATCCTTGACACAAGAAGTGGGGCAAGTATTGTCTGGTGTCTTCAAAGAAAGAATAGAAATCCTCGACAGGAAGGAGTGGATCAACCAGCCAAACATTCAAATCGAACCTTAAAAATAGTTAATTCGTGGCTCATTTTGACCAACCACTCTTTTAACTATTGTAAGTCCTATCTCACCCGTAACATGGTGTAGCGGATCAACTAATCTTTCACAGATCTTGTCTCTCCAACAAATGGTGGAACAGATCAAACACAACAACAATTTCATCTCTATGAGTTTGTAGCGGAATGAGCCCGTCATCATTTTTATCTCCCTGAGCTTGCAGCGGAATAAGCGCGACAACAATTTTATCTCCCTGAGTTTGCAGTGGAATGAGCCCGGTCAACAGTTTCATCTCCCTGAGCTTACAGCAGAATGAGCGCGACAACAATTTTATCTTTCTGAGTCTGCAGCGGAATGAGCCCGTCAGCTGTTTCATCTCCTTGAGTTTACAGCGAAATGAGCGCGACAACAATTTTATCTCCCCGAGTTTGCAGTAGAATGAGCGCGACAACAATTTCATCTCCTTGAGTTTGCAGCGGAATGAGAACGTCGGCAGTTTCATCTCCCTGAGCTTGCAGCGGAATGAGCGAGACAACAATTTCATCTCCTTGAGTTTGCTGCAGAATGAGCACGTCAGTAGTTTTATCTCCCTGAGCTTACAGCAGAATGAGCCCGACAACAATTCAATCTCCCTAAAAAAGCAAAAAAAGAAAAAATCTAAAAAAACAAAACAAAAGGAAAGAAAAGAGAATGAAAAGAATGAAAAATCAAAAAAATGAAAAACAAAAAAATAAAAAGGCAAAAAAAATCCGAAAAATCCAAAAAACGAAAAAAAAGAGAAGAAAACTAAAACTCTCTCCAGATCATGTCTTTTTGTCAGAGTTGTAGCGGATTAAAATTCTTCTCTAAATCACCTCTCTTCGTCATAGTTGTAGCGGATCAAACTTCTTCTCCAGATCACACATCTTCGTTAGAGCTGTAGCGGATCAAACTTCCTTCTCCAGATCACGTCTCTTCGTCAGAGTTGTAGTGGATCAAACTTTTTCTATAAATCACGTCTCTTCGTTAGAGTTTTAGCGGATCAAACTTCTTCTCCAGATCACGCCTCTTTATCACAGTTGTAGCGGATCAAACTTCATTCTTCAGATTATGCCTCTTCGTCAGAGTTGTAGTGGACCGAACCTTCTTCTCCAGATCATGCCACTTCGTCAGAGTTGTAGCGGATCAAACCTTCATCTTCCGATCATGTCTCTTCGTCGGTGTTGTAGGTGGATCAAAGCCATTTTGGCAAGTCCAACATAAATGTTGGCACAACGTGCTTAAACACGATAAAGTTTAAGATAATTGACAATTCAAATGTTTATCAAAAATCCATTTTTACGAAGGAAAATAAATCCTTTGGGAAAATCCAATGTCTTGATTGGTATAAACTGATTGTACCCAGGGGAATGATACAACTAACTTGGAGCAAACAGCTACCGGTAAAGGTAACTCAAATTCGTTGATCCCTGAGCATTTGGGAAAAATATAAGAGAGATCTACGAAGTTCCGGATCAAAGCTTGCTGACTTTCGATCCTGCCTCATCGACGATATTGTAGCTGGGCCAACCCTTCGTCATTTGATCCTGTGTCTTCATCAGAGTTCCAGCTGGGATCAAGTTTTGCAGACCTTACCTCTCCGTCAGTGTTGCAGTTAGGTCAAATTTTCTCCAGACATTACGTCGTCGTCAGACTCGTAACAAGTCATACGGTCTCCTCCAACGGGTCACCTCTAGTTTTTGTCTTCCCCAATGAATCATCTACTTTGAAGATTTTGCTTACAAGAGCGGCAACGAAGATCAAAGAGAAGCCCAAGTAGAGGCGGTGACCAAAGAGAAGAAACCCAAACCTAACCGGACAAAATGATCCTCTTTTTGTCTTTACTCCATTGCCGTTGCACAACAATGAGCAAAGAAGGGCAGCTGTAGGAGCCCATTTTTTATCGGGCCTTAAAGCTCGTACACATTACATCAGACCCAAATTAAAACCCAACTAACCCATT
Organism: Hibiscus mutabilis; assembly: GCA_019671005.1. Classification (NCBI taxonomy): domain Eukaryota; kingdom Viridiplantae; phylum Streptophyta; class Magnoliopsida; order Malvales; family Malvaceae; genus Hibiscus; species Hibiscus mutabilis. The sequence goes on from CM033713.1 coordinate 28,560,975, forward strand.
TCAGATACCCAAATATAACCCAATTACCTAAACTACCCAATATACCCATTAAAAAATAAAAAACCCTAAACCTAAGAAAACAAAAAACCCCTAATCTTATCCCTTGCTTAGCCTCAGTCGCCGCCCCTTGTGACCAGTCAACTTCTTCCTTGCCACGTGACCGTCACGCGTCGACCACGCGTCACGCCACCGACTGGCCACCGCCCTGCTCCGCCGCTCCAGATCTGCAAAACAGAAAAGCCAGGATTAGATTAAAAAACTTGTATTTTATATTTCTTGGATTATATAAAACCATTTCGAACAACGAATGTAAGGATGAGCTTTCAATTTCGATTAATAAAAAATGCTTTATCATATTTGAAACAAAAAAACATCATAAAAATAAAACATAAAAGAAAAAGCAAGATCGAAAGCAAAACAAAAAAATTAAAAATAAAAAAAGAGAACCAAAAGGTTTTTTATCGATTTACTTACCTAGGGTGTTATTTAGAAGAAACCGAGCCCAGATCCGAGTTTAGCACGTCGGGGAGAGCCAGAAAAGTAGTCTTTTTTGCATCTCCGACCGCCGTCGGTGGCGGCAACCACCGCTGGTGATCGCGGTCCACGGCGGCACGGGAGGCCAACGACCGGCCAAGGACCGAGAGGGGGAGAGAAAATATTAAGGCTCTAATTTTTTAAAAAAAAAAACTCAGTGCAAATGATTTTTTTGGGGATAAAAGGGTATTTAAAAGCTTCCCAAAATGACGTCGTTTTGGTGCAGGCCTTTAAGGCCCAAAACGACGTCGTTTTGGCTCAACCCGGATATTAGACCCAACCCGGCCGAGGGAGATCCGCGCATTTCTGAAAAAAGGGGAAATTATGTCTGCGGTCCTTCCGCATGGTATAATTACTCATTCGACCCTTCCAAGTTTCAATTGGGTTTCAATTTAGTCACCAGATTTTTTATTTTTATTCGATTCCAAAGGGGAAATGACGCCCATGGTCCCTCTACTTCGTATCCTTTATAATTTTGCCCTTTATTTTGTATTTCTTTGCATTTTTGCCACTGTTTTTAATTTTTTTATATTTTTATTATTAATAGTACTATATTTACATATTATATATATTATTTTCTTAAGTATATATACTGTATTTTATATTTATATGTATGTATATATTATTATCTTATATATATTATATGTTTTTTATAATTGTTATAATTATTATTATTACATATTATTATATTTTTATTATTAATAATAATATTATTAATTACCATATTAAATTATATATTACTTATATTATTATTATATGTATTTATACATAAGCTTATTATTATATGTTACATAGTTTTATTACCACTACCATTTTCATTTTGCTATACCTATATACATATTTTATACCGTTGTTGTTATTATTAATATTATTTATTTATTTCTAATTTAATATATGTATAGTTATATATTCTTAATTCATTTGTTTTAATTAAATTTCAAAAAATGATTTTTTTAGGGATTATTGTGAAAAACGCATCTCTAACATAAGAGATGCTGCTTTCCGTTAATCACTACCGCAAAAACATAATTTTAATCCTAAACTATAATTTTATAAATAGGTTCCTTTGTTCGGGAATCTAACAAGGAATTATGCCCCGGGTGGTGGGGTGTAAATTTCTTTCATACAAAATATATTTTTTAAAATATTTTAATGGGATCACAAATTTTAAATTAAATTCGAATTCTTAATTTCTCTCGCTTAGACAATAAATAACCGACCATGTATCAATTTTTGGCGTTGTGGGGGTGCTCATCCTTCCCCACATGTAACTGACTCCCGAACCTATTTTCTAGTTTTCGCAAACCAAAACTCGTTGTTTTAATAAAATGATAAAAACGTGTTTTATTAAAATAACCGGGTTTTCAGATGATCCAATCGCACCTAAAACAAAAAGATTGGTGGCGACTCTATTCCGTAACAAATGTTTTTCGTAAGAGCGCATCAAGCGCCCAGCATCGCGACGCGAGGCCGTTGTTACAAACTACACTGGTAGTCCCTAAACTTTTAGGGCACTTTTAATATGGTCATCAAACTTTTAAAACTTTCAATAATTACTGAACTTTTAATTCGTTTTTATTATGGTCACTGTCGTCAACCACCGTTAAAAAAGCTTATATGACGCTTCAAAATATATATTTATAATTAATTTATTATGCATTTCTTTTTTTACCCTCAATCAACCTTTATTCTTCCTCACTTCCTCTCATATCTTCTTCAACTATGGCTACACCCACCATTAACCATACTCCCTCCCTCCACGACATCCCTTTAAGTATTTATCTAATATTATATTTCAAAACCCCACAAATTAACGTCATCAAAATCAAAAGTCTCAGGCAAAGTGGTTGAATGGTAGGGCGCAGTCGATTCTTCTGACGATAAAGTAACTGCAGTCTGCAGCGGAGCGAAATGCATGCTTTATCTTAAGCAAGGCTTCAGTGCAATCATCAAAAACGTAATTCACCTTTTGAGAATGTATTCTCAGTACTCCAAGAAGAAAATGACTTGACAATCGTAGTGTAACTCAAGGCAATATAAACAACAAAAGACAATCCAAAAGATAGGCGCAACTTATTCTCTATCACAACTCATAAGGTTGCTCATGAGCATGAAAGAAATTAGAGAATAGAATGTGAAAAATAATCAATCCAGAAGGTGATTCATCTTTATGGATGGCTGCAAAAAAAGTGAAAAAAATTATAAAAACTTAATATGAAATCACTTTAATGGATTGGTTTTTTAAAATGTTCTCCCACAAAAACAAGCTGTTGAGAAGAAGGGGAATCTAATGTTGGGTTAGATTTGTGGGGCTTTGAATTAAAATATTAGATAAATGCTTAAAGAGATGTTGCAGAGGGAGGGAGTAGGGGTTAATGGTGGGTGTAGCCATGGAAGAAGAAGATAGGAGAGGAAGAAAAGGGACTTATTGAGGGTAAAAAAATGAAATGCATAATAAATTAATTATAAATATATAGTTTAAAGTGTCACGTTAGTTTTTTTTTAACGATGGTTGATGACAATGAACGTAATGAAAGCGAAATAAAAGTTTAGTGAATATATAGAAAGTTTTAAAAGTTCGATAACCATATTAAAAATACTCTAAAAATTTAAGGACTACCATTGTAGTTTACCCTTTTTTCAGATTCTACCTCTCCTAACCATAAAACATTATTTAGGTTATTTATCTTTTCAACGTCTCTTAGAATTTTTTTTTGGATAAACATCATCACATGTCACTAAACTATATTTGTTTTCTTATTTTAGTCACTAAATTATTATTTTGGTAAAACATCACAAAAGATCTTTGAATCTTCAAATGTTTAGTGACCAAAACAGTATTTGGAAGATGTATTCACCAGTGCATTGTCTACTTCAACATTTAAAAATTGCATTCAAGATTAAATTGTGAAGATTCAAAGATATTACGTGATGTTTCCATGGGCGGAGTAAATCTTTTTCGTTAACCAAGGTTTTGTCCCACTAGGTTTTTTTAGTAAGATTTTTGATGAGGTATTATACGTATCAAAGATGTGTACTCATTTTCCTTCTCTAAATTTTTTCCCACGTGGTTTTACCCCATTAAAGTTTTAAAGATGCACATTATTTTCATAGACATCTAAAAAGGAGTATTATAAAAATTTATCCATGTGAATGTCCATTATGATTAAAACTTTATCTCCATCTATTAAATAGAAAGTTGATGTACTTAGAATTCTATATGATAGTTACTGCTTATGTCTATAAATAGAGAGTATGAAGAAGGAATTGTACAAAACTTCAATATGTAGAATAAATACAAATCTCTATCTTTTCTCTGCTTTTATGGCATGTCTCTGCCTTTATGGCACGTCTTTGTCTTATGACATGTTCTATGGCTACTTTTGTGGGTGTTTGGTGTTCGTACGGTGACCCTTAAGGCACTTGTTTTTTATTCGTGTTTGTCGGTGGTCACGGATAGTTTGATCCCCTTTTGGGTTGTTGGGCGATAAAATATGTACCGGGTCGTCTCTGTAACACCCTCGACCCGGATGTCACATTTAGGCTTCAAGCCCAAAACCATAAAATTTTTCAAACTGGATTAGTCCAACAAGTAATTCGTAAAAACATTTAAAGCCAACAATTGTGAATTTAGATAAGAAATCAAAATATTACAAAAGAGCTCCAAATTAAATTTAAAAAATTTAAATGTACGATTTAATTAATACAATTTCAAATAAGAAGATACTGACTCCAACATGTAAGGTCCTATGAATGCATATCCTACTAAACTCAAATACCGTACTCTGAAAATCACCATGTGCTAGAATCTCGATCTGATAGTGCTCATCGATCTCACGATCCAATGCCTAACCTACGCACGAAAACAACAATTCCGAGTGCTGAGCTTACAAAGCTCAGTGGTCTACTCTACTATACTTCATGCTAATCATAAACGTAAGCATGCAAGCTAGTACGAGCAATAAGAAGAGATAAATAACATGTGGCGCTACCATAATCGCCTAAACACATATTAAGCATATAAGCAACATCTCAAATAACATAAGCACATCAATAAAACAAACCAAGAGTGAGGCCCAATGTCACCCGACATTGGGAGACCCACCCATGCTCAGAATCTAACATCGAGCGGGTATACTTCGAATCTCACATCGAGTCTTCACTCAGAATCTCATATCGATTAGGGCTCAGAATCTCGCATCGAGCAAATATCATCACCCGAAATCTCATATCGGATGACCTTTATTTCGTCACTCGAAATCTCACATCGAGTGACCTTCATGTGTTGCAACACTTACTCACTGGGTATTTAGATCTCACCAAACAAAGACACGTAGCCAAACAAGTGCCCACACATGGCACAACCACACATGATCCACCAAGTACCCCTAAGGTTACTATTACAAGCAATCACCCAAGCTTTAACAAATGGTTCATATATTATGGAAAAATGTATAATTTATCTCATTCATTGTCTATAATAATTCACGTTATTTCATTTATCATGGCATAATTCAACTATTAACATATACACTAATTTCCATCCTTAATTTTTATTTATAAATTATTCAATTCAGTGAGGACCGGTACTCGAATACGAGTATCAATACGGTACCCCAATCATGTACCGGTACAACTAAGCTCGTACCGATATTCTATTCACAGGTTCACTCAATTCCTCGAATCATGAATATTTACAATTCTATAATTGATCCCTAAAGCTTATGAAAGTCATTTAAGTGTGTGGCTAACGTTGGCCCATTTAATTCAAAATATCAAACTTTATCCTTTTCTTTTCTTTCTTTTATTTATCCAAATATTTTAATAACACACATCCTACCCATTTAATTATCACAAGGCCCTGCTCTCAACCGTTGGCCCACAACCCAAGTCCAAGACTCAATTTATTAACCCTAAAATCGAGTCGTTACAGTTGTCTTTGGAGTAGGCGTGAAAGGTGGTTGCCGATTCTGAGGATTTCATCTAGTTTGTGTTTTGACAGCTACTCAGACCCTTCCTACAATGAACCGTAGAATTTTTTTTGGTGCAAAGAGGAAGTGTCAGATTTGATCGGCGCAACACTTAATTTTCCTTTTAGATTTACAGTTTTCTTTTTTATTGTTTTTTATGTTTTAAAATCTCTAATATGTTATGTTTTGTTTTACTTTTGTTTATCAATAAAGTTGTCCGTTTAATGTGTCAAAAAAATAATGAGAATTAATTTTATTTGCCATCGCATTTTCATGTTTTTTTCATTTTCTAAAAATAATAAAACAAAAATACCAACAACCATTTGATCTAGTGGGATGAGGCACTAGATCCCTTAAGTAAGGTCAGAGGTTCGAATCCTAACATTGTGAATGAAGCAAATTGGTTTGGAGGATCATCTCATAATAGGCCTCTGCAATACCCAATCCTAATTAATCAACCAATAAGTTAGATACCGGTTGTTAAATATAATAAAACAAAAATGATAATTATTTGTTGAAACAAAATGGATTTTTTTTTATATTCTTATGCCTGTTTTTACAAATAAAAATAAGGTGAATATTTAATACATTTGTATTTTTTTTATAAAAACATGCTTATTTTCAAGCTAAAATCTAAAATCTAAGTTTTTAAACTTAAAACTCTAATAAAAAAATTTAAACCCTAAATTCTAACCATAAATACTAAATTTTAAACTAAACCACCTAAACCCTTTCCAACGTCAATGTAAAGGATAATAATCCATAAAAATAATTTCAAAGCTTTGATAAACATACTCAACCATTTTTATGGCATTTAAATGGTTTTTTTTTTATTCTTTATTGGCAATCTTAGAGTTAAAGCTCAAATTCAATCGTCCCGTAGGATCCATTGGACTGGAAATATGGGCTTCAACTTTCAACGGAAATGCCATAAACACAAAGCGGAAACAGCCCCCTTATAAATACAATCCCTTCTTTTGCCTACATCTCATTCATTTCATGTTTTCCAAATTTCAGCACCTTTCTTTGGTTCAAATTCGTGTTGGTGAGCAGCTCCACCGTTGGGTTCGCAACGATGCCGGACGAGTTCGAGTTTGCCGATAAGGTTCCTCCCTCTTTTGATCGCTTTGTGTTTTTTTTTTAATCTCTCTTTAAATCTCATTTTGACGGACTATTAACGAGATCCGTAATAAATTAGTTCCTATTTCTCCTTCTAATTTATCGATCTGGTTTTGTTTCCTCATCTTATCGCTTGTTGTCGATCTAGTGTTTCATTTCAAGCTTATTTTTTTATATAATTTTGCACTTGATTTGGATTTTCCCTCCTTATGTCGATTTTTCGCTATCAAATGTTAATATATTAGTGCATGCAAATTATCAGTTAATTCCTTTTTTAATTATTCTTTTTGATCAATTCTTTGCTACAACTGCAACTTTTGCTGCTAAATCAGATACTTCCTTTGAGCAGAGGATGTCTTCTCATTGAAATGAATGAAGGAAAAGGGAAATAATGCTTTCATTGTTGATAATTAACGTTCTCTGGTTCATTTTTAATTCAAATTAATGGTAATGATAGTAATTGGTTGTGTTTATATATTGTTGATGTAAATATCAGTGCAGACATCTATGTTTCCATTGATTAATTTGCTGAAGATAAGCTGAGAAGTCATCGAAATCGTTGTGGGGTTGACAATTCTTGAAATATGAACTGAACTCCATCTTTAGACGGGATTCAAATAATCAATTCCGAATGAGTTCCATTGTTCATCAATGCCCCTTGTGATTTCCTAAATAAAAAAGAAAACGAAATGAAAATGAAGCTGAATTTTCAGAGACAACCTGAAAATATGTCATAGATTAAGCTACTAGTAATTTGGGTAAGAACAGTTTAGAAGTAGATGAAGAGATAGACGAGAATGTAGAGAAGAAATATAGAGAAAAAGAGAAATTTTATTAATTTATTCATATTTTCTCATTCAATACAACCTGAATATATATAAGTTCACGAGTGCAACATTTCTTCTAGAATATGACAGTAAATGAAAAACTAATATATTCATTTGTTACTAGCTAAAAAAGTATTTGATAGTTCTGGTGCCAGCTCACTAATTATTGCTTCGTCGATGATTTCCAGCTGACTTGCTCTTTGCTCTTTGGCTTCCCTTAACATTTTGTTTTTCAAATGATTTGTATATCAACATCTTGTAACTTAACAATTATACCATGTCTCCGTACATGGGGGAGGTATTCCTTTCTGGCCTTCGTGATCGTTAAGCATCTAGGACAAGTTTATGGGGTCTTGATAGAAACATTGTGTGATCATTTACTACTGATCCTAGAGAAGCATAGATTTTTCTTCCGAAGCAATGCACTTAAGCATGTATTTACTGTTTGTGCTGCTCGCACTTTTCATTTTTCTATAGTACCAATGTGTGACAAATTTGGATAGGGTATGGGGTGGGGTACTCCAAATATATGATGAACTTCTTTTAGCTGGTAGTTGTGTTTTTGCATTAGATGATTACTTAGGTTGTAATAATTTTGTTTTTTTGTGATGCAATAGGGAAACAAGATTATCTATGAAACTGAAGCCAAAGGGTTCAACCCTGGATTGTTAGTGCTACTTGTTGTCGGGGGACTAGTGCTGTTATTCCTGGTGGGGAACTATGTGCTTTACTCATACGCACAGAAGACACTCCCTCCTAGGAAAAAGAAGCCTGTATCCAAGAAAAAGATGAAGCGAGAGAGGCTGAAACAAGGGGTCTCCGCACCAGGCGAGTAGGAGTTCAAGGTCCGGTTTCCTCTTTTTTATCCATGTTAAAAGCTGTTTGTTCACAATTTTCGAGTTAAAACCTTAACATCTTAATTCAGTTGGGTAAAGACTAGGGAGTAAAATACTGTTGTTTGTTAATCAGATGCAATTTACTTCTCATTTCCACTGCATTTCTTTTTCGTTCTTCCATCGATCTGCAAGGTTTGGTATTAGTTTAGTTGCGAGAAGCTGTTGAGAGCCCGTGTGAAGTATTTAGAGTAGCATAGGCAACTGAAATAATGGCTACTCGGGTGATATGAGTTCATAGAGAGATCTTTACCCTATTTCACCAGAAGAAGCCAGTGCTGCTTCACAGAGCTTTTCCTTTTTTCCGTTTAGAAAGTCATGATAGTGTTAAAACTTAGGATTCTTTGATTACTTGCCGTGTTGAAAAAGAATGTTTTACATTAGTTTGCTTTTAAGAGGTGACATTTGAATTTTAAGTAACGGATACACACACAATTTTAGCAAAAAAAAAGTGTCTTCGTATATAATCATTCTTTTCCTTCATGTCCTTTTTCTAGGCATTTTTGCAAAAAATAATACCGTATTTTTTAATTATTTATAGAAATAAAACTTAAAAATTTTATCTAAGGAACACTCATTTGTGTCACGTAGGGCAAAAGTGCAGCTGACTATATGCGCTTTTGACTTGCGCGGTACACCATATCACCGATAGGTAATATTTAATTGGCAGAAAAGAGAAGATGCAGTTGCCTGGTTATGTCTTCTAGGGTTTTGAATAAAACTTATTGTCAAGGATCAGAATGAGAGAAAAGAAAATTATCGTGTTCTAGGGAAAATTTTGTAAAATTTGTCCAAAAAGAAGAAACATGTGCGGTACATGTGTTAGCATGGACAATATGTGTGGACATTGTCTTCAATCACTTAATGAATATATATTTAAAAATATATATTTAAACACTTAAAAAATGTCAAAATCTAACAATATGATGCAAATAAACAAATTTTACCTTGGTTTAATACTGATTTTTCAAGCGTTTAAGTATAGTCTCTTAAACAAGCAATTATTAAGGATTGAAGATAAGATCTATATATGCGTGTCTGTCGTTTGACTTGTGCTTGATATATTTTTCAGACATATCGCATATGTTTTTTCTTTTCTTTTTAGATAAAGCTTGTATAATTTTCTTATATATTTGCATTTTGATAAGTTTGATTGCATTTTTATTCGAAAATTTTTTGAAGGTGCTTCAATCTGCCGCGTCTTTTCTGAATTCTGTCATGCCCTGCCTTTTTTAGAGTTTTGTTATTAAGAGTTGTCAATAAAAATTATGTAGATTTTAATTATTAATATTTATTTTATTTTTAACGGAATCTAATAGAATGCAATTAATTACATTCTTAAAAAATTGTGTTTTATTAATTTAGGGTGTTATAATGTAATTAAATCCTAAAAATTTAAACTTTTAAACCCTAAATATTAAACTCTAAACTCTTTTTAGGTAAATATTAATAACATTAAACACACTAAATTAATGAAACATAATTTTTTAAAAATATAATTAATTATATTATTAACAGCTCTAAATAAAGACTGTGAATAACAAAATCCTAAAATAAATTAGGCATATAAATTATGCTGAAGGAGAATGGCATTCGAGAAATGTGACCAATCAAGAAATTTTTGACTCCATTGTATTTTCCAGCTCGTGTTGATGCTAGACTCAATGCTATAGAGGCTAGACAAGAGTCACTTGGTGATGGGGTTTGAGCTATCCTACATAAGTTCGACATTTTTATATCATCCACCATCATTATCTTAGATTCCGTCTAGCATTCCTTTTAAAAAAGTGTTTTTGAGGTCAGAACTATTTTTGGAGTAAGAAACAATGTTAAACAAATAATTTTTGAAAAAAATACGTTTAAAAAGTATTTTTCAAATCAAACACAAAAGTTGAAATTTCTAACGTTTGTATTTGAAAAAATATTTTTGGGAGCCAACTTACAATTTTAACCTTCATTTTTTTATTATGTTTATTTATAATTTATAATTTTTTACGAAGACATAATTATATGATTAATAATTTTTTTAATTTAATAATTACTATATATATTCTCATGTTAAATTTTTAATATATATTTTATATTTTTATGAAACATGTACAATTGTTAAAAAAATATTTAATTAATAATAATAATATATATATTTATTATAATTTAAGTTGATATATTTCATATATTATAGCATAAAAAAATTTAAATACCATTTAAATATATATATTTTTAACGTATAATATCATATTTAAAATAATTATTTATGTTCTAAAAAATTTGACAGTAAAACTAATCACTTAAATTTCAAACCTAAAAATCTAAAAGCATTTCGAAAAAAACATTTTCCCCGTATATTTTGAAAAGCAATACTATATTTTACTACTCTTGTTGTTTTAACTGTGTTGGTTGAGTTCTGATAGTTGCTTTTCATTTATTACGCTGGATGTTTAATGTTATTATTTGAGTACTTCAAGAATTTTAATTATTTATATGTTTTATTATAATTCTTTTATTCTAGATTTATTAATTCTTCATCATTATATTATATTAACAAATTTGAATTATTTTTATATAATAAAAAAAGAATAATTTAGTGGAAAACTTAGTTTTTCAAAGAAAAACGAGCGTACTGTTTTTTTTCTTCAAAAATTTTCATGTATTTCAAAATAGTATTTTTCAAATGAGAATAATTTTACAAATGAGACATTGTTGAGTTTGAATTTAATATTTTAATGTAATTAATTAATGTTTTTCAAATTTAGTCAAACCTTTTCAAACATGCACGTCGTTTTTGCACTATAAAACATAATTTTCAAGCTTAAAGATAAAAATATCTATTTTTTACAATAAGATTTTTTTTAATAGTCTAAAAATAATTACAAGTTATCATCTGTTTATATATATTCTTGACTTTTTGACAATGTACGCACCTTGCAGATAATAAGATTTTTTTACTCCCAACTCAATAGTACAAAAAGATTGATCTCTCAAGCTTTAAATGTTAATAATTTATGTAGGTAACATATATTCAGTGGCGGAGCCCCATGGCTCACGAGGGGAGCATTTGCACCCCCATTATTAGGGGAAACAAAATTTTAGTGTTAAATTTGTTTTAAAAAAATTTAATTTAGAGTGTAGAAGGGGGGAAATAAAAATATGCATCTCCATTTAAAAAAATTATTTTGAACCTATTGTTAAATTTTTAGATCCGCCACTGCATATATTTTGCACATCTGACTACTTCTAACAACTAGAATTCATATAGATGATATAAATAGAGACTCAAAGTAATTCAACAACAAAGAAACATACTAGAGAAAAAAATACCAACATTTAAGAGTCATTCATAGCTTTAAAATCTTACTTTTTCTTGTAAAAACAATTGTGATTGTTTTTATTTAGCTGAGGTGTTTGTTTGGGTATGAACTTTATTTTTGCAAACATTCAGATAATGTAAGAACTATTTTCTTGTTTATTTGTTTTCCTCTTTGAAAGGTTTGGAGTATAAATTTTAAGAGTTGTAAGAATAGTCTTATCCTCAAAGCTAAACAAATTAGTGAATTTAAGAAAATATTTAACCTAATAATTAGGGATGGGCGTGAGTCGGGTTTTTGGCCCACCCAACTCGACCCGAAAATAAATACATTAAACCGAACCGAACTGACATGAACGTATTTTTAAAAAAATTCAGCCCGACCCGACCCAAAAATAAATACTCTAAACACGACTCCGACCCAACCCAACCTATAGAAAAAATAATTTTAGAGACCTAATTATAAAAAAATAATTTTAGGGGACTTAATTGTAAAAAATAATAATTTTAGGTGATTTAATTGTAAATAAAAATTCAATTTTAAGGACTGAATTATAAAAATATGTAAAGAGGGGTATTATTATAAATATCCCTAAAATATTTAAGGGAAAATTACACAATTAGTCCGGGTCAGGTCGAATATTTTCCCCTTAAACCCAACCTGACTTAACCCTTAAAAAAACTCGACCCAACTCGAATCCAATTTTTTTAATTAAAAAATGGGACCCGGGCCGGTAAAATGCTCATCCCTAGTAATAACTAAGTAGATATAAACCTTGTTGAGAAAATCGAATCACTCTTCACAAATATTTCAAAAGTAAATTTACCCTCAATTGAGCTAACATTTATCGTTCCACTTGTGGTAATCACTTAATTAAACAAATATATAGGTCGTGAAATATTTCCCGCTCACATTTTTAGCTATAATTTAATCTAACATGTAATTTAATATTTCCCACTCACATTTTTACATTAAACAGATAATTAAAACATTAATTCGACGTAAATAGTTTACAATCGATGCATTAAGCGAGTATAAATCATATAAAAACTATACATATCACACCAATTTCTTTCTTTATTTATTTTTCCTTTTAAAAAAAGGAAATTAAAACACTTGATAAAATATACACAAAGTTCTGGAAAAAGAAAAGAAAAACACATAACATACTATGCGGACAAAATATTCAGCGACATGTCAAAGTCTGCCCAAACCAAGCAATCAACCTCTGATGGTGGTTTAGACTTTAAAAGACAACGTAGGATAGAACTCAACTTTATTTTCACAACTTTGAAATCACACGTGACAATGTGGACGAGCTAGCTACTAGATGTTCTTTGATTATAAGGCGAGAACATTGGTGACAAGAACTCAGGCCCCACGGGCCATGGACTGCTCCCCAGGAGGGACCATGGCTAGGACAGCCTGAGTATTGAACCCTGGATGGTGCAACCTTCGACGTACCTCACGCCCTTCCTGGCAAACAGCGCATGGATGACACAGAACATGGGTTGCCAAGTCACAAGTTAACTCACACTGTTCGCGTTGCAACTCATCTTCCATGCAGCCTCCACAGCATCCGCATGACCTGTTAAGTGCCTCAAAGCTTCCCTGTTCATCCAGAGAAAACCGATGATGCTCAGACTTGAGTGTGAGTGTTGAATATGACGACTATATGTCCCACTATGGTTATCGGTACCAGACCTGTAGCAACGTAACGACACGTATGCACGGTTTCGGTCCTTAAAAGGGATCGAAATGTCTAAGTTTTGTTTCAGTAAAAAATCTGGGTTTTTTTTTTTACCGTTTCAGCCAAAAAAAGTTATTTTAAAAGGGCTTATATTAAATAATTAAATTTTAGGAGGGGGCAAAAGTAAAAGGTATTTTCTACTTAAGTAAAAGGTGAAAAGGCTTAAATTAAATGTTTTAATATTAGGGAGGGGCTAAAAGGGCAAATAACTCATTAACCAAAGGGGTGACCAAGTCCCCTGCCTGCCTGCCTTTGGCTTCCTCTCTGAGAATAAAACTTTTAACGCTTTTCCCTAGTTCATATTGGCATAAAAAGAGGCTGTAGCTTAAAAATAGAAGAAAAAGTATTTAATATATAAAGGTTCAAACTCCAAATCTACTAAACGCTTCGTCGTGATTGTATGAATTGAGCTAGCCTAAACCAGGGATTCATATTGTTCCTTTGATTCTAGGCATAAAAGATAAAACAACTTGCTGCGGACCACAAGGAAAAGAAACCAACGAATGAATCATGAACTAATTCAATAGCTCAAGGTTAACCAACAGTGCATACAGAGAAGAGGATATAACTACTACCAAATCACAATATGAAAGCAGAATTTTCCAAAAACCAAATCAAACATCGATAGACAGATGTTAACCTGTCATTATTATTGGAAAATAAACATTGGTTGACAAAGTCTATATAGATACAAACTCTATCAATTATATCAACCGTAAAAAAACAAGTCAAAGAAGATGAAATATAAGATTAACTTGCCTCAAGATTGAACTTTCGCCGAATTGCAGTACGGGTAGAGTATGAAAACCAAGGTGCAAGGCAATTCCAGCCGAAAAATGAGTTCCCGATCAGGTAGAGAGCTGAGTACGGCAAGCAGTGATTTGCAAAGGTCCCAGGATCAGATCCAAGTCTTTCAGCATTGGTTCCATATAGCACACAAGGGACCAAGCTTCCAAGGAGACCTGACCAAGCAAAATAAACACACAAAAAGTTCCACAATTGACAAATTAGACACAAGAAATATTTTATAATACATAAATAAATGAAACTGTTAAAACATTCTCTGATACTTTATTTTATCCAAATTTGAACTTCGTTAATCATAAAAGATCTAAGAATTGAATCCAAATCCATTAGATATCAACTCGGGTAACCGTATGAACTGGACTAAACTTTTAGTTCACAAGTCAAATCTGCTAAATATCATAAAACATATGGGATTTGAATCCAAATCCGCTAAATATCACCACAGGTAACTGCATTAATTAAACCTTCAGTTCACAAGTTAAATCTACTTAATATCAATAAAGATATGAGATTCGAATCCAAATCTGTTAAATGATCACCCAGGTAACCGCATGAATCGGATTAAACCTTTAGTTCACAATCCAATCAGCTAAATATAATAAAAGATATGAGATTTGAATACAAATCCGCTAATTATGACCATGGATAACCACATGAACCGGATTAAGCTTTGAGTTCACTACGCAAATATAATTGGTCTTTTGATTTTTCCAAAACTTTCTTTTCTAAATTCCAATTTCTCTACATCTACAATCAATATAAATTCTTTTATACAAAACAATAATAAGAACATCAGCTTTAAGCTTATAAACTATGTCAATCACTTGCATATACAAAGGCATAAACATAGATTTCAAAGCAATTGCAATTAAGCTCCTAATCAATGGAAAAATCACATATTTCATAAAAGATTAAAAATCTCAAATTGAACAAAATTTCTACAATCAGATCCAATTACAAAACCCTTGGAATAAATCATAAAAAGACTTACAAACTTCAATGTCGCTGCTGCAAAACTCATCGTTACGGCCAAGACAAGCGAAGAGAGATGAGTTCCACTGAGATCGGCGCAAGGGTTCTCCGACGACACTCCGGTGGACTAACGGCAGCCCATCAGCCGTCCACCCAAGCACATGGCCGGTACTATCTACCGGCGAAGATGAAAGCACGGCGGTAGTTTCCTTTGACATTTTACCATTTGGTTTCTCTTTCAAATCTTCGTCGAGCACTTGTTTGCTCAAAAGAGGACTCGATTCTTGGTTTTCGTTGCTGTTGTTGTCATTGAAATTTGCCATATTTTGTCGGGTTTGATTGTGGAAGAGAAAGATCAAATTTGAAGGTGTAAGAAAATTGTGGAATTAGATTCGGATCTAAAAACTGAAAAAAGAGTGACAAAACAATTAAGAAGTGGAAAAGGTTGGATTAGCTTCTTTGGTTTACAAGAAACATTAACAAAGCGTCATTAAAAAGATTTAACAAAATAATTAACTTTTGTTTATTTATTCATTAGCTGTCTTTTGATTCAATCTGTCGGCAGTTGTTTTGTCTTTATTTATGTCTTACGCCCTAAGGCGGTCCAAAAGTACCAACTACCAAGCCATATTTACAATTAAGAGCAAATAAAATTCTTTCAATTCGAAAAAATAATAAATGATGTAAGATAATTTAAATTATTGTGTCAATTAAGAGCAAAATTTTATTTTATAATTTGGTTTTTAATTTTTTTATTTCTTCAATTTTTTTAATTGTAAATATATTTTGACTAAATTTAAACCATTAATCACTATAGAATACTTATTTAATTTTAATTTTCTTTTTTAATTCTTTTTGATAATTTAGTATTTTAACTTTGTATGATTTCTTTATTTTTTAGTTTCTCTTTCGTTTTAAGCTCATTTTTTAGCAAATTTGAACGAGATTCTCTTTAATCATTGTAGAATACATATGTAACTCCAATTTATCTTTTTAACACTAAATTTACCATTTTTATAATTTATTCTCATAACTTTTATTTTATTTAATTTGGTCATCTCACTACAACTCTTTGTAAAATATTTCTTATCAATTTAATCCATCAAGCAATAAAAATTTGTATGATTCTATCCAAGTCCCACATTTTTTTCTTGGATGGAATTGAAACAACAAACAAAATTTCTCAATTTTTAATTAAATAAAACTAGGAATGTTGTAATTTATAGGTCAAGTTATTATTTATGTCCCTTTTACATTATTTTAATGATAGTTTAAAACGTGTTTCGTGTCTAATCTCCGCATTTCCATTTTTTAACTACAAAATATATCACAAAAATACTAAGAGTTATCTATAACAATAAAATAGTTAATCAATAAACAACAAAAAATAATAATTAAACTAAAAGAAAATAAATTAAAAAATACATGAAAATTACAACAATTTTTGTTATCTATTGAAAATTTTCCAACTTCCCCCCAACTTTACTGCTGCATATTCTCTTTACCGAATATTTTCTACTATTTTTCTTTTGTTTTGTTTTTGTTGCGAAGAGATGAAAGGTGTGTTGATTATATAGAGAAGGCATCGGGGGAAAATGGGCTTTATTCTTTTTAATATTCCCTTTAGGGATTATAATTGAAAATATATCCATCTTTGAACAATATTTGGAAAAATACCTCCTTTCTGTCCACGTAATAAAAACTCGCGTTATGTCAAACGCGTTTTTAGAACTCGCGCTTAGACAGACGCGAATTTCAGTCTGATGTGGCGGCACTTATCTATTGGCCTATTATTTTAAATTGTTAAAAGAATTCGTGTTTAGCAGGACGTGAGTTTTGCGAGAAGTTATGACGATACGGCGCGACTTTATCGCGTTATCCGAATAGAACTTGATGTTGGTGGGGTGCGAGTTCACGGTATTCTTTTTGTTAAAACAAGGCTCGATAAGCATGTTCTCGGTGAATTTACACGGTGTTTTAGGATAATTTTTCATATTTTTGAACTTCGAAGTCGTATTAGTGAAACATCTCTTGAAAATGGTGTAAAAATCATCCAATATAAAGCATCCGAACTAGTGTAAAAATCACGCTAAAAATGCTATGTTGCCATGTTTTTGTGCATGAAGAACATGGAAACAAGGGTCGATAGGCATGTTTAAGTGGCTTTTGGGTTATGTTGGGAGATATTTTTGCTAGTTATTTAACTTTTACGTCGTAATACGATAACAAATTTTTATAATGGTCCAGAAATATGACAGTATAAGGTTTCCGAACGGGTGTAAAAATCGATTTAAAAACACTATGTTGCCCTGTCCGTTTGCATGAAGAACCTTGTAACAAGGGTCGATCGGCATGTTTAAGTAGATTTTGGTATATTTTGTGGGATCATTTTTCTTGTTATTTAACTTTTACACCAGTAGTACGTGAATATATGTTTGAAATGGTCCAAAAATCAGCCCCTATAAGGCATCCGAAAGGGTGTAAAAAGCGTGTTAAAAACGCTATGGAAAACATAAAATACAGCTTGGAAGATTGTTTATGATATTTATAAATAAAACATTACACTTAGAAATACAATTAGTTGATTCGAGGGCCTGTCCTAAGATGACATTTTCTCTTGTCATGTCCAGGGTTCCTACATTTAATACAGAGCCTAGATTGCTCTGTCCGTTCTCGTGGAACCATATCCTTGGCACAATGAATCCTTGTTGAACGCAACGACCTTTTTTCTTGCGCCACAAGGAAAGATATGGCCGTATCTTAGGTTCATCGTCAACTATGTCACATCACGTTTATTTTCGGTCGGAAGAAACTCGTATCGGTATATTGTAAAACCAATATTCGATTTTGATATAACAAATTGTTTAAGGATCAAATTGTAAAAGAAAATAAATTTTTAAGCATTCAAAAGTCTCACAAAATGACAAGGAAAAGATTTTCTAAGTCCAAGACTGAAACCCAAAAAAATTTCTAAGTATTTCAAGCCAAATTTAACAAATACGCCCAGGCATATCGATACACCTTAAGGTGTTTCGATACGATTTTTCACTACTGGAATTTTAATTTGCAAACCGTTTCGATATTGCTACGCCCGTTTCGATACGGCATTCATTTGGGTTTGTATTTTAGGTTATTCGTATCAATACGGCTAAGCTCGTTTCGATACGCCATTCATCTGGGTTTAAGTTATTGTTTAAGCGTACCGATACAGTCACCACCGTTTCGATATGGTGTGTTGAGATCTTCAAAATCTTCACATTTAATTTTTTGACCATTGCCTCGTCAGTTATTGGAATCAACAACTTTGATTTTTAGTTACTCGTACCGATATGCCCCCTAGGTGTACCGATACAATTTTTCACCTCAGATTCCAGTGAGTAAAACTCGTACCGATACGACTACACCGTATCGATATGCCCCTGATTTTACACTGTGTCCGTTTCGATACGCCCTTACTCGTATTGATACGTTATTGCACAACGGCTCTTTTTTCTTTTGACAGGTACCGATACGACTCTTCGCGTATCGATATGGTTGCTCACCAGACAACATTTATTGCGGGAAAAATGGTCCCCAACGGCTATATTGATGACTTCAACCACCCAAACGGTTAGAATTCAATGAGAGGGTATAAATACAAGTCTCCAAAGCTGCTACAACAATTATTGAACAAGTCTAAAGCATTCAAGCAAAAATCCAACCACTTTGAGCTAGTCAAATTTTTGTAAACCCAACTTGTGTATTTTCATTGTAATCTTTAGATTCAAGTTTGGGGTTGTGAGCATTTGTAATTGGGCAAACAAATTCACCTTTGAGAGGATATTTCTGTGTTTGCAAATCTTTCCTTGTAAAAGAGTGGACCTTGATCAAGCTTTGGGTAGAAAGCTTTGATCCATTGTAACAGTTGCATCTTTAGCCTAGAAAAGGGGAAGAATTCAGTAGTGAATTATTTCAAAATCCTTAGCGGGGAGCTAAGGCAGTGGATGTAGAGCTTGTTAGAAGCTAGAACCAGTATAAATTCTCTTGTCTTCAATTTTTCATATTCCCTTTGCTTTCCTTCAATTTTTTAATTGCCAATTCACCCCTTCTTGGCCATTTGTCATTGATTGATCATCCTAACAATTGGTATAAGAGCCACACTCAACCGAAGGTCTAACCATTGTTGAGGCAATCCTAGAAGGTGATTCAATCAACCGACACTCAAGCCATGGCATCTACTTCAATCAACCGACACTCAAGCCATGGCATCTACTTCTGGCAACAACATGTACGAGTCACAATCTATCATTAGACTGCCTTTTTTCAACGGGGACAACTATCCGTATTGGAAGAACTGAATGAGGTTATTCATCAAATCCAATGATTATCTCATTTAGGATGTAATCAAAGATAGACCATCTATTCCGATGAAGCAAGAAGGAGAAAGGCAAGTTCCCAAGACCAAGCACGAAATGACCGATGAAAAAAGAAAGAAATTGTAAGTAAATGATAAGGCCTTGTACATGCTCTTTTGTGCACTTGGACCGGATGAGTACTGGAAGATGTCTTCGTGTACAAGTACAAAGAATGTGTGGGATAAGCTCGAGACCACCTATGAAGGCACCAACGATGTAAAGAAGATCGACTACCTATGAAGGCACCAACGATGTAAAGAAGACCAACCACCTATGAAGGTTCCAACTCCTCAACTTAAGTTACGAGAACTTCAAAATGAAGCCTGATGAGAGCATCACCAATATGTTTGATCACTTTTCTGTCATCGTCAACGGTCTCAAAGGCTTCAGAGAAATCATCTACGAAGACAAGCTTGTTCGAAAGCTTATCTACTTACTTCCTGAGTCTTGGGATGGCAAGAGAACTGCCATCATTGAAGCTAAAGATCTCAAGAAGTTAAACCTCGATGCACTCATAGAGTCTCTTCTCACCCATGAGATAATAAAGAAAGAAAGAGAGGAAGAAAAGAAGAAGGACGAGATGAAGATCAAAAAAAGGAAGTAGAGAAAAAAATTGAAATTGCTCTCAAAACTTCACAAGATGAGAGTGATTCAAGTGAGGAGGAAGATGAGGAATTGGCTATGTTAGCCAAACGATTCACTTGGTTCATGAAATTCAACCGGGAAAAAAAGTTCAATCGGAGGATGAATTTCAAGAACAAAAGCAAAGAAGAAGAGAATGATCCCTTGGTGTGCTATGAGTGCAAGAAGCCGGGACACATCAAGATCGATTATCCCCAACTCAAGAAGAAAGGCTTTGAGAAGAAAAATAAGCACAAGGCCCATGTTGCCACTTGGAGCGATGAAGAATCGTCAAGTGATGAGGAGCACGAAGTTGCAAACCTATGTCTCATGGCCTTTGAGGATGATCCTAAGGTAACCTCCAACTCATCTAATGATTTAACTTATGATGAATTATTTGATGACTACAATGAGTTGCAAGAGGTTTATGATGGATTGGTTTTGAAATACAAAGAATCATATTTGAAAAACAAGAAAATAATTTTCGATTTGAAAAATCAAAATGATTCTTTGATCAAAACTAATTTGGAACTTAAAAAGAAGGTTTACGATTTACAAGGTAATCAAAAGTATTTTGAAAAGGAAAATGTTGATTTAAACAACCTTCTTTCTAAGTTGCATGATCATTACCACAAGGAGGTGAATGATCTCAAACTTCCTTTAACAAAGTTAGGAAATCTAGTTTTGAAAAAGGACAATCTTCAAAACCCAACTATGTGAAAAAGAACTTTGATAGCTACAAACAAAGAGGCTTCCAAAGGCCCTCTAGAGGTAAGAGGATTAGAAGTATTTGGGCTTCTAAGGACCTAATTGCTTCTAATAATATTTATGCTATTGCTTCTTGGATTCCCAAGGGAACCAAGATTTTGGGAGCTAATATTCATGGACCCAAAATGATTTGGGTACCAAAAATCCAGACCTAATCTTTGTTTGTAGGGGGAGCATTGCTACAAGGCTAAAGCTTCAAGTGCAAATTCGTGGTTCCTTGATAGTTGATGCTCAAGACATATGACCAGAGACAAGAGTAGATTCTTAGAACTAGATCTAAAGAGGGGCGGATTAGTGATATTTGGTGACAACTCCAAATGTCAAATTGAAGGAATATGTTCCATTGGTAATCACTCTTCCATACTTATTGAAAATGTTTTATATGTTAATGGTCTTAAACATAACTTGTTAAGCATAAGCCAACTTTTTGATAAAGGTTTCGTAGTGCTTTTTGATATATATGGTTGCAAAATTATAAACGTTAAAACCCACAAAATTGTGCTTTTTGGTCATCGTATAGAAAACATATACATGGTGCATTTAGATGGCATATATATTTTAAATGCATATTTTGCTGCTAAAGATGAACATGACTCATGGCTATGGCATAGAAAACTAGGGCATGCAAGCATGAGCGTTTTAGAAAAATTGGTTTCAAAAGATTAGTAAGAGGTTTGCAAAAAATTAAGTTTTCTCTTAATAAAATTTGTGATGCTTCTGCAAAATGCAAACATAAAAGAGTTTCTTTCAAACCTATTAATGATGTTTCTACAAGTAGAGTTTTACAATTGATCCACATGGATCTTTTTGGCCCTATTAGGACAACTAGCTTGGGTGGAAATTCATATGCATTTGATTTAGTAGATGATTACTCTAGATACACTTGGGTTCTATTCTTAAGTACCAAAGATGAGGCTTTAGAAAAATTCATCATATTTTCAAAAAGTACTCAAAATGATGTTAGTCAATCGATTTCTCATATTAAAAGTGACCATGGTACCGAATTTCAAGATTTAAGTTTTGAGGATTTTTGTAACTCAAATGGTATAAGCCACAATTTTTCTGCTCCTCCCACTCCTCAACAAAATGGGGTTGTTGAGAGGAAAAATCTAGCTTTAGAAGAAATGACTAGAACCATGCTTTGTGAAAACAATTTGCCAAAGTATTTTTGGGCGGAAGCCACTAATACCGCTTGTTACATTGTCAATCGAGTAATGATTAAGCCAATTTTAAAGAAAACTCCTTATGAGATTTTAAAATCCAAAAAGCCTAACATTAGCTATTTTCATCCATTTGGATGCAAATGTTTTGTTTTGAACAATGGAAAAGACAATTTAGGCAAATTTGATACTAAAAGTGATGAAGCTATTTTCTTAGGATATTCTTTAAACTCTAAAGCCTATCGTGTATTTAATAAAAGAACTTTGGTTGTTGAAGAGTCCGTACATGTGATTTTCGATGATAACCTCCTTTCGAGGAAGGATTCTTGTGATGATAATGATGTAAGAATCTTTGAAGCCAATGATGATGGGCAATCATCAAAGGTGGATGAAGTTTCAACCAAAGAAGAAGAAACACAAGATCCACATCTAGAAGCCTTGAGGGACATGAATCTAGAGGAAAAGGAAGTGAGCTACCCTAGGGAGTTCAACTATGTCAAAGATGGTGAGATTTTGGGTGATCCATCCAAAGGGGTAACCACTAGACTCTCTCTTAAAAATGCTTGTAATGTTGCATTTCTTTCATGTATTGAGCCTAAAAATATCAAAGAAGCATTAAAAGATGATTATTGGATATTGGCTATGCAAGAGAAATTAAATCAATTTGAGAGAAGTCAAGTATGGGCATTAGTTGATAGGTCTAGTAATAAGTCTACTATAGGAACTAAATGGGTTTTTAAAAACAAACTAGATAAGAGTGGTAACATAGCGAGAAACAAGGCTAGAACTTGTTGCTCAAGGTTACACTTAAGAAGAAGGAATCGATTTTGATGAAACCTATGCACCCGTAGCTAGAATGAAATCTATTAGGATGCTTCTTATATTTGCATGTTATCATGAATTCTAGCTTTTTCAAATGGATGTAAAAAGTGATTTTCTAAATGGTTTTATTAATGAAGAGGTGTATGTTGAACAACCACCCAGTTTTGAAGATCCAAAATACCTAAACCATGTTTTTAAACTTTTAAAAGCTTTATATGGTTTGAAACAAGCTCCTAGAGCTTGGTAGGAAAGATTATCAAGTTTTTTAATTGAAAAAGGTTTTAACAAATGAAAGGTAGATACTACACTCTTTATTAAAAGAAATGGCAAAGACATTTTAGTAGTTCAAATTTATGTTGATGATATAATTTTTGGTTCAACTAATGAATTGTTTTGCCAAGATTTTGCTAAGTTAATGCAAGGTGAGTTTGAAATGAGTATGATGGGGGAGCTCTCATTCTTCTTGGAACTCTAAATCAAACAAAAGAAGGATGGCATCTTCATCAATCAAGCAAAGTACATCAATGACATGCTCAAGAAGTTTGGCTTAGAGAATGTGAAACCTCAAGCCATATCAATGAGTTCTTCTATAAAGCCTGACAAAGATGAATGAGGTAAGTGTATTGATTTAAAGCTTTATCGCTCTATGATTGGATCTTTGCTTTATCTTACCTCAAGTAGACCCGACATTATGTTTAGGGTTTGCTTGTGTGCTAGATTTCAAGCTAGTCCTAGAGAATCACACCTTGTAGCCGTTAAGATAATCTTTAGATACCTTAGAGGCACACCTTGTTTAGGCTTTTGGTATCATAGAGATTCCTTCTTTGATTTGCATGCTTATTCGGATGCGGATTATGGACGGTGTAAGATAGATAGAAAAAGTACATCCGGCACTTGTTAATTCTTAGGTAGTATGCTTATATCTTGGTTCTCTAAGAAACAAATAATGTAGCTCTATCTACCATCGAAGCGGAATACATATCGGCCGGAAGTTGTTGTGCTCAAGTCCTTTGGATGAAGCAACAACTTTTAGATTATGAAATTGATATATGTATCATCCCTCTTAAGTGTGAGAACACTAGTGCTATATGTCTCACTAAGAATCTCATCCAACATTCTAGAACCAAACACATAGAGATAAGGCATCATTTTATTAGAGATCATGTATTGGAAAACGATGTTGTTCTAGAATATGTAGAAACCTTAAATTAACTAGCAGATATCTTTACCAAACCACTAGATAAAGAGCGTTTTTGGTCTCTTAGGAGAGAGTTAGGTTTAACTAGTCTTTATTGAGCCTTAGAGCATTTTTGGTCTTAAAATTTGCTTGAATTTGATTGATTGCATTGCTTATGTGTTTTTGCTCCTATATGCATCTATGCTTGTTGCTAGGGGGAGTATGCATCTATTTATGCTCATTCATGATGATCTCATATCATACACATGCATTTTGATTCGAGTAAAATCGAATTTTCGAGCAACTTGCTGCCAGAAATGACATTTCTAGCACAAGCATATCGATACGGTGTTCCGCTATCGATATGGGTTATAGAACACATTTTAGTACGGTTTTACCTGTACCGATATGAGGTCGTATATCGAAACAGCTAATAAGCATTTTGGTACTGTATTTCGATACGCCACGTGGCGTATCAGTACGCGCAGACTGTAATGCCCCGATTTTGGGCCTAGCAGTTCTACAACTTGTTAGACGGTCTGGTGGATCGGGTTAGGGATTCAAGTCGAATTCGGGAGTAAATATTTTTTGGTAAGATAAAAAAATATGGAAAATGGTTAAAAATCATATTTTAATATATGATTAGTATTGGTGAAAACAATTTTGGAAAATGGGTTTTGTAAGGGTGACATTTTGGTAAGTGGCCAAAATGTAATTTTTAAAAATTGTTTTTAAAGGTGACTAAAATGAAAAGGATCAAATTCTTAGAATCCTTAAAGAGCTATATTACTATGTTTGGGCTGATGGTTTCTCCTTCCAATTAAGATATTTTAACATGTGTTTTAAAGATAATTAAAAGAGTTTTGTCATTAAAAAGTTAGTTATTGGATTAAAAGAAATTTCACGTAACTTTTCTCTCAACTTTTTCTTTCCACTTCTTTTCTGCCAAACACTCTTATTTTCATCAAATCACAGAGGTGAGAGACTTGTTTTCTTAATTTCTTGATTTGTAAATGATTCTTTATCTTTGATTTACAAAACCTTATTGAAATCTTGTGTTTTCCTAGCTTTAATCAACCAATTGAGGGAGAAATCATACAATAGAGGTAAAGTTCGTTTTCTCCTCTATTGAATGGTTCTTTATTGATATTCTCAAGTATTTGATCCTTGATTTATGTTTTATAAACTAATTTTGTATTTTTATATTGGTTAATTGATTTAATTGGGTGAATTTGATAAAATAGTGAAAGATCTGTATTGGATCTGTTTTCCAGTGTTGAAGATTGATTTTAATCATATTTTGGATGTATTATAACGTTGATAAGTTTTTTTAACAATAGAATCCCGAAACTCTTGAATCCATAGTTGTTTAGGTTGTTAGATTTGTATTTTGTGGAGTTGTGGTGGCTATGTAGTTGCTAGAAGTATTTGGACGAATTAATCCTATTTTTAAGTGTAAATTGATGATTATGGAAGTGTTGGATTGTTAGATTGTGGCTGGGTTGTGTTTGGAAAGGATTAGATGATGATTTTGGTTGTTGTGGTTGGGTAATTTTGAGAGGATTGTGGAAGTCCATGAGGATTTGTTGTTGTAGTGTTTTGAATGCATTGAGATGCATTAATCCTCTATTTTAATGTGATTAAAACATGGGAGGTTGATCCGGAAGTGATCGGTGAAGCTTTAGAGGCTTCAGACGCTTGATTTTTTGTCGGCGAATTGAGGTTTTGCGTATCGGTGAGTGAGAACGTGGATTCCAGCTTTGGAATGTTTTAAAGATGGTTTATGGGAGTTTAAATTGAGCTTGAATTGCTAGTTTAAACTCTGAAGTAAGTAAAATATGGTTTTCTCTCTCGGTCGTGCTAGTATAAAATGATTTTTATGCACTTGTTTTGATTTACATAGTATCTAATGTTTAAGTATGATTTAGAGTATTTGTGATACTGTTTTTAAGCATGAAATACTAAAGGATGCACATTGTAAGTGATCCTTGTAAGTATATGGTTTATACTTGTGTTTTAAAGCATGGTTGTTGCTTTGGAAAATTGGTTTGGTTAATGCTTGTTAAAAATAGTGAGGTAAATGGTAAATGGTTAATTATATTGGCAAGTGATGTGATTTTAAAATTTTTATCGGATATAGCTGGCTGGCCATAGGATTGATAGTGCACTATAATAAGTTGCCTTGGATGTTGAGGGGTTTAGATCCGTGTACCGAAAACTCTATCCAAGTACCCTAATGGTAGAGGGGTTATACAGTACCGTAAACTCCCGTTAGTGGATTAAGCATCTAACCAATGTAAGGGGTTGGTGTCCCAGTAGGTTGAAAGTGTACCCGGTTGTTTAGGTACTACGTGTGATTGTATCGCTATTCCGGTTGAGATGACTTGAAGTGTTGGGAGAACACTTGTTTAATCCATGTATTAGATGAACTATTTTGGTTAAAGAACTTGGTTAATAATCACTTGTGAGCCAATACAATTGTTGATGTATCATTGAAATGGTTTATGTTGTATAATGGAATTTATACATGTTTACTCCTTAAGCTTTGCATATGGTCGTTATGCATGGGAAGGCTTAAATTGAGGTTTAGCAATGGGATTTGCTGTTGGTTAATGATACGTGTTGCATATGGGTTAATAAGCTGGTTTTTAAAGATGTAAAGTGCATGGTTTTCAAAGCATGATAATGTTTTAAAGGATGATTGAAATGAGATTTCAATTTAATGTTGAGAAATAGTTTTAATGCATTGATGGTGTGTTGTTTTTTAGCACTCCTCACTAAGCCTAGTGTGCTTACGCTCTCTTTGTCCATCAATGCAGAGAATTAAAA
Organism: Hibiscus mutabilis; assembly: GCA_019671005.1. NCBI lineage: Eukaryota > Viridiplantae > Streptophyta > Magnoliopsida > Malvales > Malvaceae > Hibiscus > Hibiscus mutabilis. The sequence continues at coordinate 28,587,923 of CM033713.1, forward strand.
GTTCGAAAGGCAGTGGGAATCAAGGGATCACAACAAGACTTGTTAACTAAAGTATGTTTTTGGGATAGACTATAAGTAATAAAGGTAATGGGAGTTCCGTTGTTGCTTTGGGAGATGTTTTGTCAAACTCCCTGTTTTAGCAAGTTTGTTTTGTTGCTCTTGGTTTGTAAATGGCCATTATTGATTGTTTGTGGTGATGGTTTGAAGTTTCATGCTTTGCTTGATTGGTTTTCTAGGAAACATGCCTCTAGATTTACATTTGAAGTATAATGCCTTGAATGGATGTTGAAATTAGGTTGTCTTGGTGTGGTTTGATCCTTGAATATGTTGGACGTGTGTTAGGGGCATGTTAGGATGTTTTGGATTGTTCAAAAGCATTTTAAACCAGCAAAAATGAACATTTCAGGTCCAGGCGTACTGGTACGGGTGTTTCGGTTTCGGTATGCGTAAGCCATTCCAGGCTTAGCATACCGGTATGAGTCTAGGCAAATTTGGCCAGTCCTTCGGTACTCGGGGAGACGTTTCGATACGGTACAGTGTTTTCATGAAAGGCGTTTCGATACGTGGGGGCGTATCAGAACGAGTTTTGGCTATTGGAACGTTGGGGTTTTAAAATAGTGAAGGCATATCGAAACACCCTTGTCCGTACCGGTACGATGGTAGTTAAATTGGTTATTTGGACTCTTTTGAGGTTCTATTTTCTTACGTTTTGGTCCCTGAATATTGTGAATGCGGTTAAATGTGATTGAATGATCTTTTTGACTTGATTTTTTAACATGTGAGCATGAAACCTGCTTAATTAAAGGTTGGTAATATAAAAAAGAGCTAAGACCTTGCAGTTTTTTGAAATTGCAATTTGGTCCCTAAATCGCAAATGTGATCAATTGGATGTCAAATTGACGCCTGATTGAGTTGGGTTTTCACCAGAGATCAGTATGTACATGTAGGTTAAAAATTATGCATCTAGTTAAGATAAAAAGAAAAAAAATACGTGTTTCGGGTTTTATCTTCTCGATTTACTTTGGTAAACCTAATGTAGCTCGGTCGGTTCGGTCTTGCGACTAGGCAGGGTCGAGAGGGTTACATAGACACTGGACAGATTTAAGGGCATTATCAAATTCTATCTTTTTCTCTCAAACGTTAGGCAGATTATCCCTATAAAATCCCTTTAAACTCTTCTAATTTTTCACACAAAACTCAAAATTTATTGAGGGCTTTTGATTTTCTCTTCAAACCCTAAGCTATATCATCAAGTTGTGCATCGTCATCTTCTCATTCATCCTTAATCCTTACTCAAGGTATAAGCCCTAACTTTTCTCTTTTTTTTCAATTTCCGTGCATATTTCTATACTATTTTTGAATCAAAATTTTATATTTAGAATGTACATAACATTGTTTTCAAAGTTTTTGTAAAAACTTTTTTAAAGCTGAACATTTTTTGTTCGAATATAAAATTATACCATATATTTTTTAACACTGTTTTTCAAGTTTTATTTTACCAAAAATTCATTTTATACTTGCATAATTTTTAAACTATATTATATAGTTTTTTAACAATACCTTGATCATTGGATTAATTATTGGATTAGATGTGTTGATTTATGCATACATTGTTTTTGGTTTGATTTTGATTTCAGATAATGGCACCTAAGAGACGAGCAAAAAGAGATATGGCTTCTAGTTCAACTCCTCTTACTCAATATCCCGAAAATAATGGTAATAGACCCAATCTTACCCATATTTACCAAAATTGTTTTAATGAGCAAAATTTTCCACATGACATGGATCATTTTAAAAAATACCAAGGTTATAAAATTCGTCGAGAGCGTACTGTTTTGATCCCTTTTCTATCTTCGGAAAGATTTCCATTTAAATATCTTAATTTAATGCAACAATGGAAATTTATACAATTTTTGAGTTTACCCGGGATTTTATACCGAAATCTTGTTTTGATTTTCTACTCCAATGCCCGATGTATCTATAATGAAAATAAAACCGAAGTTGTTGCTATTGAATCTTATCTTATGGGTAAGAAATTTCAAATTGATTCATCCGTTTTAGCTAACTTTTTGGGTCATGAGGATACGAGTATTGATAATGAGGACTCTTTAGGCCATGCCCTTAGTGGCTTCGTGACCGTGCTAGATGCCCATGATCGCATCCTTCACCTCATGATCACTTGGAGGTTTCGTCCATCCGGTGGAAAATTCTCCATGATCCAACAAGTTGATGACTTTTGGATCTGTTGCTTTCGTAAGGGTAAGCGACCAAACCTTGCTCAAATCATGTTCGAGGAAATCGTCTTCCTAGTGCAACATCGCCACACGACTCTTGTTACATCCTTCACCTATGGCACCGCCTTGAGCTTTATCTTTCATAAGATGGGAATTGATTGCTCACATGATCTTGTCGAACTGCTCACCAATCCTATTGATGAGCGTTCTATCCACCGCGCAAAGTTCACATACTACAATAGAGAATGGGTTAGGAATGTCGATCTTCCCGGTAGCGTTCAACCCAAACCAATGGTGGCTCCTCAAGAGGCTCCGGTTCCGCAAGCTCTGATGGTCCAACCTAATCATGATGCTCTCATGGCCTACCTCAATGAGCAATTCTCATCCTTGCACACAACCATGAATTCCAGGTTTGCCGCGAATGACACTCGCTTCACATCCTTGGAGGAAAGAGTGACGGCCATTGAGAATCGCCAAAACTCAATGGACATCTCACTTACCGCTTTTCATGGAGATTGGCGTCAATCTCTTGGTACCCACGCCAATGATGAAGATGAAGAGGATGAAGACAATGGAGACGAATCTTAGGCATTTAGCATATCATAGCATATCATCTTAGGATTAGTTTATGCACCTATGTTTTTATGTTTTTGGACTCCTATGCTTTGGTTTATTTCTTTTGGTTTATGTTTTAGGAATTAAGTTGGATTTGATTTTGTTGCTTTAAATTATGCTTTAATGAATATGTTGTTTCCTTTCATTGCTTGTAGTTATTGTTTATATCTATTTCTTTAAATTTATATCATATTGATTTCGATCTAACAAAAAGGGGGAGAAGTAATTGAGCCTAAATTTTTCAAAGATAAATTTTTTAGTCTTAAAGTAAGGGGGAGTACTTTTCAAAACTTTTCAAAGTTACTTAAAATTTTACTTTGGTTTTGTTATATCAAAAAGGAGGAGATTGTAAAACCTACATTCGATTTTTGATATAACAAATTGTTTAAGGACCAAATTGTAAAAGAAAATAAATTTTTAAGTATTCAAAAGTCTCACAAAATAACAAGGAAAAGATTTTCTAAGTCCAAGACTTAAACCCAAAATTTTTTCTAAGTATTTCAAGCCAAATTTAACAAATACGCCCAGGCGTATCGATACACCTTAAGGTGTTTCGATACGGTTTTCACTACTGAAATTTTAATTTGCAAACTGTTTCGGTACGTCTACGCCCGTTTCGATACGGCCTTCATCTGGGCTTGTATTTTAGGTTATTCGTATCGATACGGCTATGCTCGTTTTGATACGGCATTCATCTAAGTTTAAGTTATTGTTTAAGCGTACCGATACGATCACCACCGTTTCGATATGGTGTGTTGAGATCTTCAAAATCTTCGCATTTAATTTTTTGACCGTTGCCTTGCCAGTTATTGGAATCAACAACTTTGCTTTTCAGTTACTCGTACCGATACGCCCCCTATGCGCACCGATACAATTTTTCACCTCAGATTCCAGTGAGCAAAACTTGTACCGATACGGCTACACCGTATCGATACGCTATTGCACAACAACTCTTTCTTCTTTTGACAGGTACCGATACGACTTTTCACGTACCGATACAGTTGGTCACCATACAACATTATTGTGGGAAAAATGGTCCCCGAAGGCTATATTGATGACTTCAACTACTCAAACGGTTAGAATTCAATGAGAGGGTATAAATACAAGTCTCCCAAGCTGCTACAACAACTATTGAACAAGTCTAAAGCATTCAAGCAAAAATCCAACCACTTTGAGCTTCTAGAGTCAAATTTTTGTAAACCCAACTTGTGTATTTTCATTGTAATCTTTAGATTCAAGTTTGGGGTTATGAGCATTTGTAATTGGGCAAACAAATTCACCTTTGAGAGGATATTTTTGTGTTTGCAAATCTTTCCTTGTAAAAGAGTGAACCTTGATCAAGCTTTGGGTAGAAAAGCTTTGATCCATTGTAACAGTTGCCTCCTTAGCCTAGAAAAGGGGAAGAATTCAGTAGTGAATTGTTTGAAATCCTTAGTGGGGAGATAAGGTAGTGGATGTAGAGCTTGTTAGAAGTTTGAACCAGTATAAATTCTCTTGTCTTCAATTTTTTCATATTCATTTTTGCTTCCCTTCAATTTTTTTAATTGTCAATTCATCCCCTCTTGGCCATTTGTCATCGATTGATCATCTTAACATATACCTTGAATACGGTTTCAATTTGGTATACTGGATCAACGAGTGTCATTGCGTCAAAATGAATGGATGCACATGCAGTAAAGACGTGCGAACACGGGTACTTGAATGTCTGGAAACGTCCGCAGTAGCATGTTTTTGGAGTAGATTAACAATGTAATTGTTCTGCATTATTCCTTCCAGCGGCTACGAATATTCAGTAACCTGAAAGCGATATTCGTGACGAGAGAAGCATATCACACCCATCGCGTTTGCGTGTGAATTGTATATTTGAAATTTTTGCTGGATATCTAGATAGGACCTATGGCCACCTTCTAGCCAGTTCATTGCTTGTTTTCTGAGGGTTGCAAAAAGGGTAGCAAATCAATAATATGTCGCCTTGACAACGGATGTGATAGGTAAATGGCGCGTTCCCTTCAGAAACGAATTGATCGCCTCAGCTAAGTTCATTGTCATGTGACCATATCGATGACCCCCAATCATAATATCACATCTATTTCTCCCTCGGGATATCAATAAGATAATTATATCCAGCTAAATTTTTTACTCGTAACTCCTCTAGCAGCTCTTCAAACTCATCAGCTCGGTGTGCGTTGCATAATCAATAAAAGACAGAATAGTTAATGAGAAATAATAATAAAAGTAATGTTAATTAATAATTTTGATAGTGGAAGGCAAACATGTACGAAGAACCATTATACACTCATCATCATTCTTATATCTCTAGTAGTAAATGGCAGTAATGTGTCGTAGACAATATTGGTGATGAATATATGATGGTTCCTAAGACGGGCCTAAACGCTCAATTAAACCTCATTCCCTGCACCTCTGTCTGAAATAATGCATATCTCATCTTCCTTTTTTCTCATAGAACTCGGCGTAAGACATGTGTGCCCAAACGATTGAATTGACTTGACATGGCGTTTAAGCGTAACATGTCATAGATGCCTGATACGGCAGTTGAACTCGCAGTTAACCAAACACGAGTTCAACCAGCTTTGTAGGATTCCTAACACGTTAGTTGAACTCGCGGTTAACCAAATGCGAGTTCAGCCAGCTTTGCAAGATTCCTGACATGTCAGTAGAACTCGCATTTTACCAAACGCGAGTTCGGCCGGCTTTGCAGGATTCCTAACAGTCGTGGTTATGGCCTGGTTTTCTGCTATCATTTCGTACCTAAAAAATTACCTATATTTGCCTAATTTTATGCTATCGATTTCTTTGGTGGAACTTACAACTACACATCTTTCAACGACAAAATCACCAGAGATGCTTTATTTGAGTTGATTTCAACACGGGTTATCGAGTCTACAAGCAAAAATCACAGAAACATCTAATTACATTGCAAGAATTAACATATATGAGGTCCGTCGTATCTAACTATCTACCACACGTTGCTCATTCTCTTCATTCGTTATACACGGATCCTTCACTTACATCCGTGGTCCTTTTGGACACATTCTGCAATATGGTTGTCTGCATTCGTTCTCTTCACTATCGACACAACCGAGTGGCGTCTATTGTAGTTCTTAATTGCATCCTCCGCGAGTTTTTTTGTCTGGAATACCATTGCATCTTCTAATTCAACATCACTATCGATAGCAACATCGCTTAACTGTGTACCCATAGATGGGAAATCATCTACGTTTCTAGCCATTGTAGAGGGTGAGTTCTTGAAGAATAGAGGGCTACTTATATTGTTGTAAATGAAAAAGCAAACAAAAAATTGTAATGAAGAACAATTTAGATCGCTTATTTAATCGTGATACACGTTTCGGATTGTAAAAACTATTTATATCGCTTATTTAATGAGGCTCATCAACGTGTTCAGGAACGTGTTCGTGGTTTCTTTTGATACTTTCATTTATTTGTTCAAAAATGTAAACTCACAGTCAGGCCATAATTTTAAATTATGCAAAAGTAAAAAAAATTACATTTCACAATAGAACATCCGTACAAGCAACAAAATAAAATAATTAATTTCTTGTAACTGGCAACCCACCAAAAGCTGTAACCCACTAGGTATTGTAACTAGTAACCCACCAAATACGATAACCCACAAGTGGGTGTAACCGGTCGATTACACTAAAGCTTCGTGGATTTCGTGCTCCTCAGAGCAATCATCATCTGCTAGGGGGATTTGACTACGGTTACATACGGTGTTCTTCAGGTAGCCTCTAACATGAAGGCATACGAATAAGTTACCTGCAGGCCTCGAAGAAAAGGTAAGAAGTATGAAGGCAATTTAAAAAGAACAGACGTTCCTGGATATTGTGATTTGTCATTCGTCTTGAACAAAAACACGGAACACCCATCTCACAAAAGCTGTTATCCTACCAAAAGCATGAACTCATCATATAAATGCAACTACATATACCAACAAACCACAATATCCAGGAAATCTCTTTGCAAAATAATTTTCTAGATAAGTCTTTTGTTACCATGAGTACCTACAATAGAATCGATACGTCCACCCATACATATGAATTTCTTCCTCTGTAAAAGCAGCATTTAAAGTACAAACTCGCGTTCATCTAGATGCGAGTTCTGATAAATAATTAATTAAACTCGCGTTCATCTAAACGTGAGTTCTGACAGAAATTGAATTAAACTTGCCTTCATCTAGACGCGAGTTTAATCGTACATTGGAACACGTGTTAGTGTGGGTTTAACCTATTTAAATTCGAAACAATTAACAAAAATTTAAACAGTTATGTGGTCTTAGAATTAAAATTTACCAAAAACTATAATATATTACGAATTTAAAAAACAAATATCATTACAACTTAATTTTTTTATCTAAATACAACGTAATTTACTAAAAAAATATTATATATTAATGAAATATATTACAATAGGGTTCAATAGTTTCATATACAATAAATAAAACTAATGATGCATATGTCCACCGGTACCACACTGCGGTGGACGACGAGGCCAATTGGGATTACGTCAGGCACGAAGGGGAGCAACCGGTGGCTCATCGTCATCATCATCCCCAGTTCCAGATCCAACAGTACCACTCGTTCTAACAGGCCCACCGGTAAAGAAAAGTGACTGCGGCGACGTTTGGTGGACAAACCCGCTTTCAAAGTCGGTGGCCACCGGTGGAAACTATTGCAGTGACATTCTTGAACGCATCCACTTTTGTACCAAACAGTTCATTTATTATGGTCGCATTCTAGGGAATTAATCACTCACATTCTTGAGATTCCTTCTAGGTTAAATCATCTATTATGTGGACAGAATGATATTTCTCTTTAGCTCGACACTACATCGACACTTGGTGTTGCGTTGACAACTTAGATTTTAGAATTAACCGTAAACGAGTGATAACCTGAGGAGTAACATCCTTCAAGCTTTCAACCACCCCATCCTTAGTGAGTTGATATTTTTTAGATGATTCACCTTGATCTTGAGCAAATGTAACTGATTTTTGAACTAATTTACTTAAGTGTTTACCATTCCTTGGAGCGATAGCCTCGCAATGTTCGTTCTCTTTGATAACCGGAGTTGTGGTGGCACTAGGGAGTGTGCCTGGTTGTGAGAATTCATAATACATGCTAATTGTCCCAATTGAACCTCCAAAGCACGAATTAAAAACGTGTTACCTTACACTATGACTCCGTTCGAGAAATATATTCATGCATTAATGCTTCAAAACGAGCAAAAAGATTATATGCAGATTCTGAGCATATTGTCCCTAACTAGGTTATGAATGCATCGGAGTTTGAGAACTATATTGTGGTTGTAGATTTTATTAAAGAAAATATTGTGGGTGCACTGTGTTCTGCTGTGACTGCAACGAAACTTGCTGAGTGTGCTACTGTTGCGGTTGACTGAAGTTTCCTTGTTGTGCATTAAAATTTCTTTGGAAAGATGTATTCCCAATCTAAATGCTCTAACATGTTGTCTAGAATTTGAATTTCCCCAAGACTGACGTGTGGTAACATTGCAGAAAATACCAAGGGTATTGCCCCGCATAGTGTTCACATAACACGCATTCTCCACATACTGCAAACAAACTTTGTAGCTATGGTTGTGACCACAAATCTTGCAGCATAATGCAGGGACATCAACTGGTTGAGGAATTGGAATGGGTGTAACTTTTCTCGTCTCTTGCATATTTTTAATCATATTGTCAAGTGAATAAATTTTAGCACGAAGAGTAGAAATTTCATCCAACTCTATAACTCTCGAAGCATCTCTAGAAATAGGATATTAATAATCGTTTTGAGTGTATCTCTCTAAAATACAAACTACCTCATTGTAAGTGCAATCTAACAACAATCCATTAGATGATCTGTTGATAAGATTCCTCATTTGTGAAGTCAACCCATTATAGAAAATCTCAATATGTGCCTTTTTTAAATGTCGTGCAAGGGGCAACGTCGAAGTAATGATTTGTAACGTTCCCATGTGGTATGAAGACTCTCATTATCCAGTTGATGATAAGATGTAATCTCAATTCTCAGACAAACATTCATTGTAGGCGAGTTAAATCTCTGAAGAAATTATGTTGCCAATGAATTCCAAGATGTGATATATTTGGTAGGAAGTCCATGAAACTATGTACAAGCTCTTCCCTGCAAAGAATAAGGAAATAATTGCATTCGTAAGGCATCATCAGGAATACCTTGGTGACTAAAAGATGCACAAATAAAGAGAAAAGATTGAAGATGCTCTATTGCGTCTTCATGAGGCAATCCAGCATATTTCCCATTAAAATTCAGCATTTGAAACATGATTGGTTTGAGTTCAAAATTTCCAGCTCATTTTTTTTTATAGAAATGAACTCGTTTTATACAAACCATGGGCGGATGCACCATGGTGCATGGCGGGTTACTTGACCCACCATTAAAAAATAGGATAAATGACTTTGGTAATTACTATTTTTAAGGTGCTTTCACTTTGGTTATTAAAATCAAAAAACTTTCATTATTGTCACTAAACTTTTAATTTAAATTCATAATGGTCATTGTTGTAGTGTTGTTAACCCCATTAAGAAATGTGATGCGGCACGTTAAAATCTTCTTCCCAAAAAGAATCATAATTTTTCAAAGTTACATCTATTGCCAATGCCGTAATTTTGATTAAAAGAACAATCGTCGATCAATCCCAACTGTGGGAAAGATTTGTTTTGCCAAAAGTTTAACATAGTTTAGTCTCAAGTTGATCTGATGGCTGACACAATTACATCCATGTAAAATAGTTCTAATCTCTCAAGCATATTTACACTGATTGATTATTCAATGTCAACATGTCTCTGACTAAACCATATTTGCTTGTACAACAATTATCACTAATTAATACATTATTACAACAGAGTAAATTAATTTTAAATTATTACACTGATTGGTGAACTACCAAATTTAAATTTCTGAATTCGTCCATGATCCAAACCCATCTCTAAAACAGGTGACTCAGTTATTTGGCTCAATCATTCAGTTTTATTTTGTAGAATTTAAATGATATATGATGTTGTTTTCTTGGTTTGAGTTTATGGCTACATGGGAGGAGAAAAGGACTGACCACAATGATGAGAGAAGCAAACAAAATAATGTTTGTGGCAAGGTGGTTTGGTGGTAAGGCATTTGGCTTTCTAATAAGTGGATCTGAAATCAAATCCCATTGCAATTAACACAATTTTCATTCTTTAATTCTTTACTTTAAAATAACTTAAAGGATGACATGTGACATCATTCAATTGGTTACAATTATTTTAATAAAATAATTATTTGTATTTATTTATTTTTTTGAAAAAAATGTTGGCATGGTATTATGCCACATCATCACTTACTCACACGTGGACACGCCACGTTAGCAATACAGTCCACATTGACATGCCTAGTCAGCAAAAAAGTTCATTGTTAGTTATTTAACTGTTTCCATCTAAACATGATTATTTTGACCAAAAATCAAAACGTTAGGGCTAAAATAACCCTAAAAAAATAAAGGTCAAAATGACTAAACTGTCAAACGTTGGGGCTAATTTTAACATTATGCCTTTAATTTTTCATTCATTCATTTAAGGAAATCATTATTGTATCACTTTTAATTTCCATTTTCAAAACAAAGCGAGAGTATATTCTAATAATAAACAATGAAAATTAGCTCACCCCAACTCAACCCCAGAGGTTTTTAAGCCTCTGATTATGCTGTGCCTGAGTTCAATTGAAGGCTGCGATTTCAGTGTGTTCCCCGATAATGCAATTCGTTAGCTGACAACTTAGCTAAGAAAGGAATCTCTAGATCCTGTGATTTTCTTAATTTCCCAATTTGGTTAAGGTTCTAAGATATGTGGTGATGTTTTGTTAACATTTTGGCTGCTGGGCTTGTGGAGGATCGCTGCTTTACACTATGCTATTTGCCCTTTGTATTTTGCTCTTCTCTCGGCTTTGATACGATGCATTTTTTTTTTCATTTAAGTTTATAGAAATTTTTAACGAGGCTCGTATCACTGCTTCCACGTGTTATTTGATCCTAATTTCAGTAACATATCTAATATTTCAAAAAAAAAAAGAAAACTCAAAATCACATTCCCCAAAAAAACTTAATTTTTATTTTTTGTTTTATATATTTATAAATTATTTTAAATAAATTTGATATCCAGTACCTTTGAATTAAACCAAACGTACATAACGATCGCTATTACAAAGACATTGACACAAATGATTTTTTGTTAACCATTTAATATATTCTCATTTGATTAATATAAAAATATAACACTGATTTGGTATTAGTCTAAAAATCATTTGACTAACAAGTGAGTAAATTGAAGATTTTTTGGAATTAAAAGTAGTTAAAATAACATATCATGAATACAGATTTGACATTTAAATCATTGATAATTTTGTTCCTTTTTGTTTGAATCAATTAGATTTTTATATCTTTATTTTGATTAATTTAGCTCATAAACTACTGTTGTAGGTTCAATTAACTTAAATTTAATGAAAAGTTGTGGTCAAATGTTAATTAATTATGTTTTCATCTAAAATTTTAATTTATTACTCACTTTCTTGGATGTGATTTTTTGAAGAAATACAAAAATAATAAAATAAATGACAAACTAGATCTTTTACATATAATCACACCATCTAAATTTGTAAAAATTATAGTTGAAGAAATGAAAGATTCACTTGTAATCCAAAATAAAAATAAAATAAAATGGAGGAATGTAAAAATTATAAATATTATTTCATCCACTCATAAACTCTAAATCTTTTACATATAATCACACCATCTAAATTTACAAGGTTGGTGATACAATTTTACATAAGATATTCATACCTAAAAGACTTAACAACTATATATAAACTACAATATTTTCTTTTTATAGAACCCATTGGGTTTCAAAACCTTATCAATTCACCCATGAATTTTCTTGTCCTGCAAAATCAAATCAAAACGCAGAAAATCGAATAAAATTTGCTTATCTACTCCATCAAAGTTTCATAATTTTCATCCATAAAAAATGGAAGAAAAAAAAAAAGAAACTTACATTTCTTCCTTTATTATTATCACCAACCCATAAGTTCTTGAAAGATTTATGGGATGGCAAATCGGTTTCCCGATGAATCCAATGACGATGGCCATGAGAGTGATCCGGCGGAGGGATTGAAGAGTGTGTCTCCGGACCTCTGTAATCGATCTCGTAAACCTCTTTCTCTGAAACATCAAAGCGACCTTTAACAAAGAAAACAAACATTAAATTAAAAAAAATTCAAAAAAAAGAGTAAAGGAAAAAGAATATACAAAATCAACCTGTTGAAAAACTAGGTATAAAAAGTGAGAGAAGAAGAAGCAAAAGAATGGAGAAGGATGTAGATTTGATGATAGTTAACTCCATAGAAATGGATAGCTAAAGCTAGGTAGATGAAGAAGAAGATGAATATATTGTTGAGAGAGGAGTAAAGGGTTGGGAGATAAGAGAGAATTTAAGCCATGGATATGGTTCATGAGGACCAAAAGCAGGTGAAGAGGGGAAATAATAATTGGGTATTCAAACGTGAAACCGTCGGCATATACACCAATAAGTTATGTTGATGTGTTGGATTTGGTTGGAACATTTATTAAGCATTACTAAACACCACACGCACTATTCTTTTCAGGGTTTATATTCATACACGGGTAATGTATATGTTAATACAAATATTACAACTCGAGACGCATCAACAATAAATAAATACTTTTAAAAAAATATTTGATATATTGTAAGCGTATTCATAAATATTTATTAACGGTTAAAAATACTAGATTAAAGAAGAATTATTATTCTTAATTCTTTTCCCACTACTATAATAACTCCTATTTTGTTTTGTTTTGTTTTGTTTTGAACATCATATTATTGATATTATATTTGGGCCATGGGACAGGTCCATGTGTGTGTTAAATGAGAGACATGCCATGGCAATGAAGTCTAGCTGGCTGGATTTCACATTCTTCACACCTACTCTTTTGGTTTTGTTTAAATTAATAGTTAAATTTGGAGATTAATTTAGGCTAACAACAACAACAAAAAAATGATTGGTGAGTTTTTGTTGTTATCAACATGGATTGAAGGGTGTTGAGACGGTCACATCTTTAAAATTTTAAATTTTTATATAATTTAAATAATTTTATTTTCTATTGATAATTTAATTTTATACCTCTAATATTTTTATAATTTCACACTTTTAATTTTTATTATAACTTTATAAAATTTTGCATCTTTGATTATTATTATTATTATGGAGGTTATAAAAGTTGGGCATGGTATCGGTGGTGACATTAAACTTGTGATGTTTATTAGTATGAAGTAGGGGCGGACAGTCGGTGATGAGTTCTCACCATGTTTTCAACACTAAATTGGTCTTTTAGCCACATATTACACCTTTGTTAATGATGGGAGAATGTAAATCAAACGCAAAATTTTGCATTTTTTCATATAAAAATATAATTAAATCATCTTTCATTTATGGGTACAACGAACAACCATGCAGAGTGAAACTATGATATACTAAAATATGTCTTTACTATGTTCCCCAAAAAAAATTAAAGTTTTAAATACAATAATTATGTCAGCGAATCATTGAAGACTAATCTTGCGATGGGAGGTCGTCGGCGACAATAACTCTGTTTGTATCGAAACTGTCCGATCAGATACATTGGCAGGGGGCTTTGGAAGGCGTTTAGTAATTATGGTGATCAAGTGGGTGTATTCATTCCGCAGAAGCGAACCAAGGAAGGGTGTGCGTTATGGCTTCGTGCGGGTTGTATCAAATTTATTATTATTTATTTTTTTACGGTATTCTATTATATTTAGATTATTACTGTACTATTATTCTAAAATTGAGCTCTAGTAATTCACTAGTTTAATTGAACTTTTGTATTTTTATTACTATTAAAAGTTATAATTGGAACTGAAGCTCAAAAATAAAACTATGAACTTTGAATCTTAGTACAAGAGCTTAATTGAAGCAACTCAAATAATTTGATTTTATATTAAAATAAGCTCAATTAAATTTAAGGTAAGTTTTAAGTCTAAAATTATCTTATAACTAATAGCGGTGTTCACGGATGGTTAATTATACCAGAATGACTTGTTGGTAAGGTTATCAGAAGTCTCGGTTTGACATTTTAGTCAATCGTTATCGTCCCATTTAAACCGATTATCGCCTAAATAGTTAATCGATTTATTCGATACAGTTACTCAACTAACCATAAACCATTTACATCTAGTTTTATAAATGATATATATTTGAAATGAAATTGGGATCTAGATAAAATATAATGAAATAGAGCCACTTTGAGGGTCCTTATGAAATGCGGTATGGAACAGAGCTACTACGAAAAAGTTTCGGGGGTTACGAAGGAAACTTCGAGTTCATATTGATCATGGGTTGAGAATGAAATTTGAAATGCGGTATGGACCAAAGCTAACCATGAACCATTTACATCTAGGCTTTATTGTTTGAATATTTCTTTTTGAGATATTAATTGAAAATTTACCCCCTTTGACTTTTATTTGGAAAAATACCCTCCTTCAACCCACGAAGGTCAAACTCGCGTTTGACTAAACGCGAGTTCCGTATTAAGTGAAAAGAAAGAATTAATTTACTAAGTTTTTATTACACAGAATTTGCGTTTGATGAAACGTGAGTTTTAAACTCGCGTTTGACGAAACAAGAGTTTAACAAATGGGAATATTTTTCCAAATCAAAGTTAAAGGGGATGGATTTTCAATTAATATTCCAAAAAGGAATATTCAAACAACGAAGCCATCAATCTAAGCTTGTTTAAATTAAAATAATATTTTTCGCTTCTCGCCACTGCTGCCATTAACCTTGGAGATTTTGATCCAACTCAAAATAAAATCTAATGGGTGCCAGTCATCGTTGGTAGGCTTTCTTTATCGATTTGTGTGAATTGTTGTATTGTGATGGTGTTAATCTGCGAATTTCTTCTCTAAATATTGATCAATGAACTGCTGATTTTTTTTTTTTGATGATTACTAGTTATTTAGTGCAAATAAGGTATTTGATTAAAGTTCACATAGAATATATTTTGGAATATTTATGCATTCTAATTGAGAGGCGAATTGTAGTCAGACCAGTTGATGAGATCTCATCCTCGAGGTTGAAGTTGAGACACTCGTGTTCTTGATCGAATTAAGGATGCCCCGAATTATGTAGACTTCAAATTGAAACTCAATTAAAATGATGCGGAAATAGTGGATTAATAGATGAAGTGTTTGATGGTGGATAATTGATGGATTTGAAATGTATGGATGTTCAAGAATGGATCGTGACCCACTAGTTATAATAGAGCTAGGAACCAATGATATATAAGTGCAAGCACCAAATTTATCCGAGCCCATCAACCAGGCCCAAACTCAAATCCAAACCGAGACCTAATTTAACCATATCCGAAATCAATCCAAACCCATTCAAATTAAGGTCACAACCCGGTTAACCAATCTCTCCTCATCCGGTCATCCTTAAATCTCGGTCAAACTGCATACTTCACTCAACCACCTCCATGCTTATTTAGTCCACAAATCACTCAACCCACATTCCCACAATATCTGGGATTTTGTTTTGGTGAAGCTCTTATAAATTTATAGGGGGAGGGAGGATTGGGGGGCACGATTAGCAAGGGAGCGAGTTAGAGTGAAAATGGCCTCTCAGCCATCACTCAATCCAAACGATCGAGCCTACAACTGCCCCCGACATCCCCACCTCACCATTACTCGAACCGGCATCACCCAACAACTCTCAAGCCTTGCTACCTCTATCGACACTGACTTTTCCCTTCACCCGAGCACTCACACATAAAGCCACCTCCCACCGTCCACTATCTTAACTACCATCACAGTCTCTAAATGACCATTACCGTCTTTCATCAGTCGTACGCCATCACTCGAGACCAAAACCTTGTAACAAAGAGAAGAAATCGAAATTAAAGTGAGAACATGAAGCAAAAAGTCAAAATTAGGAAAAGAAAAAAGAAACAAGGGACATTACCTCAGATTATTGACAGTGGTGGTTCCGGTCATCGAGTGACGAATCCTAACGGTAAAGTTGAAGCTTGGATGACGAGAAACAACATACTCTGTCCTCGAGATGATCTAATGGCCAAAATAGTAGATCCGAAAGTGGGAAATCGAGAAGTTATAAGTTATTTTTGTGAGGTTCGAGATGAATTTAGGAGGAATTGACCTTGAATCCGTATTTAAGAGGTCGAGGCGAGCTTCTTGGTACGCTTTGGAGTCAAACAACCACCAATGATGGTGGCCGGGGTGGTGGCTGACGGCGGTAGTGTGTGTGCGCATTGGGGAGATAGAAGAAGTCTTAGGTTTAGTTTTAATAAAGGAATATGAATAAAAAAATGTATTAAAGGCAAGCATCAATTAAGGATTTTTTAAAATTCTTTTAATCAATGCATGCGAACAGCACTGCTAGGGAGAAACTAAAGGTTGAGCAAATTTTAGATTTAGGGGAAATTGGCTTTTTAACCATCCTATCTTTACGTGTCTTTCATTTTAGGTCCTGATTTGAATTGATTATATATAAATTTGACCTATAGGTTTAGTTATCTTTCAATTAGGTTATTTTTCATAAATTGATTAATTTTTAAGCCTTATGATTTGTTCTTTGATTTGATTTGGTCCGTGAATTAAGATTTGATGATTAATTGGCATTAATATTTGATCAATTTGTGAATTGACCTTTAATTGAAATTAATTTAGTCTAATTAGGTGCTTTTTTAACGATTAATATTTTAATTTTAATTTTTTTTGATTAAGTTCAAATTTGTCCTTTTTATGTTTTGATTTATTTTACTTATTTGATTTAGTTTATGCATTTACATTTTTGAGCCTACCACATCACTTTTCATATATTTAGCGGCATAATTAATTTTTCATAGTTGTGCTATTAACCTTTTTTTTGAGATTTTCTTTTTCGGACAACCAAAACTCTTAGGTATTAATTTTGGGCGTGGTGGGGGTGTTATAACCTTCCTCACTCGTAACTAACTCACTCGTAACTAACTCCCAAACTCGACGATGATCTAAGTGTTAATGCAGACCAGACTTATAGGTTTTCGGTCGTACCCAACCCAAAACAATTGATGGCGACTCCAGACGTTTGATGGGCTTTTGAAGGCTCAATTTATTTTGGCTCAGACCAAAAATGGTGTCGATAGCTTGGCAACTTTGTTGGGAACTACATTAGAGAGTCAAGCCGCAAAAGGGTATAATAGGTTGTCTCAAAAAAAAGGAAAAAGGAATTTGAACTATTGGTGATCTCAAAAATTGAAGGTTTTTTATTTTACGGAGATTGTTCAATATGTGGTCACCTCGTGTTCAACGTTCCTTTGCGCACAAGCATATCATAAGCTCTCAACCCTAGCTTCGTCCTGCTTAAGTGGTTGCAATCGTTACTCCTCGAGAGGTAAAACCTCCGTAGAGGACAGTGTTTTACTTTCGGAGTTCACATAATCTTTATCTTCGAGAGGTAAAACCCCCGTACAATCTTAGAGGAGTGAGCCCCCTAAACTGAACTCAGTCCGTATGAGCCTATAAAAGCTGAGGATCGGGGTCCTTACTAGCCTTAGTAGGTTAGTAAGGACAATTTGGGTACCCATCTTTAGACCCATAAACCGCATGTAATGAGCCATAGGATCCCACCCAATTAGAGCCATAACGAACCTCAAACTTTTAGTAGTCACCTACTTGGGTACACAAAAGTTACATATTTTTTCCTTACTCTTTTTACATTCATGTCCAAGCATGCTAATTTTTACTTTAGCATAATGATATATAGGTAGTAAGCATGTGGGAGCAGGATCTTCAAAAATTCATGTCAGGTAGTGAGCATGTATGGGTAGGATTTATTTATGGCTTATATTTATTATCCCATCGTTTTCGTACTAACATTGTTTTCTTTCCTTTCTCACATGGATCATGTTCATGACATGTAAAAAGATGTTGACTACGAATAGCCGTTTAAAATAGAAGGTTTTCTAATCGAAGTTATGAAGATTATTCTATAGATGGTCAATTCTAAATCAACACCTTTTATGCATTTAAACATTAGCATTGCATTTGCATGCATTCATAATTCATATAGGTAGATGATCGAGCAGTGATGCGTGATGAAGAATAAAAAGATCCAAGTGGAAGATTTTCGATGCCCTCACGAAAAGACCATTGTCATGAATTTCTCAAAACTTTTTTTGAAACTTGTTTTGTGAAATGATCTTTGTAGATAATCTTTTGAGCAATGAATAGATGATGATATTTTTCGAAAATGAGCTTTCAAACTATTTCCATGAACAATGAAATAAATTTGTGAAATTTTGAAGTTCTATGGGAATCAAACAAATGAAATGCTCTTTGGAGAATCGAGATTATAGACCTTTGACATATGACAAGATTAACCTTCCACTTGAAACCAAAAACAAGATCCTTGATCTTTTCATCTCAAATTCTTCATGACCAGTACTTGAAAAGTTAAACATGATGCAAGGATAACCTTCCAAGGAAAATGATCTTCGAGTAATACCTTTTTTGAAAGTTCGACCCAAAGTTAACTTTTTTTTGCAAGATTAGCCTTCTAAGGAAGACGACATCCAAGTTACTCCTTGCTTTTTTAAAGTTTGACCTAAAGTTGACTTTTTTTCCTGATATATACCTCAAAGACATGAAAATCAAAATGTTCACTAGTGTGCAAATCTTCCAACAAGAAAACAATGTGGGGTATCCCATATTGATTCTGTAAATGAGCTCAAACAGTTATAGCATGTATGAAGGAAAAAGAAGGAAAAATGAAAAAGAAAAAAAAAAGAGAAAAAGAAAAAAAAAGATTATATTCGATTATCATGTATTATTTTTTAGATGATTTTGTTAATAAATTAGTTTAATTCTAGATATCTATCATTCTAAGGGTAATTGTTTTGCAAAAATATCCATGTATGAGATGGCATTTGGCATTCATTCATTTTTTCCCTCCACAAAAAGAGAAAATTATCATTTTTCGTCCCTATTGAGCCTTATATTTTTCTTTGATTTGAAAAATAACCAAGGATCACCATTCACACTAGGGGCAAAGGTGAAGAAATATCTGCTTACTTGAATAAATTGTCGATTCTGATCGTACTGCGAGAATGAAACCTTATGATCTAGGGGCAAAGAATAAAAAGACATGTTTCAACAATAAAAGGTGACTTGTTCTCAAATAAAAATAAATTTTGAATCTACAATAAGAAGAAAAAGAAAGAAAGTGAAAAGAACATGAAATAATTAGAATGGAAAGCACACATGTGGAGTCCCTCTTCAAAAATGACTCTCTTGAGTCTAGTTATCTTCAAGTTGAAATATGCAACACAATGTCATTCGAAGCTCCGGATCAAATATTCGTTGGAAGGTCATGAATCCTTGAAGATGAAAGAGAAATAATGGAAATGAACTCTAGGGTGAAAACCCAAAAAATGAGCAGGCTAGAGTGATAAAAAACACGTGGAAGTAGATTCAAGTCGAGCAAAGTGAGATTCCAACGACAATAATTAATCTTTGGCTTATTTACCCTTAAACATTTGTTTGAGCCTATGTATCCTTTCTTTCATAACCCTGAACCATGGCCTATATCAAGTGCCTATAAAGTCCATTTTGATCATACATGGATATTTGAGTTGAAGGGTCTATCTTTAGAATTAATACCTCATTTTGGAGTTAACTCTTTGTTTGTGGGAGATTTCTAAATCTTATAATGCATGATGGAATAATAAAAAAAAGAAGAAAAAAAGAAAAAAAGGAAAAATAAAAGGGGGTTCAAAATGAAAACCCGCTAAAGGCATCTTGAACCAATGGTGTATTTGAGTCGAAACCTGAAAAGGCGGATCGAATATGAAGTCAAATATGCATGATGGCATGCGAGAGATGATCTCCTAGAAGTTCAATGAAGTTCCACTCACCTTAAAACATACATAAGGGTCTGAAGTCAATGGACAGTTCCAGAAGTCGCATACAAAGCTTCCAAGATCATTCGATCATTTCTGAGCAAATCAATGAACATTTGAAGAATCATGTCCTATTCAAAACAACCAATCCCAAAATACATTGTCTTCCAAACTGACTAATACCTTGTAATCATCAATAGTCTTGACGCATGTCAAAGAGCTATAATTTTGAAAGATCGAAAGAGTAATTGATTTGTTTGATCTTTAATGAACTTGAATTTTATGAAATGGTTCAGTTGTGAGCCCGAAGTGTGGGGGGGGCACATTTTCATTTTACAAAAATATTTTTCGCATGCTCTTCATATTTTGAAAAATATCTTTAAATAAATATCAACTCTCATGAGAATGGAAAAGATGTTTTTGACAATGGTCACTCTGACTTGAAAAGCCTAGTATCAAGAATAGGGCAAGGAAAGGAAGAGAAGAAAGCTTAAGTGAAAATTTGTTTGGGGCAAAAATAAATTGTCACAATTTGGAAGTGATGAATGTACACCCCAATTTAAGGAAAAGTAAAGTCAAGATGATCAAGTTGAGTTCAAGAAGGAATACTTTCCACGCATCTTTGCTTCACCATTAACCATGAGAGCGTGCATCTATATTATTGATATACATGTTTCGTTATGCATTATTTGCACATTGATTATCAAATAGGTACAAATAGAACCTTGTCTCAAGCATGAATGAGCGGTTCTACATCCAATCCAGACTCAAGAACTAATTAGAGCATCTTCATTTACTGAACATTTCCTTAATCACGAATGAGCAATTCTACATCAAATCCTGCTTCAAACACGAATGATCAGACCATAAACTTCTAAGATTGAGTGCCACCATTTGCCTCCAAGCGAGAGTGCCACCATTTGCCTTCAAGATGAAGTGCCCCCATAAGCCTCCAAGATGGAGTGCCACTAATTACCTCCGAGATGAAGTGTCACCAATTACCTTTGAGATGAAGTGTCATCAAGCTTCCAAGATAGAGTGCCATAAATTACATTGAGAAATAAGTACCCTTGAGAAGAGCAGGGTACATCTTACATCAAGAAATGAGTTCTCGAATCCAGCGCCCTTGAGACGAACATGGTGCATCTTACATTGAGAAATGAGTTCTCGAATTCCATAGCTCTTGAGACTAGTAGGGTACATCTTACAACGCATTTGAGACGAGTGAGGTGCATTTTACATAAAGAAATGAGTTCTCAAATTCTAGTGCCCTTGAGACGAACGGGGTACATCTTACAGTATCTTTGAGATGAACGGGGTGCATATTACATCGAGAAATGAGTTATCAAATTCTAGTGCCCTTGAGATGAGCATGGTATATCTTACAGCACCTTTGAGACAAGTAGGGTGCATATTACATCGAGAAACTAGTTCTCAAATTCCAATGCCCTTGAGACGAGTGGGGTACATCTTATAGCGTCTTTGAGACGACTAAGGTGCATATTACATTGAGAAATGAAATTCTCGAATTTCAGTGCCCTTGAGACGAACAAGTTACATCTTACATCGAGAAATGAATTCTTGAATTCTAGTACCCTTGAGATGAGCGAGGTATATCTTACAACGCCCTTGAGATGAGTGGGGTGCATCTTATATCAAGAAATAAGTTCTCGAATCCCAATACCCTTAAGATAAGCGGGGTACATCTTACGATCTTAGTGCCATCGAGATGAGCATGGTGCATCCTATATCAAGAAATGAGTTTTTGAATTCCAATGCCCTTGAAACGACTGGGGAATATCTTACATCGAGAAATAAGTTCTCGAATTCTACACCCTTGAAACAAACGGGGTGCATATTGTATCAGGAAGTAAGTTCTCGATCTTTAATGCCCTCAAGACGAGCGAGGGGAATCATCTTTGCAGGTTCAATATTCAATAGACAAATTTGTTGCATTTTAGTCTTTGCTCTATTCTTCACATGCGAACAATGAGCAAAGAGGGGCAACTGCAAGCACCAAATTTATTCGAGCCCAACTACTAGGCTCAAACTCAAATCTAAATTGAGACCCATTTTAACCATATCCGAAATCAATCCAAGCCTATTCAAATTAAGGTCATAACCCAGTTAACCAATCTCTCCATATTCGGTCATCCTTAAATCTTGGTCAAACCGCATACTTCACTCAACCACCTCCATGCTTACTTAGTCCACAAATCACTCAACCCACATTCCCATAATATTTGGGATTTCGTTTTGGTGAAGCTCTTATAAATTTGCAGGGGGAGGATTGAGAGTACGATTAACAAAGAAGCGAGTTAGAGTGAAAATGGCCTCTCAACCATCACTCAATCCAAATGATCGAGCCTACAACTACCCTCGACATCCCCACCTCACTATCACTCAAACCGGTATAGCCAAACAGCTCTCAAGCCTTGCTGCCTCCATCAAAACTGATTTTTCCCTTCACCCGAGCACTCACACATAAAGCCACCTCCTACCATCCACTATCTTGACTGCCATCATAGTCTCTAAACGACCATTACCGTCTCTCATCAGTCGTACGCCATCACTTGAGACCACAACCTTGCAGCAAAGAGAAGAAATCGAAATTAAAGTGAGAACATGAAGCAAAAAATCCAAATCAGGAAAAGAAAAAAAAAACGAGGGACATTACCTTTAGATTTTTGACAATGGTGGTTCCGGTAATCGGGTGACGAATCCCAATGGTGAAGTTGAAGCTTGGATGACGAGGAACAACATACTCTATCCCCGAGATGATCTAATGGCCAAAATAGTAGATCTAAAGATAAGAAACTGAGAAGTTCTATGTCATTTTTGTGAGGTTCAAGATGAATTTAGCAGGAATGGACCTTGGATTCGTGTTTAGGAGGTCGAGGCAAGCTTCCTGGTGCGCTTTGGAGTCAAACGACCACCAATGATGGTTGCCGGGGTGGTGGCCGATGGCGGTAGTGTGTGTGCGCGTTGGGGAGATAGAAGAAGTCTTATGTTTGGTTTTAATAAAGGGAAATGAATAAAAAAAAGGTATTAAAGGCATGCATCAATTAAGGATTTTTTAAAATTCTTTTAATCAATGCATGCGAATAGCACTGCGAGGGAGAAACTCAAGGTGAGCAAATTTTAGATTTAGGTGAAATTGGCATTTTAACCCTCCTATCGTTAGGTGTCTTTCATTTTAGGCCCTGATTTGAATTGATTATATATAAATTTGACCTATAGGTTTAGTTATCTTTCAATTAGGTCATGTTTCATAAATTGATTAATTTTTAAGCCTTATGATTTGTTCTTTGATTTGATTTGGTCCCTGAATTAAGATTTGGTGATTAATTGACTTTAATATTTGATCAATTTATGAATTGACCTTTAATTGAAATTAATTTAGTCTAATTAGGTGCTTTTTAACTTGATTAATATTTTAATTTTAATTTTTTTATTAAGTTCGAATTTGTCCCTATTTATGTTTTGATTTATTTTGCTTATTTGATTTAGCTTATGCATTTACATTTTTGGGCCTACCACATCATTTTTCATATATTTAGCGGCATAATTAATTTTTCTTAGTAATGCTATTAACCCCTTTTTTTAGGATTTCCTTTTTTAGACAACCAAAATCCTTTGGTACCAATTTTGGGTGTGATGGGGTGATATTCTCACTCGTAACCGACTCCTAAACCCGACGATGATCTCTGTGTTGGCGCATACTATTCTTACAGGTTTTCGATCATACCTAACCTAAAATGACCGATGACGACTCTAAACGTATGATGGGCTTTTGAAGGCCCAATTTATTTTGGCCCGGATCAAAAATGGCATCGACAAAAAGAATGGATAGAATCACAACCCACTATTTATAAACAAGATAGGAACCAACGATATCAAAGGGAGTGAACGCTACACTTAGAAAGTAATAAGTTCGATAGGAAGAATCCACAAGGAAACCTTGATAAGTCAAAGAAAATAAGTGGAGAAACTCAAAGTTATGTTTTGTGTTTCAAAAGTATTCTTAAGTCTATGTTTACAAATGAAGGATGGTGATCTTTATATAGGCTTACAAAGTAGGTGAAAGGATAAAGGAAATAATTAATCTAAATACATGAGTAACATAGATTCATTTGGATGCATTCTCCTAAGGATGGTCGATCATGAACTTTGCAAAGATGAAGGAATGAACCTTTGGTTTTAATTACTTGGTTCATGTCCTCAATTCATGTATTTGATGAATGAATGGATTCTTCAAGGCTTCACGAATCTTCAATGATGTTTCCATGCCTTCAATACATGAATTAGAATGGTGAATGAACTGTAAGATGAATAAACTCTTGAATCTTTTCAATGTTGCCCATACGTGAATCAAATGTGTCCATTGAATGTTTAGAAAGCTCTAACATCCCCATTGGTCGTTCAACTTGTAAGAATGCTTCTATATGAAACCTTTAGCCGTCCAATGTGAACACATGAATGTCGTCCATTCATTAAGTCTTCATTTGTCTTTTTCAAGCAAGCATGTCAACAATTCAACGTGAAACTCCCAAATTGATTTGCTAGTGTGAACACAAGCAAGATGTAGCGACCTTTTTTTAAATTCGATTTTTAAAAGTTTGAATATATGGGATCGCTAGAAAAAGGAGTAGTAGGTTTCTTATTATTTTTATTTTTAAAAATGTTTGGAGAGTGGGGAGTTCTTTTTAAAAATTCGTGTTTGAGAAATAATAAAAATTTGGAGTTGCCATCGGCCACTGAGGTAGGCCAGACACCATAAAACCAGAGATTTGATTAAAAACGGGATTCAGAAGTCAGTTACGGATGGGGAAGGTTTTGGCACCCCCATACCACCCAAAAATTGGTAGCGTAAAAAAATAATAATTACCGCTTTATTAATATTGAACTTTCCAAATTAAAGTGACGATTAATTTAAAATCCGGTTATACATACGAGTCCATTTTAAAGGCCCCATATTCAAAAGAAAACAGCAAGACCACCATCACTACGTTTGATACTGGCCGCATTTACCACCGAATAAAAGGACCCCGCATTGGCAAATTTATATCCGATATGAAACATTTACAACATGGCATATATAAACATAAAAGCATAAACATGGTAGAAAATAAATAAATATCCTATACTAACAAAGTCATGATCAATTTTAGACATGTAAATTGTATAACATATGAAAAACATAATATATACATATAAACATACCGTATCATATTATCATGTACTACATCTATATAGCATATATACTAGGTATTACATACTACAATCATGAAAAGTTTTACATGCTATATTAACATATATAAGAACAATGTACATGCCAAACATACTATATACACATAAATTTAAAAAACTAAACATGAACAGCATATATAAAAATTGTAAATTTAAACATGCATGCAAAAGAAAAAAAAAGGGTACTTCAACTGGATTTGGGACCTAATCGAACAAAATCTAAAACTGGAAGGACCAAACTAGGAATTAAACCGATTTAAAAAGATTAAGTTAAAAATAGGACCAAATTAAATATGAGAAAAACCTAGAAGGACCCCATGTGTAATTTAAAAAGACAGAAACCCTAAAAATTATATTTAAAAAGTGGAGGAACTAATTTCGGATAAAACCAATTTTTAAAATCAAATCAATTTTAATTTCAGGACGAAATTACAAGTTTGGAAAATATTCCAAGGACCCGTCTTGTGATTTAGAAAGACGGAAACCCTTTCACCTGAAAATAAAATAGTGTGAAAGGGTTAAAGGTATTATAAACCCGTTTTTTTAAAAGACATAATATAAATAACTATTTTCGGAAAAAATCCATCCATTTAGCCATTTTTAAAATTCTCTCCATTTTTCTATTTTCAGAAACCAAATCCTCTCAACCTATCTTCAGGGCTCTGATGAATACCGTCGTGTGTTCATCCCTACCACTGCACGGCCCAGATTCCGACTGCTATCCGCCGTCCCAAACTTCCTCCGGCCGCCGTCCAACGGCGTTGAAAAACCCAAAAGTTACCAAAAAAGCTCATCTTTTTTATACTGAAACCAACCCTGGTCTTAAAACCCTTTTTTTTAAAAAAAAACTTTCTTTCTCCAAATCTAAAAGGCCGAACCAAAAAACTTTTTGTTTTATGAAAGCGGTGGGCTACCCGAAAAGAATCCTTAACGGCGGCCGAGAAGACTGACCGGCACCACCCGGCTCACCCTTAAAGGCACGATGGCCACAGGTTTATTGCCGGAGAACGATGTCGTGGCCGGATGTCGAAAGGTGAGGTTTTAAAACCCTAGATCTATGTATTTTTTGCTTTTTATATGCATGCAAAACGAGAATGGAAAGATGATACCTTTAAAGGTACTGAGTTTGTATTACTTCTCTAAACTCCTCGTAGGGTTTACACTGTTTTTGATCGGTTTATATAACCGAAGAAAAATGTTGCATGAAAAGAAAAAGAAAAGAATAGTTATATGCTCGTCTGAAATTCGCCGATATCCTCAGGGATTTTTGGTTATTTTTGCTTAATCCGCCTTTGGTGTTTGTTGCTAACTATGTTGTTAACTGTTGGCTCTGTTTTTGGCTTACATGTGATCATGGAGGAATGAGGGGAAGGGGACGAGTGAGAGACTCTTGGTTTTGGCAGCTGAGGAGTTAGAGGAGCCCATGCATCGAGCGTGTGGGCGCGTGGAGATCCAGAAGAGTTCTGGCATGTGGCACACGTGCGCATGAAGAAGCGAGAAAGCCGTGTGTGGGCGCGTGGGTGTTCCAGAGGTTTCTAGGGATGATCTGGACCGTCTATTTGAATCCTCATATCCAACGCTTGAGATGGCGCGGCGCTTGGCAGATGTAACCCTAATTAGGGTTTTTCGTAAGATGTGATCTGGACCGTTGATCAAGTTCCCAGATCCAACGGTCCAGGAACGAATGCGCAAAGTAAATGACGAAATTAGGGCTTAGGGTTTTAATTATTTCGGGCTTTCAATGGGCCATGTAATCAATTTTTTTTGGGTTTTTTAATTGTACTATGGACTGTTAATTAAAGACTTTGGGCTTTATATTTATTTAATTATTTAACTGAGCTTTGTATTTAATTAATTAATGTTTGTTTTTTTGTTTTTGGTTTAATTATATAATAACATAATATAATAATAATAACAAAACAATTATGATAACAATATGAATATAATATTAATATAATACAAGTTAAAAATAAAACCTAACAATATATATTTTTTGTGTTTTCTTTTCAAATAAAAAGACGAGACATTAAGCAAACAAGCATTATATATATATATATTAACTTGGTTAATTAACTAGCAATACTTAAGCAAAGCCCTAAGACAAAAAAAGTAAAAGCGGGTTAACCCCGGATAAAAATAGTGATTACAGCTGTCCCTCTTTGGTTATCCTTGTAAAACAAGAATAAAGGAAAGACCATAAGCACTAATTTTATCCGACTTCTCTGTCTGAAGATTTCGCGCTAGGTGTTCTTCCTATGTAGAACCATTCGCCCTTCTTTTCCGAAATGCTAGAACTCTAAATTTTTCCCATGTAAGGCCTGAATAAATGAAGCCCATAAAATGATGCCTCGGTCCTCGATCGTCTTGGCACCAAATGACATCTCGCTTTAAGCCTTCTAGCATGCCCTCGACCTTCATCTCCTTGGCATGGAATGGTACCTCGCTTTGAAGATCCCGAAAAGTGATGTCTAGCTTTTTGATTGTCTTGGCACGAAATGATATCTCGCTTAGAGTCTTCTAAAAAGCCCTCGATCTTTATCGTCTTTGCATGGGGTGATACCTCGCCTTGAGGATCTCGTTTAATGATGTTCCGATTGCTAGTCATCTTGCCACCAAATATCCCACTTTGAGTCTTCTAGAATGCCTTCAATATTCCTCGTCTTGGCATGGAATGTCAGTAAAAGATTCTTGACTCCTAGGGTCTGCTTCTTGTTGTTTTTCCAGATACTTGAAAGAAACAAACACAATGATTTGATGATGCTAGTTAGTATGCTCATACCTTAAGGATGCCTAACTATTCATGATGCATGATTAATGCTCAAACGCCTTCTTTCTTAGCTTCTCGCTTCATCTTTCTTTCATATTCTTCTTGTTTGGGAACATTGGTTGTCACTCCTTGTGTCTAAACTCAGTTCTCGTTTGACCCTTATATTCTCCAAAACTTTGTTCTAAAGCGTTCTTTAGAGTTTTTGATTTAGAGATTTTTCTTTTTCAAAGCGCCCTTTCAGGTTTTCACTTTGAGAGTTTTCTTTTCTTTCTTCTTTTTTTCTTCTTTCTTCTTTTTTTTTTCTTTTTTTGGGCGCCCTTTCGGGTTTTCGCCATTAGTTCTTCTATCTCAGACTTCAACACGGTGGGCATTCGTCATCTTTTTGGCAAATCTTGTCAACATTGCATTCCATGTCCTTTAACCTTGGCTTTGGCAGACTCATTTCCAACGGAATCGATTTCTATCTTGGAACAACCTGCATTTAAAGGGTTAAATCATAGTAATTCCAAGAAATCATTTGTTTTTCAATATTCTATGTCAATCTATTTTCAAGATGCTCATAAACAAAGGAAGGGAGGAAATGACACACTTATTTATTAATATAAAAGATGTTGGAACAATTTTGAAAGTCATGGCAAACATGAGAAAAAAGAAAAGAGACAAGTAATATAGGGTGCAGCATTCCCGAACATCGCCTGTATGAATGATGCGAAAGCCCATCCACTGCGGTAAACCTCTCATTGCATGTCCTAGACTAAAATTCCCAATAGCCCAAAAGAGTTCCACCATAACTCGAAGTGGGGCACTTGTACTGTATCAGAGCCTATCAATCGAATGCCTAACCTTAAAATTCATTTGAACAGTCCTTTTCGGATTTTCGATTCAGATCCTCCCTTGCTTTCAAGACGCTCATTTTTGAGTTTTCATTTTGAACCCTTCTTCTTCTTTTTTACCCATGGGACGCCCTTTCGGGTTTTCACCACATGCGTTTCATTTTGCGAAGCGCTCTTTCGGGTTTTCACTTTGTTTTTTTTTTTCTTTTTTCTTCTTTCTCAAGCGTAATACTTCTTGACGAAGTTCGAATTTACGAGACTGCTCAACTCTTTCCCATTCATCTCTACCATAATTAATGCTCCCCTAGAGAAGGCCTTCTTAACAACATAATGCCCTTCCCAATTCGGCATCCACTTTCCCCGGAAGTCCTTTTGGATTGGCAAGATCTTTTTGAGCACTAAGTCCCCCTCTTGGAACTATCTCGGGCGAACTTTCTTATTGTAGGCACGCATCATTCTCTTCTGATACATTATCAATGAGGTTCAATTAATCAATCCTCGCTTGCATCCATTCGGCATCATCTAACTTTGTCTCATTCAGAATTTTCAGTGATGGGATTTCCACTTCAATAGGCAGTACTGCCTCCGTGCCATAGACCAAAGAATACTTCATTGCCCCTGTCGAGGTCCTTACAGATGTCCGGTAAGCAAACAGTGCAAATGGCAACTTCTCATGCCAATCCTTCAAAGTATCGGTAGTCTTGGCTATAATCTTCTTGATATTCTTATTTGCCGCATCCACTATCTCATTTATCTTGGGACGATAGGTGGTAGAGTTGTGGTGCACAATCTTAAACCTTTCACATACTTCAGTCATCATCTTGTTGTTTAAGTTGGAAGCATTATCGGTGACGATTCTTTATGGCAAATTGTAATGGCAGATAATCTCATTCTTGAAGAATTTACATACAGTTGCTCTTGTGATGCTAGCATAAGAGGCGACCTCCACCCATTTGGTAAAGTAATTGATGGCCACCAAGATGAAATGGTGCCCATTAGAAGCTTTCGGGTGTATTTGACCGATAACGTCCATGCCCAAGTAGCAAAAGGCCATGGTGAGTTCATAGTATGAAGCGGTACAGGCGGAGCGTGTATCTTGTCGGCATAGATTTGGCATTTGTGACATTTCTTTGCATATTTGATACAATCTCCCTCCATGGAAGACCAGAAATACCCGTATCTCATAATTTTTCTAGCCATTGAGAAACCATTGACGTGGGTCCCACAGAAGCCATCGTGTACCTCGGCTACACTACATCAAAACATGTCTTTAGCGGCATTTTTTAGTTCTATAGCGACGTTTTTTTGTGCCGCTAAAAACTTTCTCGGCGCTTAGGAAAGCGCCGCAAGAAGTGCCGTTGAAACCAGCGCCGTAACAGTTCGCGGCGTTTTTGGGCAAAAAAACGAAAGAACATGTGTCTAAAATGTACTCATAGGTGAGAAAAATGAATCATACAAGCGTAGCTCAAAATCGAACTCTAAGCAGTACCAATGTTTTTCTTGCAAGTTGCAACATGGTGAAAAGAATTAGGAGAAACACAGATGTATATGAACAGACCTCTATAGGAACGAACCCTTATAATTTGCAGCCAAAGATTCATGTTATACATGTTTGGTGACTTAACCTGCCAAAATTAAGTAACTCCAGTGACTTGTTATTGGAATTTCATAAGTTTTAAATAAATCTCTAGAATATAGAAAGAGAGAAGACATGTAACCTATTCGTAACCCCTTTTCCAATACTTAGTTCGTATAAATGCCATTAAAATTGTGAAAACAGGCAAATGTTTTTAGAAATCAAATCAGAGACCTTTTTCTATTATTGTTTTGATTCAGCTACCCCAATAAACTATCTATAAAAACATGTGAAGTGCTTGTCCTAAAATCAAACTGAAAATCCATGTAGATGTAATACCAAATCAGTAAGTTTAAAACCTAAAGTTGGTCCATAACTCAGCTCGGATGGTATTTTTGTTTTCAGCAACACCAACCACCTCAACATAAACTGTAAGAGGAACAGGTGGAGAGCCTTTTGCAACAAGCTGGTGACCATCGGTAGACTTTCCCATCACAGATGCGATAGCAGACTGGGTAACCTGAAGCACAGTACGCACCTTACGCCCCAAATGAATCCATAGCAATCCTCCATTCACAAAAGCTACAGAGTTTGAAATATCCATATCTTTCATAACAAATAAGAAAACATACAAAATAAATATTCATTTTACTAATATCAAAAGTAATTTCCAACAAAGTTGTTCCACTAAATCCAAAATGTTGAACACGTTGATTCAAAATCCAAGCATAATCAACGATCTACTCTGCTATCACATCATAACCATTTGAAAATCTAAGACGATAAGAATACAGAAATAGTCAGAAAGTTAATTGCAGATCAAAGTAATTAACAATACGTTAATTCATTCGAATCTACTCGTTTCACAAAGTTCTTTCCGAAAAATGAAATTTAAATAAATACTAATCAACAGTGGTACAATATTCAACAACAATAAATTATCAAAATAAACCCTAGCTGAACCCACGAACCTTACCATATGCTTTTATAAAATTAAACATGGAAATCATACCTGCAACTTATTGCATCAAACTTCTTCGAGAACCGAGCTTGGAACGGCACTTTCTCCCAAACCTCTTCGAGAACCGAGAAAAATTTGGTCAAGGAAGCTCGGAAGAAGTTAAATCTCGAGAAACGAATTCGTCCAATAATAAGAGAAAAATCATGTTTCAAAATTTCGATTCCTGCTGAAACTTGAGCAACGATGGGAATATGAGGAAATAAGGAAAGCCTTCGATGGGGGAATTAGGGATAAAATAGATTGTTTAATGGAGACGTACCTTAAATAAAGCAAAAAATAGATCGGCGGTGAGCTGCGACGAGCGGTCATGAGTGGCGACAATGAAACTGCTCTAATGGAAACGTTGGGCGATGCAAAAACAGAGATTGGGAGAAGGGGGCACGAGGGATCAGAAAAATGTTTGGGAAATTAGGCTTAAAGAATAAAACAAAGGGTATATAACTAAAAAAGTGCGGCGTTTCTAATACAGAAGCCACTAACTACGAGTATTTGTGGCGTTTAATAAGACACGCCACTATAAGTGAGACCTATTGCGGCTTTTGAAATTACAAACGCCACTGAAGACTCAACAATAGCGACATTTGCATAAAAACGCCAGTAAAATACGAGTATTGTGGTGTTTTGATATGTATGAATTTTTAGCGGCGTTTGTCTAACAAACGCCGCTAAAAGTGCCGCTATATACCAAGTTTGGTGTAGTGCTAGGATGGTTTCTGCCTCCCGAGCATTGACATATCTCAACAATATCTGGTCCTTACTTTTCTTTTACAAAACTTCTCTATCAAGGACATAACTCGACGCTAGCCTCCTAATGGTCCTTTTATCGTTATCATTAACATCATTTAGGTAAACTTGGAACCTGATGTATTGAAGGATATCGTAATACCATGGGTTTCCATCCTCCTCCTCTTCCTCTAAATTATAACTTTGAGTCGGTACCTCAAAAATCTGCATCTCGGTCGGCTTTATTTCGGCAGTTGGGCTTGCCTCAAGCATGGTGGCCAGAGTCGCTAAGGCGTCAGCCATCTGATTATCTTCTTTGGTAGATAAACGAAGCTGATTTATTCAAAAATTTTAACCAACTCCTAGATCAAATCATAGTATCTGACTAATTTTTTATCTCTCGTCTCCTATTCTTTTCAAAGCTGGTAGATCACCAAAGACGAATCCCTGAATACCTGAAGTACCTTGATCTTTCTTTCTATGGTTGCCCGAAGTCCCATGACGCAAGCCTCATACTCGGCTATGTTGTTTGTACAAAAGAACTCCAACCTACTAGTAAAGGGGTAATAAACTTCCTCAGGAGAAATTAATATTGCCCCTATCCCTCGGCCTAGGGCATTGGATGCCCCATCGAAATAGAGCTTCCCTGATTCATTGGCGGACCTCTCCTCCGCTAGAGTACCAATCAAATCTTCATCCAAAAAACTAAAATCCAGAGGTTCATAGTCATCTGAGGTGCGGCTTGCCAAAAGATAAGCTACCACACTTCCTTTTACTACTTTCTGGCTCACGTAGACGATATCAAACTCAGATAACAGCATTTGCCAATGGGCCATTCTTTCGGTTAGTGCTGGTGCTTCAATCAGAAATTTTAGTGGATCCATTCGAAAAATCAAGCAAGTAGTATGATACAACATGTACTGCCTGAGTCGGTTAGTAGCCCATACTACGGCATAACAAAACTTTTGGATCAACGGGTAACGCGACTCACACTCGGTGAACTTCTTGCTTAAGTAATAAATGGTTTTTTCTTTCTTGCCCGTCTCATCATGCTACCCTAACACACATCTCATCGAATTATCAAATACCGTTAAGTACAGAATTAATAGCCTGTCCGGTACTGGTGTACTAAGATTGGGGTATTGGTCAAATACTTCTTAATCTTTTCTAAGCCTCTTGGCAATCTTCATCCCATCTTCTCGGATCATTATTTTAGAGTAATTTAAAAACAGGATCACACTTGTCGGTCAATTGAGAGATGAACCGAGAAATGTAATTGAGCCTCCATAAGAATCCTCGAACCTCAT
Organism: Hibiscus mutabilis; assembly: GCA_019671005.1. Lineage (NCBI taxonomy): Eukaryota > Viridiplantae > Streptophyta > Magnoliopsida > Malvales > Malvaceae > Hibiscus > Hibiscus mutabilis. Next base: position 28,621,283 of record CM033713.1, read on the forward strand.
TCTGAGTTTGAGGTAGCGACATGTCTTGAATTGCTTTCACTTTGTCGGTGTCGATTTTAATCCCCTTTCGACTAACTACAAAACCTATAAGCTTTCTAGATGTGACTGCAAAGGTACACTTGGACGGCTTGAGCTTTAACTGGTATTTTACCAACCTTTGAAACAGTTTCCTCAAATTCTCAATATGATCTTCTTCGATTCGGGACTTGACTATCATGTCGTCCGCATATACTTCAATCTCCTTATGCATCAAGTCGTGGAACAAGGTAACCATGGCTCTTTGATAAGTTGCCCCGACATTCTTCAACCGAAAGGCATGAGTTTATAGCAAAATGTGCCCCACATGGTTACAAAGATGGTCTTTTCCATATCCTCGGGTGCATTTTAATTTGATTATACCCAGAAAATCCATCCACAAATGAAAACCAAGAATGCTCCGCAGTATTATCAACTAGAGTATCGATGTGAGGCAGAGGAAAATTATCCTTAGGACTCGCCTTGTTGAGGTCTTTATAATCTACACACATACGCACATTTTCGTCTTTTTGGGCACCAGGACTATGTTGGCTACCCACCATGGGTATTTAGAAACCTTCAAAATTCTGGCTTTAAATTGTTTCTTTACTTCTTCCCTAACCTTTAACAGCATATTTGGTATCATTCTTCGGAGCTTTTACTGAAATGGCTTGCATTTTGGCTTTATTGGGATTTTGTGCACTACAATATCCGTGTCTAGACTCGGTATGTCTTGATATATCCATGAAAACACGTATTTGAATTCTGAAAATAGCTCCACCAACTATTGTCTCACATTCAATGATAGAGTGGTACCAATCTTCACTTCTTTCTTTTCTTCTTCGGTCCCCGAATTCAAAAATTCTAATTCTTCTTAGTGGGACAGAATCTGTTTCTCTTCACTAGCCATCAATCTTAACAATTCATCCAGGACCTCATATTCCTCATTATCATCTCTTTCGTCCATTTTAGCCGAGCACGAGGGTTGTTCAAAATCTACCCCGAGATTAGACCAGAATCATTCATATAGTTAATATTCGAGGACCTACATGAGTTTAAAAGTATGTATTGGGAGAAGAAGTAGCTTATATATGAATAAATAATGAAAGAATAAGCGATGAATGAATGAGTGTTATGTTTGCCATTTGAGAATCATAGGAAGCATCATTTTCATTGAAAATAAAAACAGATTCACATAATAGCCCTTTTACAAAGGATTCCTATCACTCTCGGGCCAAAAGTAATAGGGTGATTTCGGGCATTACTCTGATTTAAAACTAAAAACTACGGGTAGCTCCTTGCTGGTCCAATTGCTAAGCTCTTCGCCCGGGAAACATAGACATATCTTATTCAAAGGCTGAACAATCTTGCCATCTTCAGAGATTACGTTTACATCCATTCCATCCATGGCTTCGCAGATCAACTCTTCATTGAGGATCTGCTCATTCTCCTAATTGGCTTCTTGGACCTTGAGTCCAGGATTCACAGCTTCGTTGGACATGAAAACTTTTTTCATATCCGTATAGGTAATTGGAGCCCACGAGATCTTCTCTCCTCTGAGTTGGGCCTTCCATTGTTCTTCTCTTCTCTCCCAATCTTGTTTTTTTTTACAAAAAGTTAGACCTATGTCCAAGCCCAAAATGACGTTTATAGGTCACAGACGTTCTTACTGGCTTTTTCCCAAACCTTCTCGCTCCTCTTCCTAGTGTTTTTGTCACCACCATCTTAGTGCAATTTGATAATCTCGGGCATGGGATCCTATTCCCCTGAGCAACAAAAGTGCCATTGACGAATTCCAATGCCCTGAAGGCACATTCCAGAGCCTCCTCATCAGTAGGAATGTAAGGAGCGTCTGAAGTTACCAAAGCCACATCTTGCTCGGTATTGACTGTTACTATCTTACCTTCGATGACGAACTTCAACTTCTGGTGCAAAGAAGACAGAACAACTCCGGCCGAATGGATTCACGGTCTCCCTAACAGACAGTTGTAGGATGGCCGGATGTCTTTGACCATGAAATCCACATTGTATTTAGTTGGACCTATGAGCATGGGCACTTCAATTTTCCCAACCACTTCTCTTTGGGTCCCATCGAATGTACATACAGTATTTTGGCAAGGTTTCATATACGATCTGTCAATTGGTAAGCGTTGTAGGGTAGCTAAGGGCATGACATTTACGGAAGAGCCGTTGTCGATGAGCACCCCCGGTAGTATGTGACCTTTGCAATGGGTGGTAATATTTAGGAAGCCCAACACAGAAGATAGCCCAAGGGCTCCTATAAGCCTAAAATCGCAGCCCAAACAACGAAGCCCACGCCACGCCGAGGGTCAACTCGACTCTTGGATCCAGAATCTGGGTTGTTACAACTCTCCCCTCCTAAAAGAAAATTTCGTCCTCAAAATTTAGGCAATAGAAAGAGAGCAACTGACAGTGCTCCAACCAACCTCTCACTGACAATTGTCTATGTGGCTCTTAGGTTCGCCAAAAACCTTCCTAATCAAAACTCTTGACATAAACTCTCCACTTTCTACAAGCCACCTCAACAAGCCATTCTCAACGTCCAGAACAACACTCATATTAAACCTGAGGACGAATCAACCAACAATAATCTCATCAGCATTATCAAACATCGATACTCTAAACTCACTTCCGATGAGTCATAACTCGGTGGATGAACTTCTCTACCAACACTAGCAATTTCGAAGTCTTGAATTACACCCTCATCTGCGTCCATAACACGACACTTCTTCAAGGTATACCATAGAGCACTTCCCATATATAATCACCATAACTCACGTATTCAGGAATATCAAACCCTATCAATCTTGTTCTAACATCCATCTGACATGAAAATACAACCTTCTTTCACAACTTGGTTAACTAATACAGAACTTAACACCTCATTTACTTGAACCCACCACGACATAAGCAGAAGCAAATCCACGATCAAGGGATTCTACTAGCCAAGCCACTTCGGTTCCAAAAGAAAATTGTTACCACAACCAAGCTCTACTAGGGATCAAACCACTGAACTGTCCTCAAGGGTCCGAACACTCTTTTTCACCCCTAACCACCAATTACTAACGAGCATTGGTACTAAAACTCTAGTAAACCTTCGAGATTCCTAATGGTTCTCTCAACACAACTTATTACGGCACAAGAATCCGATTCTATACAACTTTAACCGAACACCCACATTCTTCCGAAGTCATTTAGAATATCTTTACATTGTCACTATGTATGAGCACGATCCATCTCAAACCCAAATAAACAACCCTATATTTCTCAAACTTAAGATTATCTCGACACCTTTATAAGTCCAAAACACTCTTCACCTCCCCCTTAGAGTTCAAACATCGCATCAAACCCTAAATTTTAACACTAATTCTCCTTAACTTTCAACTTACGAGACCAACCTCATGAATGATCTTACGAGAATCTCCAAACTCTTCAATACTAACAAGACCATCAGCCTTAAAAAGTAAGTACGAGCCTTCCATTGTTATACATCGACCCACAACAGCTAACACCACTATATCTCGCTATACCAACATAAGCAAGTCCCACGATGAACCCCTTTGGCGACATCGCCCGTGCCCCCTCATCTACTAAGGAGTCCCCACACAAGAGGTTCATAGATGTCAGGCCACAAGGTGATGAACACTTAATACCGAACTCAACACATCATTTATCATGGGTACTACTCCACGATCAACAGGTTATCCCGCTCAACCCTGGAAGATTACCTCAATAACCACTTGCACGTCCATCGCTTTAAATTGTAGGCTCTCACCCTTGAGTCATCTACGCGAACTAAGAACATCTTGCAACCTACAAGGTCCTCTTAACTAGCATCACATGAGTCCAACACATAAGCTAAAGGGATAGGATTTTCTTCACGTACAATACTGATACACTGGTTCATTCCAACCCCTAACATTGAGATTCTTACTCGGAAACCAAGGCACTCCTCGCACTCACGTGACCAACCCGTACCGAGGGTAAGTCTAACAAGTCTACAGAGACTGTTACTCCAAACCATACACATCACCCACGGAAGAACCCTTACTTATCAATCCATTAATTTACCAAGCCAATGTCAACCTCGAGGAAAACTATCACATAACCTGCTTAATAAAATCTCTGCTAATGTGAGAACAAGAAATCAAATTGCTATCAAGAACTGAAAACCAAAATGGGACTGAATCATTCAACACATTCTCGGTAACAAGCTTATCATTTCTGCATGAACAACCTACTGTCTAACGAAAGCTTGCGCAATAACTTTAACTATAGATCTCACCTGACATCCACCCCGATACTTCGACAACGTCCTAATATCACTTCTCGAAAAACCTTAACTATGCCCAGAAGGAGTCAACCTCAAAGACTAAACTGGTAAATACTAGTCTACGACTGAGCAGCCCTTTGCCATGTGACCCGATTGTCTGGCACTCATAGCAAATTCTCCAAGCAAGAAACATACCTTAAGGTAATGTTAACCACAAGGCTCTCAAACCGGTGGAAAAGACACTAGGGCCGAACCCTTAACACTCTCCATTATAACAGAAGTCGAGAAGCTTCTTACAAACTCTCAATCTAGATTTCTGACCAACCTTCAGAAGCTGATCTGCAAGAACTCTCCTAGATCCCCTCAAAGCATGAAATCTCAATGGAGCCTAAGAAGAATCTTATGATGTTCTAGATCCCACAACACGGTCGAAAATATTTTCAAGTTGACTCAAGGTTGGCTTTGAAGTCATTCGAGTGCCTTCGCACTAACAACCAACTCAAAAGATATCCCAAGAGAACTCGTTGTCCTGTACATTAATTTGTCTACTTTGAGCTCGAGTCTACACCTCCACACTCTTGTTCTTCAATCGCAAGAAACTATGGGCATAACGGCTCAACCGTAGAAAATTTTACTCATACTCTACACTGTTCTGTCACCTTGAACTGACTGCAAGAACTGATCTCTCATCTCTTTCATAAGAGCCTCACTGATGTACATTTTCTGACTCATCCACGAATACATCCCATGTTGAGTATTCAAGCTACAGTCCCGACTCAACAGTCTCTCACCATTCGTATACACTACCTTTAAGAAAATATGATATAACCAAGATCATTTTTGGGACTACCCAACGTATACCTCAAAATCCCCTGAGTGTTTCTTAACTATCAATCTGATTGATCAGGTCATCCTTTCACAACCCCTTTTTCTGTGCTTAGATTCGTAACAATAATGCTCCTCTCATAAAAGGGACATGGCTCACTTCATGACTCTCCTTGGTCAATCTCGCGCCGCCAACCCAACTGGTCTGAACCGTATTAATAAGGTGGTAGTTCGTCATTTCCATTATCATGGGTTTGGTTCTCTCAAAACCTCGAAGTTTCTAACACTACGCTTGTAGTCTCAAGCTGGCTCATGATCGGACAACAACCGATGGCCAAGATCATATCAACTTATTTAGGATACAACTATGTTGTATCTGTCAACCACGTGAACTCAAGCTTTACTCAAGCATCACCTCGTGCAAAACCCACGTTGTCCTTCTGACCACTACTATAAACAACTGCATCAAGCATGCCTTGTTCGAGATCTTAGGGCATTCAGCCTACTAAGATCATACTTGAGACCTCACAACCATCATGTACTTCTCCACATTAGACGAAAACGCATAGGCATGCTACATCCCCATCATACGTTACCCTACTATTAAGGACCCTTTTTTCCATAGATAGAGAGACCCTCGGTTAACATTCTACCACTGGTCGATCGGAGGTAGGTCCTCTTAGTTTCATCTTATAAGGGTCGTCCACCGACATGTAGAATCTCGCCATTGGAGGTTTTCACTATGAACTCAAGCCTCCAAGGTAGCTTACGGTACATAGACACGATTATTACTCAATAATGAAATGAGGACACATCTTCAACTCTTACATCCCTTATGTCATCTAAAGCTCAATGTTTGAGACCATCCTGGCCTCAGAATCATCTTCTAAGAGATTAGCCATTAACACGATCCTCACTACCATGATTACTTCTCAAGCGATAGGAGGAGGGCACACCCTCAACTCCTCTATTCTTCCATAATCCCAAGCTTAATGTCTGAGATAACTCAGATCTCAAAATTATTCTCAAAGGAATCAGCCAACATCATAGTACTCACGACCGCGATCAAATCTATCTTAATGACGCAACCAGTGACACGCGCGAACACAGAGCACACCATTCAGATTCCAGTCTTAAAAGAGTACAACTTAGATACACGGGCTCGTATTCGCTAGACACCCATTCCCAACTCCTAACCACCCCGGGGTTTTCTAGAACCGGCTAAACCTAGGCTCTGATACCACTAAATGTAACACCCTCGACCCGGATGTCACATTTGGACCTCAAGCCCAAACTATTACCATAAAATTTTGACCAAGTTTCGCCAAATCCGCAAATCCATTATGAAAATCCATTTACTTACAACCCAATAAAACATAATAAATATTTGAAAACATATACAATGGAGCTCCTTTTAAAATTTACATTATAGACCTTTGACTCGATCGTTTGAAAATCCAAATACGAATTACAAAATACAATAGGCTCCTACGAATACATAGCCCAAGGACGTAAATATTGTACTCTGATAAGACGAGGCGCTGGAATCCTTTTTTGATGGTGCTCCTCCAAGAACAATCCAAACCTACTAACCTACGAACGAAAATAACAATTTCGAATGTTGAGCTAATAAAGCTAAGTGGATACACCGCCACTCAACCATGCTTCATTCAAATCATAAATAAAGTAAAGCAACATGAATGAAATCATGGTAAGATAACAATGGCGCTACCATAACCGCCTAAACACATGTCATTAAGAATGTATGATTACGCACACAGCTCATACTAGAACCTCATAAATTTACCTAGCACCACACAGATAACACCAACAACATTAAGTGAGGTCCGCGTCCACAAGGCATCGAAATCCTACACTTGAGTGAGGCCTGCGTCCACAAAGCATCGGGATCCTACACTACGAGTAAGGCCCGCGTCCACAAAGCATCAAGATCCTATAATCTGAGCAAGGCCCGCGTCCACATAGCATCAGAATCATATACTCGATAGATGAGGCCCGCGTCCACATAGCATCAGGATCCTACATCCATGCTCGGGATCTCTCATCAAGCATCTTCGAATGAAGCCCGCGTCCACAAAGCATCAGAATCCAACATTCGGGAATCTTCAAGGTGTTGCAACACACTTAGGGTATCCATATCCCAACAAGGGATGACTCAACTACCTAGGTGTCCCATCAGCACATAGCAAGGACCCTAGTAACCACACAGCTCTAAACCTCAACACAAGGGTCTCACCGCACACAGCTCTAACACATTTACCATAGCATTATGGTTTTTATCAGTTATTAAACTGCCCTATTGAGCTTATCTATTTATTAGTATGTTATGAAGGTACACATTAGTCATTCTCATTAATTTATCTTATTATCTGATAAGACTCAACCTTATAGACGCCCCTTCCGTACACAGCAAGGGCCTAAATTATCACACAACATCAACGATCCACCTAGGATCTCCATGGGTTTCCATCACACATAATTTACCCATATTTATGACGTTATTAGCCCATTATTCTCATTCAGGGTTAAAAATCTCCATTTCTCAGTTTTAATGTTCATTTTACACCTTGACGGACCCCTAAGGCCCTTTGCCTCGAATTATAGCACCATCGAACTCAACCTCAAAATTATTGGGCAGATTGCCCAGCGAGTATCGATACTCCAAGGTGAGTATCGGTACTCCACTATAGGTATCGGTACTCCCCCATGAGTACCGATACTTCAATTAGGTTCGAAAGAATTACCCCAAGCCGTACCGATACGCTACGTACCGTATCGGTACTTATCATCGATACTAGGATTGCCCCATACCGATCCACCATGTACTGATACCCCCTAATATGCATACCGGTACGCTAAGCCTTTTCAGGCAATGAAGCAGTGGGTACCGATACGCCCCCTTACGTACCGGTACGCCAAAGCGCTATTGGAATCCTTATCTTGCAAGGGGTATCGATACAAGGGGTACCCCCCTTACGTGATTCTCAACACAAACTCTAAAAAATCAACCTTTGATAGTGGGGTTTTTGGGTGAGAGAGAGAGTTTGAAGTGGGAGAAAGATGGAATTAAGGCATGGTGATCTCATTCCCTGCACAATTCAGAAGAAAATCAAGCATCCCCCTTCTCACTCTTTAATTTAAGCTTTTACCATTTTACTCATCTTCTCTTCTCAACCCAACCCAACAACCACAAAAGCCCAACACACAATATAGCCCAAGGGAAGCCCAAACAACGAAGCTCATGCCTCGGGTCAACTCTACTCTTGGATCCAGAATCTGGGTCGTTACAATACCACCCAAAAATTGGTACCGTAAAAAAGAAAATAATAATTACTGCTTTATTAATATTGAACTTTCCAAATTAAAATGATGATTAATTTAAAATCCGGTTATATATACGAGTCTATTTTAAAGGCCCCGTTATTCGAAAATAAACAGCAATACCACCATCACTACGTTTGATACTGGCCGCATTTATCGCCGAATAAAAGGACCACGCATTGGCAAATTTATATCCGATATGAAACATTTACAACATGACATATATAAACATAAAAGCATAAACATGGTAGAAAATAAATAAATATCCTATACTAACAAAGTCATGATCAATTTTAGACATGTAAATTGTATAACATATGAAAAACATAATATATACATATAAACCTACCGTATCATATTATCATATACTACATCTATATAGCATATATACTAGGTATTACATACTACAATCATGAAAAGTGTTACATGCTATATTAACATATATAAGAAAATTGTACATGCCAAACATACTATATACACATAAATTTAAAAAACTAAACATGAACATCATATATAAAAATTGTAAATTTAAATATGAATGCAAAAGAAAAAAAAAAGGTAAAAAGGGTACTTCAACTGGTTTGGGACCTAATCGAACAAAATCTAAAACTGGAAGGACCAAACTAGGAATTAAACCGATTTAAAAAGATAAAGTTAAAAACAGGACCAAATTAAATACGGGAAAAACCTAGAAAGACCAGTGTGTAATTTAAAAAGACGAAAACCCTAAAAATTATATTTAAAACGCAGAGGGACTAATTTTGAATAAAACTAGTTTTTAAAATCAAATCAGTTTTAATTTCAGGACGAAATTACAAGTTTGGAAAATATTCCAGGGACCCGCTTTATGATTTAGAAAGACGAAACCCTTTAGGTTGAAAATACAAGAGTGCGGAAGGGTTAAAGGTGTTATAAACCCGTTTTTTAAAAGACGTAATATAAATAACTATTTTCGGCAAAAATCCACCCCTTTAGCCATTTTTAAAATTCTCTCTATTTTTTCTATTTTCAGAAACTAAATCCTCTCAGCCTATCTCTAGGGCTCGGATGAAAACCGTCGTGTGTTCATCCCTATCACCGCACAACCCAGATTTAGGCTGCTATTCTCCGTCCCAAACTTCCTTCGGTCGCCGCCCAACGGCGCCGGAAAACCTAAAAGTTACCAAAAATCTCATATTTTTAACCTGAAACCAACCCTGGTCTTAAAACCCATTTTTTAAAAAAAACTTTCTTTCTCCAGATTTAAAAGGCCGAACTAAAAAACTTTTTGTTTAATGAAAACAGTGGGCTACCCGAAAAGAATCCTCAACGGCGGCCGAGAAGATTGACCGACACCACCCCGGCACACCCTTAAAGGCACGATGGCCACAGGTTTATTGCCGAAGAACGATGCCGTGGCCGAATGTCGAAAGGTGAGGTTTTGAAAACCCTATATCTATGTATTCTTTTTTGCTTTCTATATACATGCAAAACGAGAATTGAAAGATGATACCTCTAAAGGTACTGAGTTTGTATTGCTTCTCTAAACTCCTCGTATGGTTTACACTATTTTTGATCGGTTTATATAACCGAAGGAAAATGTTACATGAAAAGAAAAAGAGTAGTTATATGCTCGTCTGAAATCCGCCGATATCCTCAGAGATTTTTGGTTATTTTTGCTTAATTTACCTTTGGTGTCTGTTGCTAACTGTTGGCTCTGTTTTTGGCTCACATGTGATCGTGGCAGAATGAGAGGAAGGGGGACTACTAAGAGACTCTTGGTTTCGGCAGCCGAGAAGTCAGAGGAGCTCAGACGTCAGGCGCGTGGGCATGTGGAGATCCAGAAGAGTTCCGGCGTGTGACACACGTGCTCGTGAAGAAGCGGGAAAGCCGCGCTTGGGCGCGTGGGTGTTCCAGAGGTTTCCAGTGATGATCTGGACCGTCTATTTGAATCCTCATATCCAACGGTTGAGATGGCGCGGTACTTGGCAGATGTAACCCTAATTATGGTTTTTCACAAGATGTGATTTGGAACGTTGATCAAGCTCCCAGATCCAACGGTCCAGGAACGGCTGCGCAAAGTAAAGGACGAAATTAGGGCTTAGGGTTTTAATTATTTTGGGCTTTCAATGGGACATGTAATCAATATTTTTTGGGTTTTAATTGTACTATAGACTGTTAATTAAAGACTTTGGGCTTAATATTTATTTAATTATTTAATTGAGCTTTGTATTTAATTAATGTTTTGTTTTTGGTTTAATTATATAATAACATAATATAATAATAACAAAACAATTATGATAACAATACGAATATAATATTAATATAATACAAGTTAAAAATAAAACCTAACAATATATATTTTTTGTGTTTTCTTTTCAAATAAAAAGACGAGACATTATACAAACAAGCATTATATATATATATATATATATATATTAACTTGGTTAATTAACTAGCAATACTTAAGCAAAGCCCAAAGCCCACTTAGGACAAAAAAGTAAAAGCGGGTTAACCCTAGATAAAAATAGTGATTACACAAGCATGTCAACAATTCAACCCATACGTGAAGCTCCAAAATTGATTTGCTAGTATGAACACAAGCAAGCATGTCAAACAAGCACCTCAATGCATATTATCGTAGCCAAGCAAGCACCTCAATTAATCACATCGATTAAGCACGCCAAAGCTTCCATGGTTGCAATATAGCAATGTGGATAACTAATCAGACCTCCAAGCATATTATCACAATATGTATGATGGTGGAGGTTCTTTCTTTGGATCAAAATATGCCTTCATTGATTTAACCTCGCTTGGCACATCCCAAATTAAACTAGGGTGAGCTCTTTTAGGATCCTTGAAAGCTATCAATTTACCACGATTAAATGTACTCAAAAAGGTTTATGAGAATCTAGCAATGTCCATAGTTGTGCTCACATCATTCCCTCCCTCTTTAAGGTCATTCCCTCCCTTTTTAAGGTGATTTGTCCTCGAATCGTAATTGCTATGAAGAGAACGATCATACTTATCAAGCCAAAAAAAATTTGGCCATAGGAGGAGTAACCCAACTCAAACCTTTTCTCCTTTGTTTTAAAAGAGGCAACTTGCTTTGGCTTCATATCCTCGGGAATTTGAACAGTCAAACTTCCATTGAACGAGATTTGATAGTTGATGAAAATTGCATCACAAAAGATCCGACTATCATCTTGCCATGGCCTCGGTAAAACATCTACATTAATCGACCACGTTAATTAGAATGGTTGTTTATCCATCATTGGCCCTTTAACAGGATTAAAAGGCTTCTGAATAGTGCAAACGATCATGGATTTTAAGGAATCCCCTTCGGTAGAAGAATTAATCTCGTGTGCCACTTCATCTCCTGAATCATCCTCGGATATAATTTCACCTTGGCTTGTTTCGAATAAGGCCTCATCCCTTGGATCTACTTGGATGCAACTTTGCTCACTTTCTCACTTGCAGGAACTTGTTCTTTTTACGAATTTTAGCAACGAACAATTTTGTATATTTGAGTGCTGAATTTGTTTCCTCTTGAAGAAATGTCCTTCTTGTGTTCTTCCATCCTCAAAAAAATTATGTCCATTTGCTCTTACAATGGAACAAACTGTTGTTGTAGCATCTTTTCCATTTCTCGAAGGAAAGCTTATTGGGAAAAATCAGTCTCAAAACATGTTGTACCTTAATTAACTAGCTCTGATTACCAATGATGATATCTTGGTTGCGAAAGATATGAGATTACTTATTTTCTCGATCGAATTAAGGTAACCCGAATAAGGTAGTATTCAACTTGGAAATTCTGATTATAATGGCTCGAAAGTAAAAGAAAAAAATGTAGTTGAAAAAATAGAAAAGTTAAAGGATGGATAAAGACTCGCTAACTATAATGAGTTAGGAACCTTCGATATAATAAAATAGATGAACTACACACTCAGAGAGTGATAAGTTTGGTAGAGAGACTCCACAAGCTAGCTTGATAAGTCTAAGGATAAAATAATGAGACACACTCAATTGTATTTCAATGTCAAAGGTTTACAAGCTATATGTTTAAAATGAGATATGAGCCACTATTTATATGCTTACAAAATGATATGAAAAGGTTTGTTGAAAGATTATGTCCTTTGGAAGCACATCTTCCATAAAAAAACATGACTCTTGGAAGGCATCTTTTGGAGTGAATAATCATGACTTTTGGAGATACCTTTGGTGAAGAGACATGACTTTTGGTGAAAAGTCACAACTCTTGGTGGCACTCTTTGATGAAGAGACATAACTTTTGGTAGGCTTCTTTTGGTGAAGAGTTGCATCATTTCATCCTTCTAGTCGTTTGGTGTAAAGAAACATACCCCTTGGATTTGAATCTTTTAGCCATTAGAATGAACAAGTCTGCCTTTAGATTTAAATTCTTTCCTCCTAGCCATTGGTACTGTAAAGGCACCTTCTCAAACATGTAACATATATGAAATTATAACATAATATAAATATGTGGCTAATAAGAACTCCCTCCAAATCAATATGATATCTTCAATGGTGGAGGCTCTTTCTTGGGGTCGAAGTAAGACCTTACATGTTCGTGCTTGCCACAAACATAATTAATCAGAGCCTTCAGATATTCTAATTTGTTAGAAACATCTCGAATTAAGCTTGTAAGAGCTTTTTGGTCATAGAACACTTGCCTCAATCAAATGGACTTTTTGTACTTCATATTGAACCTTGTAAGGCTCGTATCCAGGATCACATCACCAGTGAGGGTAGGCGACGATGTTAGACCCTTTTCGTAACAAATTTGCCATTGTTATTGCACTGGAAGGGACTTTGACATGTGTTTGATAGGCATAAGATTGTGAAAGATGTCTTTATACCACAGAAGAAAGTAATTGATGGTTCTCGTTTTGGTTTCGTGCCTATAAAGTCAGAAAGTGATGCACGGAGAGCGATGAAAAGGCTCCATAGTTTTTGGGTACACGAGATAAATTTGAGGGTTTCATTTGCCTAGCGAGATGCATGTGACTCTTATTGGCGGCTAAAAAAGATTAATTTTGGGGAATTGAATGGCCAGAGAATGACAAATAAGGTAAATTCTGAATCTGTATGGATATCAACGATATTACCTTAAATCATGTACCGATACTAGTTAAACATTGTACTGGTACTTTTCCCATAGTCCATTTTTGTTCTTTGCTCGAACATACTGAAGCCCAGAAATAACTTTCTAAGGCTCGAAAATCTATCTTAACTTGTCTCTAATCACATCCAAACCACTCCAAAAGGTTACTAAGGTTTACCATGTTATTTATGGGTATATTAGAGTCATCTAACATCATTTACATCATCAATTTTGTTATTTTGATTTCCTAGGGCAAGCTTCCCTATTCAATACCCATAAACCTTAAAATCAAGTAAAGCAATCACTTTATGATCTTCGAGAAGAATATGAGTCAGAGATGTACTAACCTTAAGCTAGAAATCTCAGAACAAACTCACCCACTTAGCTTCTTCAACTTTCTTTCCTTGACCCAAGCTTGGAAAACCCCCCAAACCACTTCTTCTTATCACAAGATTATGAAAAATGAATCAAAGCTTGAATCAAAGGTTAAAGAAAGGTCAACTACGAATTTACCACTCTTAAAATCAAAGGAAGAACTCCAAAAATCCTTAAAGCTTTAAAATTTCCCAAAACCCAAAAATGGTTATCTTACCTTTCCACCAAAAGATTATACTTTTCTTAAAGTTTATGAAGAAGTGATCAACATACTTGAATCTTTTTATTTTAAAACGTGGGTAAATGGCATCGTAAAACCTCCAAATATCACCCGCATTATGAAATGGTCCCCTTTCAACATATGTAGTCCATTTTTCATCCAAAAAGTCCCAAACTTGGCCCCATGAGTCCAATTACCAAATCCATTATAAAGGTCCATAACCGGGTCAAAGTCGGATCGTTAACTCGAAATTTCGGGTCGTTACAGAAATGATTAAAAAGATATTAAAAATATTTAAAAAATTTATGCCAATATCACCGTTAAATTTTTAACGGCTGGTAACAAAAATAGGAAGGTAACATAACATTATGGATGTTTTTGACAAAAAATCTAGTTTAGTGATCAAAATAGGAAAACATGCATAGTTTGGTGACCGTCGTGTTGTTTTCCCCATATTTTAAGGACTCGTTTAATTTTGCAAAAGGTTAAAGGGTATGTATGGGTTTCCATTAGTGAATGGAGTCAAGTTAGGGCATCTAAATCCTACGTAGGAAGAACCCCCAGAATATCCGGCTGATGTGAGATATCAAATATGAACCGTTGGATTATCTTTAATCCAACGGGTGACAAAGAAACCCTAGTTAAACCAAAGCTGAAAGAGTGGCTACTTAAGCTAAAGCAGGCTGCCGTTCTCCACCTCTTTCATTTCACTTGCTTTCAACGTTAGTCTAGCGATTCTCAACTAGTCTTTTCTTTAAGCTTACACGTATGAATCCTTTTCTCAACTGTTAGTTTTGTTGATTTGATTCAAGAGAAAATATTACCTGGTTGATTGTTTCGTCGTATATTAGTTCATTTTTATGTGGTTTAGTTGTAGTTTATGTAAATTTAATTTCTATTTCCTCCGTTTTATTTGATTCTTTTTTATTGATTATTCTTTACTGGATGATGTTTTTCTGGTTAGTTTATGATTTGATTCCTTTTATTCCTTTTCTTTTCCGGTTTTGATCGATGTCTTTTTATGCATCTATGTTCGTTTTAAGTTTTATGGTTTAAGATTTTAAATTTATATCATTTATGTGATAACTGGTATGTTGAAGCAATTGCAACCCTAGGAAATTTTCTCAAGGAAAATTTTCAAAATTGTTCAACGATTTTTACTTCGGTTTTATGATCGGTTTTGAATTGAACTTTTTTGATCGGTCTTATGAGAAGGATATTTTAAGATCTAGTGGCTGTAGTTCAGAGGAAAGAACTCCATATCTATGGAGAACCTGGGCTCGAATCCCAGCGGCCACGTTTATATTCGTTGAATCTGTTGAATGTTAACTCAGATAGACTGCTTTGCTAAAATAAATTGAAATATTCTTTTTATGAATATTAACTCAGATTTGTTAATTCATTTTCATAAGTAGGGATTTTTTTCTTGGGCAATCAAATTGCGTTGAGTTTGATTATGAATATTTTTGGTGATTGGTTTTGTGAGTACAGTTGTCAGTTTTCAGCTTCTCTCTCAAGTTTTAGAATGGGTAAGGAGAAGATTCACATCAACATTGTGGTCATCGGCCATGTTGACTCTGGTAAGTCGACCACCACTGGTCATTTGATCTACAAGCTTGGTGGTATTGACAAACGTGTGATTGAGAGGTTTGAGAAGGAGGCTGCTGAAATGAACAAAAGGTCATTCAAGTATGCCTGGGTGCTTGACAAGCTTAAGGCCGAGCGAGAACGTGGTATTACCATTGATATTGCCTTGTGGAAGTTTGAGACCACCAAATACTATTGCACTGTCATTGATGCACCTGGACACCGTGACTTTATCAAGAACATGATTACTGGTACCTCACAGGCTGACTGTGCCGTTCTCATTATCGACTCTACCACTGGTGGTTTTGAAGCTGGTATCTCTAAAGATGGTCAGACCCGTGAGCATGCTTTGCTTGCATTTACCCTTGGTGTCAAGCAGATGATCTGTTGCTGCAACAAGGTAAACTTATTGTATTATATTGTAATTGATGTATTTGTATCCCTTTTGAATATGTTGTGATTTTGCAACTGGAACTGATTTTTTTTTCTCATTTGGTATAGATGGATGCGACTACCCCAAAGTACTCTAAAGCAAGGTATGATGAAATTGTTAAGGAAGTCTCTTCTTATCTTAAGAAAGTTGGTTACAACCCAGACAAGATCCCATTTGTTCCTATCTCTGGGTTTGAGGGTGATAACATGATTGAGAGGTCTACAAACCTCGACTGGTACAAGGGTCCCACTCTACTTGAGGCTCTTGACCAGATCAATGAGCCTAAGAGACCCTCAGACAAGCCACTCCGTCTCCCACTTCAGGACGTCTACAAGATTGGTGGAATTGGTACTGTCCCTGTCGGTCGTGTTGAGACTGGTGTCCTTAAGCCTGGTATGGTTGTTACTTTTGGCCCCACAGGTCTAACCACTGAAGTTAAGTCTGTCGAGATGCATCACGAATCCCTCCCAGAAGCTCTCCCCGGTGACAATGTTGGGTTCAATGTTAAGAATGTTGCGGTTAAGGATCTTAAGCGTGGTTTTGTTGCATCCAACTCCAAGGATGATCCTGCCAAGGAGGCTGCCAACTTCACCTCTCAGGTCATCATCATGAACCACCCAGGCCAAATTGGAAACGGATATGCCCCAGTCCTTGACTGCCACACCTCCCACATTGCTGTCAAATTTGCTGAACTGTTGACCAAGATTGATAGACGATCTGGTAAAGAACTGGAGAAGGAGCCCAAGTTTTTGAAAAATGGTGATGCCGGGATGGTGAAGATGATTCCCACCAAGCCTATGGTTGTCGAGACATTCTCTGAGTACCCACCTCTCGGACGTTTTGCTGTCCGGGACATGCGTCAGACGGTTGCTGTTGGTGTGATCAAGAGTGTTGAGAAGAAGGACCCCACTGGTGCCAAGGTCACCAAATCTGCTGCCAAGAAGAAATGAGGTTGGTTAGATTCGAGAGAAATATGGGTTTTATCACAGCTAGGACTATCATCTTTAAACTTTGGACTTAAATTTACTTTTGTTTGGACTTATTTCATGTCGAGTTATGCTATAAACTGTTGTTGAGTTGCTGCTTTTATTCAAATCTTGCTTTGATATTCTAAGTTTTGCCAAGGCTTTAGAACAGAGAATTCACTGCTTTTTGTGGGGGAAGGTGAAAGCAATTTCTACTCTATTTCATTTCGTTCAGATTATCAATTGTGTTCCGGGTTTGATCGAGTGTTGTTAAAAGTAAAATTGAACCATTCAAACTCGGTTATTATATATTTGGATTTGGGTGAGAAGATAAAAGTTTTTATTATCTTGATTAGTGTTTATTTCAACATGGCTAACAAAATGTAGAATAATAATTATTGGGTTAGTTTCAATATTACTTTAAAATTAAAATATATTTATAAATGAGTTATATAATATTAATTATTACCATTTTTAGAATTAGCTTTCAGCTTCATTTCTTTTCTTTAATATTTAAATAAAATTATACATGTTATCAACAATCAATTGATCTAGTAAAGTAAGGCACTAAATTTTTTAAGATCACGTCTTGAATTTTAGTGTTGTGAATAAAACAATTGAGTTAGGAGAATCGGACTCAGCCCTATAATAAGCTTTTACTGTACCCGATCTAGGTTAGCTAATCAATGAATTAGATACCGATAATTATACCAAAAATAAAATAAATTTTTACATGTTATTATTTAACATTTAATTTCATTTAAATAAGTTTTTAAACTTTAATTGACGTTGAAACAAAACTTTTAATTTTAACTTCTATATAATTAAGTCCTTTTTCTGTTAATTTATATTTAAATAAACTTTTAATTTTAACTTAAATATTGGTGCGATTATATAGTAGTATTTATTTTTTACTTTTTCTTAATTTTTTGACAACACACATCTTGTACATATATGTGCTCGAACTTAAATCTTTTAGATTAAACATCTACTGGAACCACTAGTTGAATTTTAAATTATAAGATTCTATTTTTGAACAATTTCTACCTAGGGAGATGAAAAAAGGAAAATTTGCTTCTATTAGGTTTAAAACCTACAACCTAGGAGAGGAGAAACTATTAATTGAGAGCTTTTAATTACCTGCTCTAAAAATTGTTGACTAAATTACATGATTCTTAAGTAAACAAAGAAAAGACTTATTTAATAAAGATAGTTTAATGATTCTTTTAATTTTTTAATTACGAAAAGAAATTGTAAATATTAAAATTTAAATTCAGAGTTACGAAATCAGACAACTAAATAACTCAAGAAAAACTAATGCATAAATTGTTTTGCAAAAATCATTCTTTGATGGGTTCCATCTCAACAACCATTCAATGCAAAGTAAGGGTAAATATTCGATCGAGACAAATAAAAATAATTTGAGTTAGTCGAGTTGATAAGTCTTATTTTATAACTCATACTTTATTTGAATTTTTTATTCGAGTTGAGTTGTTCAAGTTTTTGTTCAAATTTAATTATAAATATTTATCATGTAATGGTATTAATCGGTTCTAATTTAAACGATTTTCTATAACCATATACGATATACATATATTTCTTCATATTTTCTCATATATATATATATATATATATTTCTTTATAATTTTTCATATATGATATACATATATTAGACAAATTTAAAAGACTCGACTTAAACTGGAAAACCGATCACTAATTATTTAAAATTTCGAGTTATGGATGAGTCTAAAACGGTAGACGCACACCGCTAAACACTACTAACATAATACACCATTGATTTTTAATGACTTCTAAATGATTATTAAAAAAATTCAAAGGCTCAACATGTAATTAATCATATTTTAAAATAAAATTAAAAGAAATTATTTCATGAATCATTCTCGCCACCTCATTTATAGTCTTACCCAATTAAATTAAACCACATCATATTTATTTTTCACATAATATTTTCTTATAAATTAAAATTTATAAATCATCTTCTTCCTCATACCTCATACGTTAATTCTAATATTTTAATGAATAAAATCTTTTAAAAAATCCTCAAAAACTTAACCCACAAATAAAAATAATAATTTTAATTTATTAAAAATGTTAAAATTAACATATTCGTTTGAACTACGAACAAATCCTATGGATAATTAATGAGAATATCTCCGATAGTAACCATATTTCCATCAGCCGGATATAGAGCAAACAACCCGACTCTGAGTAGGAAGTGGAACCGTTAGTTAGGAAAGTGTATTTCCTAGGCTGAGATATCCCCGGCCGAAATCAAAATCAGATTGTTTACTTAGTAAACCCTAGGCCTAACCCTAGGGTTAATTAATTAGAATATCCCCAATAGTAATTATATTTCCATCAGCCGGATATAGAGCAAACAACCCTAGGGTTGATCAAAATCAGTCTTTATTCACAGTTCAAACGAATATATTAATCTTAGGGTTTTTAATAAATTATAAAATTAATTAAATTATTTTAATCTCTTTTGATTCGTGGGTTAATTTTTTGGGTATTTTTTTATTTTAAAGATTTTATTCATTAGCATATTAGAATTAATATATGAGGCATGATAAAGAATATGATACTTGTAAATTTTAATTTATAAGAAAATATTATGTTGAAAATAAAGATGGTGTGGTTTGATTTAATTGGGTATGGATGAGGTGGCGAGAATGGTCCATGGAATAATTTCTTCTAATTTTATTGCGTTAGTATTGTTTCGCGGTGTGCCTCGCCCATTCTAGAATTTTTCTATTCAAAATTTCATTTTATAACATATATTTTATTTAAATTTTTTCGAATCGAGTTTTTCATTAAAAATTTTGATTTTTTCAAGTCTAATCAAGTACCCGTAGTATAAAAACCAACTCAAAGCCCCTCATCTATATATTTCATTCCACTGTTTCTTTTACTTAAAGGGACAACTAAAGTGAACCAATTTCACATTGAGTTTGCCTACACCAATCTCCCTTCAATTTTGAAAGAAAGACATCGTTCATTTCTCTTCGTGTTTTGTCATGGGAGCTTTCTCAGGCTTTGCTCCAACAAGTAAGATTTTGGTTTTTCATTCCCCCGAGTCGGTGCGGAGAATGAATCGATGGTTTCGACTCATTCAGTCTAAATGTTGAGCCGATCAGTTTCGAGAGCCGAAAATCAAAATGGTGATATTGAGGTGAAGTTATCATTTAAGAGACTTATAATTATCGTTACACCAACAAGAAGAAGAGATCAGTTTCAAGGGGTGGTGTTAGGGAGGCTGACGAATACTATGAAGTTGGTTCCTCCACCAGTGTTGTGGATTATGGTAGGAGGGCATCCGGATACCAATAAGCGGAGACGAACTCATGTGGGTTCTGAAAAGGGCTCCTGCGTCATGCACTAAAAAAAATTACATTTGTTTTGTAGATTTTTTAAAAAATGAATTAATTATGAATTTGTTCTTCTTATTTTTCAACATTTATTTTTTGTCCCGAACCCCCAATTTTGATTTCGTCCATGCTAATGAGATATCTGAATTACTACAAAATTTAAGTATTTTGTATAGGCATTTGTTTTTCAGGGAGAATTTTACCCACTCCGAAGCTGAGTAGAGTTTGATCATCAAAGAAATGTTGTTACTGAATCACATTATTCGAGATCATTGATTTCGCCGAACTCTCTAACGTTTCCAATAACTTTGACCCTCCCTCAATTATGAAAAAAATTGAAGAGTTAGAGCATCAAAATCTTTTCTTGACAATGCACATCAAATCTTAAAACGCATCCAAATGTTTAAAATTTGCATCTCTTTCTAAAGACATCAATCAAGAAATGTTGCAGTTAAGCTCTAATAAGATAAAAGTAAACACAAATCCACCAAACTTCAATTTACGAGTAATTTTATATGATACAATTATTTATTATCAAATTTATATAATGAAATATAAAATATTTTAAAATTTAATGATACTCTTGTTTAGATGTGTTTGTTAGAATCAAAAGTAGTTGGGCTCCTTACTATCCCTAAACTTTAATTGTTTAATTGATTAACAGATTAATTGTAGCATAATTATCTAATCGAATTGACTTAAGATGCTTAAATCAAACACATATTGATTGTCTCTCTTTCCCAAATCTAGAATTTCTCTTAATATTTTTATGCTGCTTAATTCTTTTCTTTTGATTTTTCTTTAGCCACTGGCTGCATTAATTTTAATGTTGGTTATTGACCGTTGGTGTTTATTATTTCAATTGTTTTTCATACTATGTCCTTTATTTTTATTTTTTCTTGAATTTTTTTAATTTTAAATAAGAATCTTTGTTCTTGTGACATGCTTTTCTCTACTCTTGTAGCACGTTTTTTCTCGGCTCTTGTGGCACGTTCCTTATAGCTTTTCGTACGTTTTTGCATACATTTGCGGTCGTTTTGGTGCTCGCGCAAAAACCTTCAAGGCATTTGTTTTCTAATTGGTTTGTAAGTGGTCAAGTATAGTCAAACCCCCTCTTTAGTAAAATGTTGTTTGCCGATATAATAAGAATTGTGTAGCGAAGCAACCTGCCAGATAATTTGGCTCGTTCACCACTCTTTTATCACTTCGTAAAACGTCTCGTTCGACAAAGACAAAGAATTATTTTATTAATGTTACTGGGTTCTTTTAATGTTGGATGTCATTCTCAAGGGAATGTTTCGTTTTTATTCGTATCTTTGGGTTTAATTTTTTTTTGTTTTAAGTATGACTTTTTTATGACTATTGTCCCCTTTTTTCTCTTTATGATTTTTTTATATATTTTTATGATTTTATTTCAAAGTTTAGCTATTTCAACTGAAAACTTTCAATGACTAATGGTTTAGACGGAATGAAAGTTGAGAGGTCAGACTATACTTAATACGGTCAAACTGAAATTTTCATTGAAGAAGAGGGACTAAAGTAAGCTTTAAGCCATATTGTTTTTATTCCTATGTTCAATCCAGGGATTCAAATAATACAAAGCGTCATTTTATTATTTAAATTTTACAATAATACAATAAAATAGCCAATATTTTCAACCGAACTTTCAAACGGAGCCTTCCGTTACAATTATTCAATTTCCAACAAATTGGACCCAATGGCCTTTTCAAGTGGTTTCTAATATTTTAAATCCTATGAATTTACATACTATTTGAATATTCCAGAATTAAAATTTTCATTTAAAATAAGAAAGTTCATTGTATAAGTGGAATTTTGATTTTCTTTTATAATTAATTTATATTAGTTGATATTTTTTTTATTTTATTTGACCCAATGCTTACGCCTTGATTTTAATTGTGGGAGTGCTATAAATAATTGTAGATGTAGACGTTGTATCCACGTCTTATATAATTTAGACGTGACACTAACAAACTTCATCCCACTATTTAATTAATAATTAATACTAACCCATGCAACTATCTTTACTCAAATCAAGACAATGGACCCATCTGCGAACCTCCCTGGTCAGCCCCAAACAATAATAACAATATTATTACACCTTTTGTTTTTGTTTTTTATCGAAAAAACTCATCAAAGATAATGAAAACTATATAATTTAAAGATTTATTAATTAGTAAAATAATTAAAATACTAATATTATTTCATTTTATATAGATACAACTCTTGATATTTGTATTAAGAATATAAATATCATTTTATTTAATAAAAAATCACAATAATCCGAATATGAATGGGTAGTACCGAGAGCAAACACAAAACAACTCTAGTAACGAGAGTCCCGGTAATATACCTATAAAGGGTAATGACCTAGACCAGCTTGAAAAAACAACAAAACGTAAAATCCAAAAATAGCAAGTATCATGAAGGCTTGTTTTTTGTTGCAATAGCGGTGACCAACGGCTATTTATCGGCCACAACAATCCGAAACAACTATAAGTTTAACTCCCACCAGACGTTTGTCTACTTATTTTAGCATTTAAACGGACGTTTCGAGGCAATCAAATTTTTAAATTTTTGGCTAACGGTCATTTGCCCTCAACGGGCATCGAGAACTACAACATCAATATATATATATATATATATATATATATACTTCGAACTTCTATGTTTTCCTTCGACCAAGTAGAAATACTGTTTTTTTGTATCTCTATTTATGTCCTCACATTAAAAAATTAAAGTTTAAGATTAAGGTATAAGATTAGAGCTTAAGATTGGGGTTTAGAATATTAGATGTACGGTGTATTTTTAAGATTTAAGGTTAGGAGATTAGGGCTTCAGATTTTATTTTTTAGTGTTGAGATATAAAAAGAGACACCAAAAAGAGACGTAATTTTTTTATCTTCGAGCCACCGTTTCTGCAATAGTGCTGTTATAGGTCACAGTTTGGGTTTCTCTCTTTGTATTGTGAGTCACCCTGTAATCACTAATTTTTATCTGAATTGTACATTAGTGTTATATTTCAATCCTATTTTGTTTATTATTATTATTATTATTATTATTATTATTATTATCAAATGGGTTGTAATATAAAACTGATCCAATAAATAAAAAAACAATTTATTAAAAGTCAATTTACAAACCCAAAAAATATACATATATAATACATTGGCCCGATAGGGCCCATGTGATTAATCCCTAAGCCTAAATAAAAAACCCTAGCTAATCTGATATCTTTTTCTTCTGCAGCCGTCTAATCTCCACCGTTGGATCAAATCTGATCTAACGGTCCAGATGAAGCAGAGGTGACGGTCAGTTTCCCCGCGCGCGAGTGAAGCCCACGCGCCCAACGCCTCATTTTCTCCGTCCACGTAGCCATGTCGCCGGAAATTATGCCGCCATGCAACAGAGAAAGCCATTAAAGATGTCAAAAACCAAGGCATTTTTTATTTTTTTCTACCTAATGTAATAAAAAAAGCAGAGATGAGATCTAGATATATATGATGTAAAGCAATCTATGTAATCAGAGATTTCAGAATCAATACAAAAAAACATTTCAAAGGTAATTTCGTCCTCTATTTTATTTCGAATAAAATAAACAAAAGGGTCTAAGGTTTTTACCTTCGGTCTCAGAACCGCCGCCGTGCTTGATGGTTGAGGACGGTGCAACCGATGATTGGCACCCCTTTTATCTTCTTGTTTTGGTGTCCATTTAACTCGAAAGTGTTTTTGGGTTTTTCAAATCTGAATTTTAAAATAAGGATTTTGGTTGCGGTTTTTTCAGATTTGGGCAAAAGGAGGGGTTTTTCTTAAAATCTAAGGTCGGATTCGAGTTTTAAAAAGAGAACCAAAGCTTTTGGGCTAAGCTTAGGAGCAGGCGTCGGCGACGGTTCATGACGGCCGGTGCGGTAGTTGGTCGCCGAATTCTGGAGAAAGGGTTGAGTTCTTGAAGAACTCAAGAACCCTTGAAGAACATATGAGAGAATTTGGGGATGGGGTTTTGATCTGTTGTTATTTTAAAGGAGTAAAATGGTTTCTGTTTAACCATTTTGGTATTTATACCAAAGATAAAAAAGAGTTTTTCACGTTTTAAACCCCTCCGTCACTTTCCAAACTATTCCGCCATCCTTTAAAGTTTTTTAACGTTTCAATTCAGTCACCGTTATTTAAATAAATTTTGATTTTTTCTGCAATTAAGTCCGAAAATCAATGGCCAAATTACTCCTTCGGTCCCTGCCACTTTCTTTTTATTTAATTGTACGGTTTTTTGTTACAGTCCTTTAATTTAGATTACATGTGCTATAATTATGTGTGATTTTGAATATATAATATAGTTTACACATATATTATTATATTATATATTTAGTTCAATGTTGAAACTGTTTCCATATTTATGTTATTATACACATATGCATGTATATTCTATACTGTTTGTAATATATATACGTTACATTTTTTATATTTTTAATATACGTATATATGTTATTATTTATTATTTTATATGTTATATGTTACGTATTTTTAGTAATATATATATATTAGTTATAAATTGCTTTATATGTGTACATGTTTATGCAAATTTATTTATGCTTTTTGCCTTTATTTAATTATGTCATCATATATTTGTTCATGTCTTGTTTGATTGCTCATAATATTTAATTTGATCTAATTTTGTATGGTATGTGTTTATAGTTAATGTCATGTTATATTTTTGGTAATGACCTCTTTACATATCCATTTATTTTGTATCATATGTATTTTTACCGTATATAGCTTCTAGTGTTACTTATTTTATAGTCAAATATAATGTTTATTTTTTTACTTGATATATATTACTTAGTACGTTTATGGTATATATAAATAGCTTTATTACCCATTTTTAGCACACATTTTTTTTATTCTTTTCCCTTTAAATGCATATGTCGTATAGTTTTTTTCTTATTATATGTGTATAATATATAATCTAATACGTATATATTTTATAATATGCAACGTAATATATTTGGTTCTTCTTCCTCATGTGTATATAGATATGTATTTATTATTTTTATGGTGCATTTTTATTTGGTTTTCTTGCTTTTACTTATGCCCTTTTTATATATTTGTCATGTATATTTATCATTATTATGATGCATACCGGGATATAAACTGTTAATGCGGCGAAAATAAACGTGGCTAGTATCTAAGACGTAGGTGGTGGTCTTTCGTTTATTCCTCGAACACCGGAGCCCTTTAAAATGAACTTGCATGTATCCAAATTTTGATTTAAATGTCACTTTAACTCGCAAAATTGATATTAATAAAATAGTAATTGATTTGGTACCAAGTTTGGGCGTAATGGGGGTGCGAACCCTTCCCTACACGTAACTGACTCTCAAACTCAAAAGTGAGAATCTTTGGCTAAATTTTTTTGTGTCCAGTTTACCTAACCCAAGTGACCGATGGCGACTCCAGTTTTATTAAAAAAACAATTTTTAAGAAAATCCCCCCAAACCAAATTTTTTCATAAAATGTCAAATTTTTTAGTCGCTACAGCATGGTGACTCCGCTGTGACAGTTTTTTGTTTGTTTTTTTTACAAAAAACAAAATAGAATCAAACCTACAAAATTATCACTTTATTAATATCGGAAGTTGCGAGTCAAAGTGACAGTTAAGTTAATATTTGTTTATAAATGCGAGTTTATTTTGAACACATTTAAAATTTGGCATATAAACCCGTCCATTTAAGTGGGGGGGAAACACTATTGCTTTCGTGAGGATATTGTTCCCCCGTGTAGGCCTAGCAAGTACCTTCGATTCTTGAGTACCTTACGTTTTCGTGGGAATATTGTTTCCCCGTGTAGACATAGCGAATGAGTCCCCCGAATTGAACTCGATTAAAAGGAGTCTATATGGGTGATGATCGGGGGCCTTGCTACCCTTAGTAGGGGACAACGATGACAATTTGGGTACCCTTTTAGTACCAAAACTATATGTAGAGAACATAGAAAACCCACCCCATTAGAGCCATGCAGATAACCTAAGAAGATTAGATGGTATGTAGATAGGGTTGCATCTTTTCATGCTTTGTTTGCTCTTTTTAATTCCTCTTATCACATCATCATTTTGATCATTTACTATATTTGATACTAATTTATTTCTTTTGTTTTGTTTTCTTTTTTGCATTTTTTTTGTATACTCGTGGCATTTTTAAGGTATTGATTCACGAGTGGTCACCAAATTAGAAATCGTTTATAATGGATAGAAGGTTTTGTGATCAAATTGAAAAGAGTGTGAATTTGGGGTTATTTTTTAAAGATACTCGCACGAGTGACGAACGAATTGAGATGCAAGAACTGAAGAAGCAAATTGCCGAGTCGACGAACTTGAAGACCGTTATGGCTAAAGAGAAAAGGTTCCTTGAATCGAAAGAAGAATTGATCAATAATCAAAACGTAAAACTTGATGGTCAGAACTCTACCCCCAAATGAGGCAACTCCAACAAATACCATAGTTTATACCCATTCTGATTCACGTCAACAAACCAATATGAGGAATGTTTGAGTAGTGCTCCAAGAAGGTGGAGGTAGATCCAAAAAAACCCGAGAAGTAAGTAATGCAAAGAAACATGTTCTGGTCCTTATAAGATACACCGAGTTACTCTCGATTCTAGTTGAAAGGAATCTTATTATCCCGATTCAGTCTATGCCGAAAGAAACTCTTTACCCGAAAGGTTACAATATTCATGCCAGATGTAGTTACCACTTAGAAAGTTCGGGACACACTATTGAGAATTATGGGGCTTTGAAGAACAAAGTTCAAGATCTTATCAAGACAGGAGTGTTGGGTTTCGAAGATGGGAAGCCCAGGTTTTACAATGAGCCAACAATAACTCGGGAGGCAAAGTTGAAGAAGAGCCAATACCCAAGACAAGGTTTGAATCCCAATGTTTACTTCTCGACTAATGGTCAGAAGGTGAGAGTTAAAGGTCATCATTTTGATCCAGTACCCATATCATATGGAGAGTTGTATCTTCAACTGTTAGAAGCCCAGTTGGTGAGTTTGGTCTTTCTGACACCCATATAACGCACGTATCCACATTGGCATGACATTAATGCTCGTTGCGAGTATCATCTCAGAATTCAGAGGCATACCATCAAGAATTGCATTATCTTCAAATGATGAGTTTAAGCTCTTTTGGAAAATAAAAAATGAGAATTCGAAACCAAGGGTTAACTCGATAAGTAATCCAAGTCAAAATATAAGGCTAGTAGCGAAGATACCCAAGAATGGAATTCGTTCGAATATAACAAGCTCAAGCAAGAGAGATATGAATTGAAAGAAGAGCTGAAGAGTTTGCAAGATAATTTTCAGAAGCTTTGCTTGGTATTCAAGAATGTTGGACTGGGTGACACTTATGAAGACTGGAAGAACGATGTTGTTCAGCTGAAGAAGAACTTGGGACATGAGAAATAGATAGGCATGATAGGTGAAAATTGAGTCAAGCTGTTGACACGAAATTTAAAAAAAGTCGAGAGTCGATACAACATCCTTAAATGTGAGCTGGAGGGCAGTCTAGCCATGAACGAGATTTTGAAAACCAGTCTACAACAATGCAGAGATGAATCAAATACTCTTTAGTTGGAAAATATAGCACTTAAAGAGCAAGCGAATAAACTTAGAAGTTCTTTACGAACATGCGAGATTCCTGTTGAAGCGAATAAACTGGATTTTAAGTTGCGAGAGGCTAAATGAGAAATACATGAGATGGACAATAACATGAAGGTTTCTGCTACCCAAGCGCATGAAATGGCTCAAAAAGTGGCGAACTTGGCCGATGCAGTGATGCTGTTAATTTAGAATATTGATCCGGTGCTAGACCACAAAGGAAACTGGACTCGGTTATTGGATGAAGTTAAAAAGCTGGGTGTTATGGCTCACTGTTATATCTGATGTAAACGAAACCTTTTAGTCTCAATGAAAGTTGTTCTATGGGGATCACTTTTGGAATCAATACCTTACTACATACAAGTTTACATTTTAGCAATGTATTGCATTGCATTGCACATTCATTGCATATTTAACATGACATTATCATTTAACAATGTCACATTACCTTTTGTGATCTAAAATTATTGGGGTTCGATGGCAGTAATTCGATAACTAGTTAAAGCTTTGTCATGGATGAAAGAATTGAACAAACTCAAAGATCAAATTTGAGTAGTTAGAAGATAGACTCGAGAAAAAGATTAAGAAAAGAAGAGGAGATGATGCTTTCAATGCAATGGAGCTTTGTTTAGTCCTTAATCTAGTTATCCCGTCTAATTTCAAGGACCCCAACTTTGAGAAGCATGACGACACTAGCTGTCCTAGAACTTATCTACCTGCAGTTTTGACCCAGATAGTGTTTTTATTTTCCATATGAGGTACTGGGGCATTTCACGATAAAGTGTAAGTCGCTACTAGAAGAAATTAAGAAGTTGGTTAGTGAGGGAATCCTAACACGAGAATTAATCCAGCAATGGAAAACAAAGAAAAGGGGACAAGCTTACACCGTATTGAAAATGCCATAATGATTTGTCACCCTCAGGATGATTCGAAAGCCCCTATGCTTGGGTTTCTCATCTCTTCATAAAGATATTAGTTTGATTCCCCTACATTTTGGTTTCTCCATTTTTGAAAACAATGCACAGAATAAACCCTCCAGCTTAAACCTTAAGGTAGTAAGAATATTTTGTAAGGACACATGTCTATTTATTTTCAGAATGAAAATTGTATTTTCTTTATTCTTATTTAGAAAATATTTTTGCATTATTTGATTCTTTAAATATTTCATTCATTGTTATGGGGTAGTTTTTGTTCTCCTATACACATATACACATATTTTGGAAAAAAAAACATGCATATGTATATACCATTTTTATCAGGTCATTGAATTTCAACTGTAAGAGTACCTTTGATTCAAATCCAAAGATCAATTCTAAGCTGGTTATGTTTAAAAGGAATTGAATGTTGTGAAGATATTGCAAGTGCGAGCATCTGATGATCTATTTAGGCCAACGGGGGAACAAAACAAGTGTTCAGGTAATGAGCAGATCCCATTTAGTGAATTCCCCCACGGGCATTTGTCATTTAAGATCCTTGAGTCGAGTGTTGACCCTAAACTTTTACCCCATAAAGACTTTCTTTGGATGTCTATGAATGAGACGACGAATGACATTCTCTCACTTTCCAATGAGACCATATACATTGGATACAAAAGCCAGAGAATCACCAAAAATAAGCTGTTGAAAGAAAATTATGCTCAAAGAACCAACTAAGCAAAGTTAAAAAAAATGTCAACAGGAGGCCAAAGCAATCAAGAATGAGAGCACTAATTTAAACAGTGCAATAAAGAGAGGGCAAGAGATACA
This sequence comes from Hibiscus mutabilis, assembly GCA_019671005.1. Classification (NCBI taxonomy): domain Eukaryota; kingdom Viridiplantae; phylum Streptophyta; class Magnoliopsida; order Malvales; family Malvaceae; genus Hibiscus; species Hibiscus mutabilis. The sequence continues at coordinate 28,651,240 of CM033713.1, forward strand.
TGTGAAATTCTTCATTCAAATTTAGAAGAGTCATAGAGAATTGATCAATTTCGAGCAGAAACATACATCAATACCAGTCAGGATACAGCATAGTCCAAAGATACATATTCCTAAATTACAAGAAAGAAAATAAACTCCATACTGAAAACCCAAAAAGATAATCTAAAAAATAAGTAGAAAAAAAGAGAAAGGGAAAAAAGAGAGAGAAATAGAAAAAGAGAAAAGAAAAAAAAGAAAAGAATATTTTACATGAGCATACCCAGATCAAGCAATGCAAGAATAAGGCTTTAACTGGAAGAAATGAGTAAAAGACTTCTACGTAATCCTCCATTCAAATAAATCTCAATTTTGAAGAGCCTTGGAGGATCTATCAACTTTGAATAGAAAATGAGCATTAATATCCAGCCAGAATGCAAGCCGATCCAAAGTTACAGAAGAATGAAATAAACTCTATGGTGAAAATCCAAAAATGGGCAGGCTAGAGCGATCCAAAGAATGAAAGAAAAGAAAATATTTCAGCAGAGCATATTTAAGCCAAAACAATACAAAAATGCATTTTGCTTAACCATGCCTACATTACAAGCCTACAAAGACCATTCTGATCATACGTAGATATCTAAGTTGGATGAGTCTATCTTCAGATTACATTTCACCTATAAGGGTTAACCTTTCTTCAATGAACATCAAACTTCAAGTGCCTGATCGACACCAAAATGAGGGAAGGATAGGGCATGGTGAGTTAGTGAGATTAAGAGAATCACTTTAAACGGTTTAGAAATTAGGTCTAGAAGTCGTTCCTTTCAGAAGCCTAATAGACTGGAAGAGACTACACATGTGCAGATATCGCCACAACAGTCAAGATATTCTAAACATACCTTTATTCGAGTTGACCTTTGTCAATTTAAAGCAAATGTGCTATTGCATTTGATATTTTGGGGCCGAACATTAGTTTTCAAAAATGTTTGGCATTTACTTCAATTTTGATTTTTTCTAAACATTAATTTTCAAAAATGTTTGGCATTTTTCTCCAAATATCAATTTTTTTAATATTTATCATTTTCTTCAAACATCAGTTTTCAAAAATGTTTGGCATTTTTTCTCCAAATTTTAATTTTTAAGATATCTATAGTTTTTCTTCCAAACATTAGTTTTTAAAATGTTTGGCACTCTCCCCAAGTTTTATTTTCAAAATGACTATCATCTTTTCAAAAAAAATTATTGTTATCAAGATAAACAAAAGTAAATTGCATTTTTTGTATTACTGTAAAAATTAGATTTAAAGCATAGGGACATATAATTGGTTTCTCCCAAGATGCTTCGATTAAGGTCAGCAAAGAAGATTGAATCTAAGGATGAGTTTAGGGAGTTGAGGCTTTTCGCTCGCCCTAATTTCAAGAATAGACAAAGACTTTGCATGTTGGGTTATAAACAAGAAAGTAGTCGAGCTCAAGATTGATTAGGGAAATGAGGAACATAAGAAATGATGGGAGTTCTTATATAAGAATAGTATAGAGACCAAAGGCAGATTGTTTACAAAGGAAGGTGGTAATCCTAGAAGACGAGAATGATACTCGTATGAAAATTTTGAAAGTATGTTGTTATATCAGATTTGAGATGAATGTCCAATTGACAAAATGGAAATTTAAGAGCATACAGCAAAGAAGCGAAGCAAAGAAGAATCAAGAACGACCTTTCAAGGAATAAAAGCTTATTTAAACAGCTCAGGGAATATTGCAGTTCATGTATCATATGTATTTAGACATCCTTATGTTAGGAGCATGCTAACTTAAAAGCATTTTGCTTATTTTAAACGGTATTCAAAGACTTTGATATATGGCTTCATGATTGAAGAGGCAGATCCTATTAAAAATTTCTATTTGGTATCCTTTTTGGTGTGAATCCATTTCTTAAGTCCTTCGGGCTATCGGTAAGTCCTTTGGGCATGATGTTAAGTCCTTCGGGCATGATGTTAAACCTTCTTTTGATGTCAAGACATGTAGAAACTAGGGCATCATTTTAAGGAATTTTCGTAGCCTTTTTGGCATGAATCAATTTCTTAAATCCTTCGGGCCGTCAGTAAGCCCTTCGGGCATGATGTTAAACCTTCTTTTGATGTCAAGACATGTAGAAATTCGGGAATCATTTTAAGGGATTTTGGTATCCATTTTAGCGTGAATCCATTTTTAAGTCCTTCAAGCCATCAATAAGTTCTTCGGGCATGATGATAAGTCCTCTGGGCCATTAGTAAGTCTTTTGGGAATGATGTTAAGCCTTCTTTTGATGTCAAAACAGGTAGAAACATGGGCATCATTTTAAGGGATTTTGGTAGCCATTTTGGCGTGAATCCATTTCTTAAGTCATTCCAGCCATCAGTAAGACCTTCAAGCATGATGTTAAGACTTCTTTTTGTGCCAACACGATAGATATCGGGGCATCAAAGAATCAGCCGAAGAAAAGTGAAAAGTCTAGAAGAACTTGTGATTCAGAGGCTAGAGATAGGGAAGTAGGATAAAAATTAGTGCTTATGATCTTTGCTCTATTCTCGTTTCACAAGAATGAGCAAAGAGGGGAAGCTATAATCACTAATTTTTATTTAGGTTGTACATTAGTGTTATATTTTATTCTATTTTGTTTTTTATTGTTTATTATTGTTATTCAATATTATTATTACTATTATTATTATCAAATGAGTTGTAATATAAAACCAATCCAATAAATAAAAAAACAATTTATTAAAAGTCCAAGTCCATTTATGATCCCAATATATATATATAAATAATACATTGGCCCGATAGGGCCCATCTGATTAATCCCTAAGCCTAAATAAAAAAACCCTAGCTAATCTGATATCTTTTTCTTCTGCAGTCGCCTAATCTCCACCGTTGGATCAAATCTAATCCAACGGTCCAGATGAAGCAGAGGTGATCGGCCAGCTTCCTCATGTGCGAGTGAAGCCCACGTGCCTGATGCCTCATCTTCTCTGTCTACGTGGCTGCATCACCGAAAATCATGCTGCTGCCGTACGACTGCCATGCATGTAACAGAAAAAACCATTAAAGATGTCAGAAACCCAGTCATTTTTTTCTACCTAATGTAATAAAAAAACAAGGATGATATCTAGATATATATGATGTAAAGCAATCTATGTAATTAGAGATTTCAAAATCAATACAAAAAAAATATTTCAAAGGTAATTTCGGTCTCTCTTTTATTTTGAATAAAAAAACAAAAAGATCTAAGGTTTTTACATTTGGTCTCGAAACCGCTGCCATGTTTGGTGGTTAAGGACGGTGCCACCGATGATTAACACCCCTTTTATCCTCTTGTTTTGGTGTCGATTTAACTTGAAAGTTTTTTGGATTTTTCGAATCTGAATTTTAAAATAAGGATTTTGGTTGTGGTTTTTTAGATCTGGGCAAAAAGAGGATTTTTTTCTTAAAATCTAAGGTCGGATTCAGATTTTAAAAAGAGAAACAAAGCTTTTGAGGTGAGCTTAGGAGTCTTCGGCATCGGCTAGCGGCAGCCTACGACGATTCATGATGGCCGCTGCGGTGGTTGGCCGCTAAGTTCTGGAGAAATGGTTGAGTTCTTGAAGAATAGACGAGAGAATTTGGGGATAGAGTTTTGATCTATTTTTTTAAGGAGTTAAATGGTTTCTGTTTAACCATTTTGATATTTATACCAAGAATAAAAAAGGTTATTTTACGTTTTAAATCCCCCAATCCCTTTCAAATTTGTTTCGCCATCCTTTAAAGTTTTCTAACGTTTTAATTCAATCACCGTTATTTAAATAAATTTTTATTTTCTCTGTAATTAAATTTGAAGATCAATGGCCAAATCACTCCTTCGGTTCTTGCCCTTTTTTTATTTAATTGTACGAGTTTTTTTATAAATAATGAAAAAGACGTACTACTACAGGCCTCGTTAAAAACCCCCTAACCCTAAATGGGGGAAAAAAGTACACATAGTAATACTTACACAAACCAATCGAGTAAAAACCTCGTTATAACACCCATCGAGAGACTTACAATCCGACCTCTACCCTGACAAGAACCCTTTAAGATCATACCACTCCATTCTTTGAACCATCAAAACATGTTTGTTCTTGATGTCGACACACCAACCTTAGCATCTCTTACCTTCAGTCTCCCCGCCGTCAGTTTCCGCTGCTCTTCCTCTACAACATTAGTCACCACCTCTGGCGGTATCGCATAAAGCGTCTCCTCTTGCGTTTGATAACGCCCCATTACAGCCAACCTATCCGCCACACGGTTTCTTCCCCGAGAGATGTGACTCACACAGACATACCAATCACGCTTCAACTACTCATGTATCTCACGAACCAACCGATATCCGCGAGAGTTGACGATGTACCCATTGTAATCTCTAACACATCTTTATTGTCAGCTTCTAACTCGATATGTTTAAATTTGGACAACCATGCATGCCGCAACCCATCAAGTACTGCCCATAATTCAGCAATAAGTACCGTGCATCTACCCAATAATCTAGCAAAACCAACCACCCAAACACCTCGGTCATCTCTAATAGCACCGCCAACTGCAGCCCTTTCATCCTTCGGATCAAACGCCGCATCCACATTCACCTTTACCCAACCCCTTCTTGTTCTCATCCACAAACTATTAGTACAAGTCGTAGCAACCCCGTTTGTTCCATTTCGTGCAAAGACCTTGGTGCATTCTTCGATTAATCGACTCTATTTCTCATACACCCCCTCGCGCATGACATAATGCTCTTCCAGAACCAAACAACATCTCGTCTTCAACAATAGCCAACAGAAAATGGAAAATCTCATACTCCAATCATATGTCGGGTTCCTAGGGTCGACTTTCACCTTGAGGTTCCCATATAGCCAAGTATCAAATGGTAGGGTCATAAAATGATCCAACTGATCAAGTCCTAAAACCTTCAACCATAAATCTCGGCTACTATACAATGTCGAAGCACGTGATCAATATCCCCAGCTCTATTATGACAAATACTACACTCATTCGATAAAGCGAGATGCCGACAAACATTCTCCATGTTTGTCAGTTGCCTCCTATGAGCTGTGATCCACATAAAAACCCTTACCCTCTGAGGAACTCTCAATCTCCAAATTGTTCGCCATTTTAAAACCCGATCCCGACCCTTAGTATTGACCAAAAATCTATAATTCGAGGAAACTGTGAACCGTCGCTTCTCATACCATCTCTAACCCGATAAATTCAGTCCATAATGAGGTTTTGGTGGCTGTATCCCAGTAATCTTCTCAATCACACCTGTTCCAATCCCATTCGCCTGCAATCGTAACCATATCTGATACCATTGTTGGTCGGGGCACTTCATCCAATAAACACTTGAAAACCAACCGTCCACCCGCGTCCAGCCAGTTGTCGTACCAAAAATCCGTGTAATTCCCATCATGAACATTCCAAACCACACTTTCTTTAAGATCTTCCCAAACACTGCACAAGTATTTCCACAACCTTGAGCAACTACTCCTTGCCAGAAAGAGAGGCAAAATCTCTTCCACCCTGTATTTTGATCTCAGAACACGAGCCTAAAGTTTCTTACTATCCAAAAGTAACTAAAACCCAATTTTCAACATAAACGCTCTATTTTGTTGGTGAATACTCTTGAAATCTAACCCTCCATCATCAATCAACTCCTGCATTGTCTTCCACGGGACCAAAGCAATCCCGACCTTATTAGCTTTTGACCCCCAGACAAACTATCATATAATCCTTTCAATTTCCTCACATGTACCTTTCAGCAACCAAGACGACTGCATGACATAGCAAGGTATGGCCTATAAAACGACTTTAGCCAACGTAATTCTCCCTGCAAAAGAAAGATACTTCGCCGCCCAACCCGGAAGACGAGCGCGTATTTTTTCCAACAGGAAAGCATAAGTAGCATTTTTCACCCGCTGATAGAGTAGAGGAACGCCTAAGTATTTCCCCAGATCATCCACAGCCTGATATCCAAAATCCCAAGCAATAGAGGATCAAACCTCTATCGGACAATTCTTTGAAAAATAAATTTAAGTTTTATAAATACTAACCCGGTGGCCATATTCTGCACAAAACTTTTCCAATGTTTCCTTAATCATCATAACCTGATCTGACGCAGCCTCAGCAAAGAGCACCATATCATCAGCAAAAATCAAATGTGATAGAAGCGGTCCATGCCTCCCAAATCTAATCGGCTTCCAACTTCCTTCACCCACCTTCGCCTCAATTGCACGTGTCATCCTTTCCATGCACAACACAAAAAAATACGGAGACAATAAATCCCCCTGGCGATTGTGTGGATACGGACCGAACACACTTCATAATAAGCATAATAATCTTGACAGTGAGCCCTACGGCATATAATGTTTCCTCAATATAATCACACTCAAAGCGGTCATAAGCTTTTTCCAAATCCACTTTAATTGCCTTCCATGCCTTTTCCCCCACCTTTGACGTCATTGAATGCATACCCTATTGTGCAATTATGATATTATCAATAATATGCCTCCCAAGAACAAAAATGGCTTGTGTATCTGACACCCATTAAGGTAAAAAAGGTTTCAATCGGCACACCAGTAATTTCGTAATAATCTTATATAAAACTGTGCACAAGTTGATCGGCCGAATCTGCTTGATAGATTCAGGCACCTCAACTTTGGGAATCAAGACAATAAGTGTTTGGTTAACCCAATCATCTAAAGCACCATTCCTAAAAAACTGCTCAACAAAACAGATCGCCAACACTCCTACTGTATCCCAATTCTTCTGGTAAAACGCGACATGTAACCCATCAATACCCGGAGCCTTCAAGGTATCCATAGAGAAAACTATGTTCCGCACTTCTTCCTCCGTGATCACTGCCATCAACGGTCGAAACTCCCCATCACCAAAATGGTGAAACCCCCCGCAAGATCAACACAATTTAAAAGTTCCCTCTCGATCGAAAATAACTTCCTAAAGAAAGATATCGCATGGGCTTGGAGCTGGGATTGATCATCGCACCAATTACCCTCAATGTGCAGCATTTTAATCATTGATCGCTTGCGCCTAGCCATGGTAAAAGCATGGAAAAAAGTTGTATTCCGACCCCTTTTGTCAATCCAGTTATTTCTCGCCTTTTGATGCCACAAACTTTCCTCCTGTACAAGCACAATATCAAGCTCACGTTTAAGCTCCACCTCAAGTTCTTCAAGGAACGGGTTAGAAGCCACTTCCAATTCTCGCTCCACCCTTTTAATACGTGCCTGCAGCATCTTTTTGCGTCGTTCAATATGGCCGAAAACGTTCATACTCCATTTACGGCCCTTTACTTGGAACTGAGTCATGTTTTCATGCAAAGACCTCTCGCTAGACCACACCCCGGCTAATATTTTTGAAAAATCTTCATAATCATTCCACGCCACAATATATCGAAAAGGCTTTTGTCCCCTATTACCATGGCGAACCATAGTATCCAGCATTATCGGCCTGTGATTAGAACCACCTTGATCAGATGAAACACCTCAGATTCTGCAAAGAAGTTATACCATGTCTTACTACAAATACACCTATCCAGCCTCTGTCATAAATTTTCACGTCTCCACGTAAGATAAGGACCATTGTAACCCATATCAAGTAAACCAGTATCAAACATAAAATCCCTAAACCTCTTACAAACACCCGATCTCCTCATAGATCCATCTTTGCATTCTGACATGCTACCAATAACATTAAGATCTCCTCCCATCACCCAAGGTTGACCTTGATCTGGTTCCAACAACTTCAATTGATCCCATAACACCCTCCGTTTTCCAACTTCTGGGCTAGCATACACAAAAGTAACATAAAAGCCTCGTGTCCCCTCAGCCAGAAAATAGAACCCATGCACAAACTGATTAGTAATCGCAAGCACATCAAACTTCACCGTGTCCCGCCACATGACCCAAATACCTCCAGAGAAACAATGTGCTTCCACCCGATAAGAATAGCCAAAACCCGGTCGACGAATAAATCTATCAGCTTCTCCTACAATAATTCGTGGCTAAAAAATTGACATATCCGGCTACTTATTCGAAATCAAGAACTTGAAAGATCTATTAAATTCAGGGTATAATTCACCCTATACATTCCAAAAAATAACTCTAACCATTAAAAAATTGAAAGCAAAGGAGCTCAGGTCAAACTTGCATATCTGACACCCTCGGTCGCTCATACGCCAAATTTGCCCTCCACTAAACCTGATCATTCTCTTCGTTTTGCCGCATCTGATCTTCAGTAAAACGTTCTTTCTCAACTGCCGCAACTCTATCAAGATCCGCAACAAGCAACGACAAACAATTCGCCAGGCCTGAATTAACTTGCCCCCTCATCACGTTTTTCGGCTTAAGACCCACCTTAAGACCTCCTTGACTCCCTGCCCCCTTTTTCGTCACTACCTTTGGTAAAGTACCCCGAATTGAGCTTGGCAGCACTCTACCTTGAGCTGATTTACTCCCCTGGCTCGCATCTGTATCCTCTACCTGAACCACTGTATACTTACCTGCAGCCAACGATGTTTTTGTTGGCATCACTTTGCCTATTGTCGTAACCCCTCCCCGATTATCCTGTCCAACTTCCTTTGATGCCACCGAATGCTCTACCCGAAGAACTACTATCCCTTTCTTTGGTGAATTCGCCGTCTTTCCCACACCTTTTGACTCCTCCAAAGTACCCTCCACTCGAACATGAGTACCCTCACCCCCATTAACTGCAGTCAGATCATCCCTACTACCATTCATCGCACTTAAATTGTTCTTTGAACCCTCTTTAACTACAGCCGAATAAACCGCCTCTCCACCAGCGTCCTCCTTGCCTTATCTTCCTCAAGCACCACAAAACGAGACCCATTATGTTTTCAATCTGTACTCCCACCAACTCCCTTACTCTGGTCTCGGGTATTATTCACTGGACGTCGACGTCGACTCACCACTTGCGTCCATGGATCGTACAGCTCGCTCGGATCTCGCTACTGTGGCTTTGCAGCTTGCACAACCCCTTCCATACCTTTAGCTCTACAATCTTCCTTCGAGTGACCAAACTTGCCACACTTGTAGCAAATAGCGGGCAAACCCTCATACTCAAGATCCTGTCCCTGCCCATCAATCACAATACCCGACACTAGTGGCTTATAAAGGTCGACAATGATCGCCAGTCTAGCAAACCTACCTTTCTTCCCCTTCGTCGCGTTATAATCAACCCTAACCACTTTTCCAATAGTCGTGGCTATATGTCGGAACAAGCTTTTGGTATAATACCGATATGAAAGTTTTGGCAATCTTACCCACACCATAATTTGAGAAGGGTACGCCTCATTCGTCGAAAAGTACCTACTCTAGGGCTGAACCGTTAAGTAGCTACCATTGATTACCCATGGCCCACTGCCAGAACTTTATAAAAATCCTCTTCAAGTGCAAACCTAGCCAGGTAATACTTATTATCTAGATCAATCAATACCATATCACCACTTAAATTCCACATGGCTTGGATTCTATGAAGCAAAGCGCGATAACCAATAGACTTACCTAACAAGCGAATCACAACCGAATTAGCTAACCTTGCATCAATTTAATCATGAACCCTGTTCGAAAATTATATTTCTGGCAGCGTTTCGCTTCCTCCAATACGCACATCCTCCTCTAGTACTTCAACATCCAACTCTCGAATCACCTGTGCCTGCCTAGCCTTACCCTTGTCGCCCAACACTTTGTCCTTAAAGGATACATCTGTTTGCAACCGAGCCTCCTCAGTAGACTCACTATTATCCATGTTCGGCATCCTTCTCCCTAAAACATCGCCGACTCTTGTATCCATCGCCGCCACATCCGTATCCATAGAAACCCCAAGATATCATCCTTTCTTTTGCATTGGTTGTGCCTCCAAAGCCACCGGCGAACCAGGCCTCTCCAAAGCATCCACCATGTCGATCACGACTACTTCGTCTGGTGGCCGCCCTCCGTAATTGCCCACCGATGGATCAACCGCGACAATCTTCTCACCCACACTAGGGTTTAGCGATACAATAGGGTTTACCATTGAGAGAATTTTGGCTTTCGTTTGTTTATTATTTATGAACAAATTCCTAATTGTTCACATAAATGAAATTTCTTAATTGTACGGTTTTTTGTTCCAATCCTTTAATTTAGATTACATGTGTTTTAATTATGTGTAATTTTGAATATATAATATAGTTTACATATATATTATTATATTATACATTTAGTTCAATGTTGAAACTGTTTCCATATTTATGTTATTATACACATATGCATGTATATTCTATACTGTTTGTAATATATATACGTTATTTTTCATATTTTTAATATTCGTATATATGTTTATTATATATGTATATTATTTATTATTTTATGTGTTATATGTTACGTATTTGTTAATATATATATTAGTTATAAATTGCTTTATATGTGTACATGTTTATGCAAATTTATTTATGCTTGTTGCCTTTATTTATTTATGCAATCATATATATTTGTTCATGCCTTATTTGATTGCTCATAATATTTGATTTCATTTAATTTTGTATGGTATGTGTTTATAGTTAATGTCATGGCATATTTTTGATAATGACCTCTTTACATATCCATTTATTTTGTATCATATGTACTTCTACCATATATAGCTTCTAGTGTTACTTATTTTATGGCCAAATATAATGTTTGTTTTTTACCTAATATATATTACTTAGTACGTTTATGGTATATATAAATAGTTTTATTACCATATTATAGCACACATTTTTTTATTCTTTTCCCTTTAAATACATATGTCGTTTAGTTTTTTTTCTTATTATATGTGTACAATATATAATATAATATAATATAATATAATATAATATAATATAATATAATATAATATAATATAATATAATATAATATAATATAATATAATATAATATAATATAATATAATATAATATAATATAATATAATATAATATAATATAATATAATATAATATAATATAATATAATATAATATAATATAATATAATATAATATAATATAATATAATATAATATAATATAATATAATATAATATATTTGGTTTTTCTTTCTCATGTATATACAGATATGTATTTATTATTTTTATGGTGTATTGTTATTTGGTTTTCTTACTTTTATTTATGTCTTTTTTATATATTTGTCATGCATATTTATCATTATTATGATGCATATCGAGATATAAACTGTTAATGTGGCGCTCCCTTTTTCGAGGATAAACGTTGCTAGTATTTAAGACATAGGTGGCGGTCTTTCATTTATTCCTCGAACATCGGAGCCCTTTAAAATTAACTTGCATGTATAACCAAATTTTGATTTAAATGTCACTTTAACTCGCAAAATCCGATGTTAATAAAATAATAATTAATTCCGTACCAAGTTTGAGTGTGGTGGGGGTGCGAACCCTTCCCCGCACGTAATCGACTCCCGAACCTAAAAGTGAGAATTTCTGGTTATTTTTTTGTGTCGGTCTACCTAATCTAACTGACCCGTGGCTACTCTAATTTTCTTAAAAATGCAATTTTTAAGAAAATCCCAAAACCAAATTTTTCATAAAAAGACAGATTTTTTAGTCTCTACACACCCGTCAAAAAAAGTAATCTCGAAACCCAAAATCTCAAACACAAGATAAAAATAATTACAATAACCGAGACTAAAGGAAATAAATCAAACTTTTTCAATAGTCTTAAGGTGTGTATAAGGTAATATCTGGTCATACTTTTTCTTTGCCCTTTAATAAAATACACACTTTGCAAATAAAAATGTCCGAACCTGAATCCCCTAGGCAAGCCCGTATCTAGGCCTGGGCAGGAGGGGCACCTGCTCAGGGCCTATTTTCCCCCTAATATTTGTTATAGGGTTTAATTGCTTTTGAATACTTGTTATTAAAAGCCTAATTCTTTTTCTAGTACTTATTATTAAGGTCTATTTTTTCAATACTTATTATTAGGGAATATTTTTTTAAATACCATTTTTTCAATATTTATTATTGTGAGCCTACTTTTAAAATTTATTTTTTTCTAATACTAATTATTATGGGCCCAACTTTCTAATACTTGTTATTAGGGGCAGAGGTGAGCAAAACTTGACTTGACTAGAAAATTGATTTTTTTCAGTTCCAAGTTATTCGTGTCAACTCTAATAGCTCACGTAAAATTTGAGTTCGAGTCGAGTTCAAGTTTGCCCAACTTGAAAAAACTGAAAAACCAAAAAATTATTTTTTTATAGTTTTGCGATTTATTCCCTTATTTCCTTTTTTTCTTCAATTCTTCTTTTATTTCAAGTTAATTTTAACCAAATTTGAACCACATGTTTCTAAACCACTATAGAATAACTATTTAGCTCAATTCATATTTTTGAAAAAAAAATATTTTTTAATTTAACCCCTTAACTTTGTATGATTTTATCATTTCTTCAATTCCTCCTTTGTTTTGAGTCTATTTTTGATCAAATTTAAACCACATACATGTTCAACTACCACTATATAATACCTATGTAACTTCAATTCATATTTTTAACAAATATATTTTTTGCAATTTAGTCCCTTAACTTTATATTTTATTCAATTTGATCATTCAATTGTATTTTTTTTCCTAAATTCTTTCTCCACATCAATTCCTATAATATCACTATAAATTCAACTCGAATCGAAAAAATTTCAAATAAAGTTTGAGTCATAAAATAGGACTTAACAACTCGAATAATTCGAAAAATTTTTACTCGGCTCGATTCGATCAATGCTCACCCCTAATTAGGAACCCAATTTTTAAGTTCGCCTTTGGGCCACCAAAATCTCAAAAATATACTTACTCTTAGGATGAGTATTATTCTCTTTCTATTGGAATTACTCGATATTAGGGAATAAAGGTTAGTTGGTTAGATGTACATTGCCTTAATATTCATTATTTAATTTTTACCAACTCAAGAAATCCACATCATCATTCATTTGTCATCTTACTACTACTATCTCCATTATTTAATAATAATAGTAATCATAATAATTATTATCATTATTATTTAAGTCACCATTAAGAAGGAGCAGATGGAAGTGTACCCCAAATTATAGAGAGAGAAAGGAAGAAAAAAATGATTGGAATAAATTGGTTAAGTGTAAGACAAGAAAGATATTACTATATTTTTAAAGTAGTTGGCAATCATGTAACCCAATTTTATATCCATCTATGCGTTGTATTTGCAAAAGAAGTTTGGGTCAAATTGATAAATATTGGGTTATGGATTTTATTGAATATATTTTAATTATTATGTATTATACATTTAAATCTAAAATTTTAAGGATCTAAAATCTCTTTTTTTTTTAATTCTATCAAAATTTCATTGACATGTAATTACATATGATAAGACTCAAAAATGTTTGTGTTTTTTAAATTTAATTCTTTAAATTAAGTTACAAATAAATAATATTTTCCAAAATGTTACTTTTCTAACCATTTTCTTATGTGGGAAAGAAAACAAATAAATTTATCATTTATACTGGGTTTATTACATCATTTTAAATTGATTTTAAACTTTTAAAATGTTTGAATTAAGTCATTAAAGTAGTATAGTATAATATTAATTAAGTCTTTGTTTGTATCAGTCTAGCTGTCAATTTAAATATGTGAATTGATCAATTTGACATGAAATACTACAACGGATCCGCTCGAAATCAATCAGATAGTTTAACTTCGGTTACCCACTGCTCACTTCATCTTTACTTACTGCTTTGACTTTTATTTCGCTAACGAATTATATACAACGACATCCATTAATATAATGTTTATATTATTTTTTAAAAAATTATATTATTTTTTTTTATATGAGTTTGAGTCTGATATTTATCTTGAGAGAATGTAGTTATTTGTACATTAAAAACAAATTATATATCACTTTTTGATAAAATTTGATTACTTCTTGCAGTAGTGAGGGATGTATAGGGATGGCAACTGGACTGTTTTTGGTCGGTTTAACCCCGGCTTGAAATTTAAAAGTTCTAATTTAATTTCGTCCCGCCTCAAATGTAATATGTTTTATATCTGACTCGATCCGACATAATAAAAATATAAATCGATCTAGATGTGATCTTAAAATTTTAACAAAATTCTGATTAAATTCGACTTATCCCGAAAAATAATAAAAACATTAAGTATAATATATAAAAATATAATAAGTAGATAAATATATCATATAAGGACGAAGGAAATTTCTATATTAAACCCGAACTCCGACAGTCCCGATTCAATTCTCTCTGAAATCCTTCTTGTTTCGCTTCGAACCCAAAATTTAAGCATCGGGTCAGGTAATTTTACAATCCTACTAATTTGGGATGTAATTAAGGGAAGCGCCATTAAAAAGGAGAGCTGCTGTTTTAACAGTGTTACTCACCAAACTCTGTGAAGGAGAGGGAAATCTTTTCAATTGATCGGGCCCAGTTTGCTCAACCCCAGACCAGTGGGGTCTCTACAAAACACCTCTTCCTTTTTCATTTTCTCTCACAATTCAAGATCTGCTCTTTCTTCTGCCCTGTGTAATCTCATCCCCTTGAGATCTGGGCATTACATTCTCAGGTACTCTTTCTATTTCTGTTTCATTAACCTCAATTCAAAGTTCCATTTTTTTTTACTTTTTGTTGTCGTTGCTTTTTCAAAATCTGGGTCACTTTCCCAATTTGTTAAGACTTACAGATACATTGCCGAGATTGGAGTTGTATGTTCTTTTCCTTTGTTTGGTTGATGAGAAAAGTCTGCTAAAGGAAGAAAATTTCAGCTCAAGTTATCGCTTCAACTTGCACTGATCATCTTTAAATTGCAACTTATTTAGACTGTGCTGACATAGATTTTGTTTCTCCTCAAGGAAAGAAAATATGGGAAAGAAAGCTAAATGGTTATCTTCTCTAAAGAAAGCCTTAAATCCAGATTCAAAGGAGAAGAAAAGCCAGGTTTGGAGAATTCCAGTTCAGCTCAAAATTCATGTTTACTTTATGCTTAGCTCACATGTTCTTATTTTCTCCGTTTTTCTTTGTCAAATTATGGTTTTGGTCCTTCTTCTATAGTCAGATTTGGGATTTAGTCCATGTTACCATAATTTAGATCTTCTACTATTTATCATTAGTAATCCAAATATGTAACTCTGTGAACTTTTCGAGTTAAAATGCTAATGTCAATTTTTCTTAAAAACATTCTTTCCAGCGAAAATAAATCATATTAGCAAGATTAGTTTAAAAAAGATGTTTTTAAGAACAAAAATCCTCTTTAATATTTTAACCGAAATAGAACAATGTTAAATATATGGACTAACTAATGACGTTAGACAAATAGATGATCAAATTATATCAAATTAAAGTACAAGGACTAAATCTCAAATTTGAGCATGGTAGAGGGAACAAAATAATAATTTGACCCCCTTTTTTCATATTTCAGAAACAACAGAATTTGGAGAAGCAGTTGCATTTGGGTCCTAGTTCTAATGCAGCCACTTTAGAAACTGTTGATCTGTCCCCTTCTCAGCCGGAAGAAGTGAAAATAATGGAATCCGAGGGGGTTGTGGCTGCTACTGATGATGTTGTCGCTCCCACTGCTCCAACTCAGGCTGCTGTTGCGGTTGTTCGAAGCCAGCTTAAAACGGGTTCTCGATTTTCTGGAAAATCTATGGAGGAAGTGGCAGCAATCAAAATTCAGACAGCTTTTCGAGTTTACATGGTAATGTTACTGCAATTTTTTTGCTAGTTTTCTACACAATTCAAAACTGATTTTTAAGCAAGGAATTCACTGATTATATATGATTTTTTTAAAAGGCAAAAAGGGCATTGCGTGCTTTAAGAGGACTGGTGAGGCTGAAATCGTTGATGGAAGGGCCTGTGGTGAAACGGCAAGCAGCGAGTACCCT
This sequence comes from Hibiscus mutabilis, assembly GCA_019671005.1. Taxonomy (NCBI): domain Eukaryota; kingdom Viridiplantae; phylum Streptophyta; class Magnoliopsida; order Malvales; family Malvaceae; genus Hibiscus; species Hibiscus mutabilis. The sequence goes on from CM033713.1 coordinate 28,667,171, forward strand.
TCGGTGTATGCAAACTCTTTCTAGCGTGCAGTGTCAGATTCGGACGAGGAGAATCCGGATGACGGAAGAAAATCAGGCTCTTCAGAGGCAACTCTTGCAGAAACATGCGAAAGAGCTTGTGAACTTGCAGGTAAATTCAATAAATTTTGGTATTCATTGCCAGCGTTAGTAATCTAGGCTTATATCCTGGAAAATGTGATGTAGAAGTTGGCTGCTGCGAAGTCGGTCGGAGTTTTTCTCCAAACTTGGGTCTTTATATTCGGCATACAGGGCATTTTGGACTGAATTCTGTTATATGTGTTCATCAAACCGCTTAGTTTTCTTAGCAGAAAGTGCCAGTTTTTTACCGAGTTCCATTGATTTTGAATGTTTAAACAGATGGGGGAAGACTGGGACGATAGCCTGCAATCAAAGGAACAAATCGAGGCGAGCTTACTGAGCAAACATGAGGCTGCAATGAGAAGAGAAAGGGCAATGGCCTACTCATATACTCATCACGTGAGCTGTTTCTTTTGATTTTATATATGCAGTTCAAAGCATAAATGAATGAGGCACGAAGTTGCAGTATCTTGGTGTAGCGACTAAAAAAATCCGGATTCATTTGAAAATTTTGAAAAATTCGGTTTTGATTTTAAAAAAGTTGAAAAAATGGGTAAAAGTAGTGAAAATGTGGAAAATGATAGAGTCGTCACCGGTCACTTGTTTTAGGTACACCGGTCACCGAAATAGCCAAAGAAAAACGAGTTTGGGTCCGGCCCGGGAGTCGATTACATGTGGAGAAACGTTAGCATCCTCACTACGCCCAAAAATTAGTACCTAAGGGTTCGTATCGTATTTACGAAGAAAAATAAAATAAAAATTTGATCTAATTTAATAATTAATCCTTAAAATGTGTGCATGACAGTTTAAGGAGAATACTCCCTTATTTATATTTTAATGCATAAACTGTGTAAAAAATATTTATCAACTCTTCATATTTAAGCTATAAAATTTAAAAACTAAATCACTAGCCATAACACTCTAAAATCTAAACCCTATAACCTTATAAATCTTAAATTTTACGCCCTAGGCATTAAACCTCTAAACTCTTAACTTTAACCTAAAATTCTAAACCCTAAAGTTAGAAGTTTATACAAATTTACGTATCAAGGTGTTTTCCTAATATATATATAATATGCACCATGCCATATTAGGAATTAAAACTGATATAAGTATATGCAAATAAATTAAGAATATAAATAAGTATAGAAAAAATATGATACACATATATATTTATTTAAAATATATAACGACAAAATATGTACATATTTATGTATATATATATATATGTGTATATATATAAATACTTTGATACACGTTTACACAAGCCTTTCAATTTAGGATTTAGAGATTTAGGTTATGGTTTAAGATTTATGGGTTTAGGCTTTAGGGTGTGGAATTTAAGGTTTAAGATTTAGGTTTTAGGGTATTAGGGTTAGTGATTTATGTTTTAGATTTTATAGCTCTGTGTTTTTGGTAAATAGATTTTATAGCTTAAATATGAAGGGTTGTGTAATATTTTTTTACACAACTTGTATATCAAAATATAACTCATATATAATATAGATACATATAACAAGGGAATACTTCCAATTTATTTTGGGAACCGGTTAGAAAGTAACATCCTGAGTATCTAGGTGTTATCTTTCTCGGTTGTCATAAATAAGAAAGTGTTCTTATTAAACCGTTTTTAGGAATTATTAATTAAATTAGAGCCAAATTTATATTTTTCTTAACAAATACAATACGAACCTTTAGTTACAATTTTTCGGCGTGGTAGGGGTGAGAATACTTTCCCACACATAACCGACTTCTGAATTTAATTTTTTTTATTTGCTTTTAGTGTCCGGTCTACACTAAATGAGCGGTGGCGACTCTCGTCTTATTTTCAAAATCCCCCAATCAAAATTTTCAAATAAAAGATGGAATTACACTTTTAAGACTTTTAAATTAGTAGCTACACTTGGTAATTTTGAGCATTACGGTAAACTGAAATCCTAACGGATTAAAATACAACAATTTCACCATTAGATGTATGATCTCATCGTAGGGAAATATCCCGATTCCAAGTTCGAAAGAGAGTTTCTTAATGCTAAACTGTATATGCTGTTTCTGATATCTACACAACATTTTGCAGCAAACTTTGAAGAACGGTTCAAGATCTATGAACCCGTTATTCATGGATATGAACAATCCATCCTGGGGTTGGAGTTGGCTGGAACGATGGATGGCAGCTCGGCCATGGGAAGGTCGTAGTACAGCAGGAAAAGAACCGAACAATGATCAGTCATTGGTGAAGAGTGCACACTTCGAAGGAGAAATTAGCAAAGCTTATGCGCGTTACCAACTCAATTTGGATAAGCAATCCCCCAAAGCAAGCCAAAAGCCGAACCGAACTTCAAGTCTCCATTCCCCCTCAACAAAATCAGCTTCCACACCATCCCGAAAGCTGAAGTCCGCAAGCCCCAGCAGCAGTGTTGTTGTTCCAGATGACGACACAAGAAGCATGGTCAGTGTGCAGTCCGAACGAAACCGGAGACACAGCATTGCAGGCTCATCGGTGCGCGATGACGAGAGCTTAGCAAGCTCACCGTCACTTCCGAGTTACATGGGACCAACTAAGTCCGCAAGAGCTAAAACCAGGTTGCAAAGTCCCTTGGGACAGGAAGCAAATGGCACACCCGATAAAGGACCAATTGGGTCGACCAAAAAACGGCTCTCTTATCCACCTTCGCCGGCCAAGCCAAGGCGGCAGTCCGGTCCTCCGAAAGTCGACATCAGCATTACTAATACAGAAGTTGTGGTGAATGGAGGAAGCAGTGAAGTTATTTCTTAAAGAAGGAAAACAAGCCTTGATGGAGAAGCTAAAGTAGCTAAAACAAAGAAGCAAAGGGGAATTATAGAATGATTTGATTATCTGAATCTTTTTAATCCATACATGTTTATGCCTTCTTTATGTGAATGATTATTTGTGAGATTGTGATGTCCATTTTTAGTTCATTGAGAATTTGTTCATTTTTCTTGTTGCGTGTTGTATTGATTTGTATAATAAATATACGTACTTGTTTCTTTTGGCATTCGGCACTTTTTAGTTGTTTTTTTTTTTTCTGGTCGCTTAACTTTAAGTGTACTAACGTTTTGGTTATTTGAAAATCATTTTCAAAATTCCGTTAATTTATTTATATTTATATTTTACTTTCAACTTTAATTTTAAATTTTAGAGTAAAGTACACAAATGGTCACTAAACTATCCTTAAAAATACAAAATAGTCACCAAACTTTCAAAAATTATATTATGGTCATTAAACTTTAATTTTTGTTGCAAAATGGTCATTGAGCCGTTAACTGTCGTTAATTGGGTGATGTGACAGTTACATAAATTTGAATAATATAACATTTAATCCTCCATATTGACACATTTAATCAATTTATTCCTAATTTAACCCTCATTATTGATGTCTAAATTGACTGAATGTGTAAATATTGAGGATTAAATATATTATTATACAAATTTTTGTAACTACGTCTCCCAGTTAACGACAGTTAACGGTCCAGTGACTATTTTTGTAATAAAAATAAAGTTTAATGGCCATTATGTAATTTTTAAAAATTTGGTGATCATTTTGTATTTTTAGAAATAGTTTAGTGACCATTTGTGTACTTTACCCTACAATTTAAAATTAAAGTTGAAAGTAAAATATAAATAAAGTAACGGAATTTTTGAAAAAAAAATCAAAACTTAAAATTTGAATCATCAAACTTGAATCCAAAAGGGACTCTAAAACAATTTGGATCTAAGTATTTATATTACCAATATTTCTTTTTATCTATACTACATTTAAAAGTCTGATTGAGTTTAGTAACGTTAGGTAACTGAGAACTAACTCAGTTCAAAACTATTTAATCACCCTTATTTAAGGGTACAAACCATATTATTTTAATTGTGTTTTTGTCTTTTATCTCTTTCATATAAACTTTAAATAAAATAAAGGCATAAATTCAAAAATATTCTCAACGTTTGATATTTTAGTCACTTTAGCCCATATTCTTTTTTTTGGTATAAACAACCCTTAACGTTTCATTTTTGTTCAAAATTCACCATCGTTGGATGAAAACCGTCAGTCAACTAACGGTCAACGCCCTTCGCTGACATGGCATGACTTGCTGACATGGCGATGCTAATGTGTCATCACCAATTTTTTTAAAAAATAATTATTTTTAGTATTTATTTTATATTATTTTTTAACCAATCATCATCTGATTGGTTCAAAGGCTTATGAGAGAAACAAAAGTTTAGAGTTAAGAAAGCTGGGAATCAAACCCAGGCCTAATGGATGAAAGGCATGATGCCTAACCACCAGGCTAACCCAATTATTTGTTTATTCTTTACCAAGTATTATATTTATTACATTTGATACTATCTATCCCTAGTACTTTCCCCTTCAGTGTCGATTCCCCACCAAAGTCGTTCTTCCTAATTCTTTCTAGGAATGGTAAACGGGTACAGTTTTGCGGATTCCGCACTGTACCCGCTCCAGTTGGGGTAGGGATGGGTATGAGTTTGGTGGGTAGTGGGCGGATGTGGATGTAAAATGTCATATCCGTCGTGGGTAGTGGGTAGGTGGTGGGTTTGAGTCCTTACCCGCACCGTATCCGCCCGCCCACTAACTACCCACCATATGGATTTTTGACCATTTATGTTTGTACACTTTGGTTATGACTTTTATTATGGTGTTTTATGTACTAAGATATTGGTTTGTTTTAAAATCTACGTTAATCCTTAAGTTTGTATACTTTGAACTCAATTAATTTAGTTTAAAAAGATGATGGTTTATGATTGAGCTTGAATTCATGATTTATGATCGAGCTTGAATTAATCAGGTTGTAAATTTGTAATATGTGTGGTTAAGTAGAATTTATACATGTGTAAATACGCTTTAGTTAAGTTAGCTATAGTTAATTAGTTAGCAATAGTTAAGTAGAATTTATACCGGTAAAAATGTGTTTTAGTTAAGTTAGTGATCGATAGTTAGTTAGCTGTAGTTAAATTTATACCGGTGTAAATGTATTATATATACACTTGATCAATCAATAAAGTATAAGAAGTTTTACTCTTCTTTACAAAAGTCTATGGTTTATTTTTACATAATTCGATATTAGTGGTTGCTTGTAGGCGGGTACAGATGGGTACAAGCAGGTACGGGTTGAGAGGTAGATGTCCAGTTGGGTAGTGGGTGTGCGGATGGATTTGAGAATGCACCCGCGTAGGCGGATGTGGATTTAAAAATTGTACCCGCCGCGGGTAATATGTAGGTGGTAGATATAAACATTTTAAGTGGGTATGAGTATGGGGAAGGGGTATCCGCACCCTGTAACGCCCAAAAATTGGTCTTATAAGTTAATCGGATCAATTAGACGGTTCAGAGAACCGGGTTAGGCAATTCGAGTTAGTTTCGGGAATTAAATCTTATAAAATTGTTTTTGGTTAAAATAAATATAGAAAAATGTTATAAAATACTTAATTGATATTCTAAGTATTTTTTTAAATTCAGTTTGAAGTAAATAATTCTGATTTTGGGACATTTTGGTCTAGTGACTAAAATGAAAAGTTTCAAAACTGTTTTTGGTGACTAAATCGTAAAAGGGTCAAAATTTAGAATCTTTAAGGAGCTATTTGACCAAAATTTTCCATCAGATTTTCCCCATAATTTAGGTTATTTTTAAAGTGTTTTTAAAAGGTTTTAATATTAAAAGAAAATAGATTTAATAAAAGGATTTTATTTTCACAAAATCACTTTCTTACGTAACTAACTTTGATTTTACTCTTCTCTCAACTTTCTCAGCAGCCAAACTATCAAACTCTTTCCAAAATTTCCAGGTATCAATTCCTTTTGATTTCCTTTTGATTACCTACTTGATTCCTTTGATTCTTGCAACAAAATCTATTTGGATTTCAACCAAACTTTGTCAATTAAGGGAGAAATCAACAATTAGAGGTGATTTTCATTTCTCTCCTCTAATTAAAGGTTCTTTATTGAAATTCCCAAGTTCTTGATCCTTTGCTATTGATTTATGTAATGGAATTATGATTTAAACATGGATTTGGTAATTAAATTGAGTTTTGTGTGAAAATTGGATAAAAACTGATTTGGATCTATTTTGTAGTGAATCTAATGGATTTAGATCTCTTATAAGATGTGTTTTAATGTTAAAAGAAGAGGTTAATTAAAGGAATCTCAAAACTATGTGAATTGCTAATTTTCTAGGTTGTTTATAGTTGGTTTTTGATGTGATCTTGGTGTTGCTGGAGGCATAATAATGTGTTTTGGATTTTTTGGATGTTAATTGATGTTTTTAAGATGTTAGAATCAATAGGTTTTGGCTGGGCTTTGTTTAGTTGAGGTTTGATGATGTTTTCAGATACTTTAGAGAAGCGTTTGATGGATCTAAGGGAGGGGAAGTTGTGTTTGTTGTTTCCTGGGGATCTGAGATCATGGAAGTGCATTAATCCTTTGTTTTTGTTTGGGTAAAGCAGAGAAGTTGGATCCTTTAGCGTTTGGAGAGGTTGCAGAAGCTTTTGAGGCTTGATCGCGTATCGGCTAGCGAGCTTTGGGTTGAAGGTGAGTGGAAATGTGTTTTACAGCTCTAAAAAGGTTTTGAAAGAAGTTGTAGGAGTTTAGAATAAGTTTGAAACACTTATCTAAGCTCAGAAGTAAGAATTGGTTGAGCTCTCTCTCGTTTTCAGTATTGCGAAATGTAATCCCATGCACATGTTGATGATTTTGATTACTCACTATTTTATGCATGTTTTAGAAATAAAAGATGTTGCAAACGATCATATATGATGATTATTGAGAATGAAACATGAATTGTGAAAGTATTTTCGAGAATACTATAAAGCATGGTTTAGCATGTTTGAAATTGGATTGATTTTATGCATATGTAAAACAGTGAGTTAATGTTGTTTTATTGAGTATATTGGCAAGTGGTTGTGATTAAAATATTATCGGATATAGTTGGTTAGCCATAGGGTTTAAAGTGCACTATAAAAAGTTGCCTCATGTGTGTCGAGGGGTTGTGAGTGTGTCGTACTCCACTATGAGAACTGCAGTGGTCGAGGTGGGTAAATGTTTCATTTTCTCCCTCTGGTGGATTTATACATCCAAACCGTTGAGGTGGGTAAATGTTCCATTGCTCCAGTTTGAACCATTGAGGTGGGTAGATGTTCCGTTGCTCCGGTTGAAGAATATATGTGAAGTGTTCGTGGGAACCACTTGAAAAATCCGTGTATCCGATGTGTTTTTGTAAATGGTTTGGAACTTGTTTCGAGTCACTTGAAAGCCAATACACTAGATAATGTATCATGAGAAATGAATTATGTTTGTATAATGTAGTTTATACAATGAGATGCTCTTTAAGCTTGCTATATAGAGATTTGGCGTTTGAAGCTTAAATTGAGGTAGAGATGAAATCCATGATACATGTATGGTAAATGATTTTAAATGTGCATTTGAAAGAGATTATAGAAGCATGAGATGATTTTTCCATGAGTCATATGCACTTGGTTTGAATTAAAATGATTTAAATTGCATTGATGAGTGTTTTAGAGATTCCCTCACTAAGCTTATAGCTTACACTCTCCTTTCTCATCAATGCAAAGAAATAGGCTTTTGCGGACAACAAGCACGCAAAAGAGGATCCAAAAGTTGAGATATTTCAAAGTATGGTTTTATAAATACTAAGTAATAATAAAAGACAATGTGACCAAGTTGTAATTGAGAGGTTTATTTCGGATACTCCTTGCTTGTATAAGTTTAGGTTGATGTTTTGGACTTGTATGATGCTTAAGGCTTGGTTTGAGGGGTTGGAAAACATTATGCATGCTTGGGTAGAAATCATGCCTATAGGGTTTTGTCTTGAGTATGCCATGTTGAGAATGATCTTCTACCATGCTGTTATGTTTGAGTAATTAATTCTTGTGAAGTTATATGGTGTTTATAAGTTGTTTGGAGTGTGTTAGATTGAGCCAAAGTGTCATATGTTGGACCAAGAGGTCATTACATGTATGTCCGTATCGGTACGGGTCCTCAAAGATCGATATGCGGGACATGTCTCGGCTCAATTTGGGTAAAATTGCCTAGGCGTACCGATATGCCTGGTAACTGTATTGGTACGCGTAGCTGATAAATAGGCCTAATTTTGGTACACGGGTAGCCGTATCGGTACTGCCTTTAGCTATTGGAATTCTATATTTTCGAGAACATATACTCGTACTGATACGCTTGAGGACCGTATCAGTACGCCTTTATATTTTGACCCCGTTGCAATACAGATGAGCCCTGTACCGGTACGCTAGTCGTTAAATCAGTTAGGATGCTTTCTAAAGTTTGTATTCTTTGCAATTTAGTCCATGTATCTTGTTTATGCAATTAAATGAGTTTGGATGGTTATTTTAAGCTGAGATTTAACCTGATAGTATGAAATATGACTAATTAAGGATTAGTAAGTTTAATCTCACAAGTACCCTCTTAATTGTCAGAAATTGTATTTTAGTCCCTGATATGCGAGTTCGAATAACTAAATGTCAATTTGACGCCCGATTGAGTTGTAATCCACACCATAACCAATATGATCACCTTATGACCTAAAAATGTATTTAGATAAGATAAATGAAAAAATAGACCATTATCAAGTAAATCTTCCAGGTTTGTCTCGGCAAACCCTAATGTAGCTCGCTCGATTTAGTCTTGTGAATAGACCGAGTTAAGAGGGTTACATTTATTGGTATCAAAGCCAGATTATGATTGTTGGAGGTGGGTCATGGTTGTTTGATATATTGTTGATGACTGTTTCCGCTGATTATTATGCAAGGTGTTTGAATTTGTGAGATTATGTTCGATATGTGAAATGTTTGAGGTGTTTAGCTTAGGGACACATTGCCTTATTACTACTAGAGTTAAATGATTTTGTTTTTAAACAAGAGTGACTTGGATTCTTGCTGCAAGCTGGCCTATTTGTTTTGTTTTATTGCATTATCATGTTTTAGACTCATATTTTTGCGAATGAGACCGAGACGAAAGCACATATGAGGAGTGTAGTGAATAGACAAGATGAAGAGTTGCCTCCTCCTCCACCGATTCCTCCTACTGGTGTTAGAGCTGAAGGTGGTGCGCCTCAGGCACCACAAGGACATGTTTTTGGTGACATGACACCGTTAATATAAGCTATGACGGGAGCTTTTTAGGCGTCCATGGCTGGAGTACAAGTACCTAAACCAGTGCTTGTAGCTGTAAATACCGGACTACCTTTAGAGCAGCTGCATAGCTTGGGTGGTATTGAGTTTAAAGGTTTAGCTCCTAAAGCGGGCGATGAGTGGTTTGCTAGCACAGAGAGGATTCTTGGCCAGATAGAGTGCACAGATATTTGCAAGCTGGGTTGTATGGTATTGTTGCTCCAGGGTGATACTTACAGTTGGTGGACAACTGTTGTTGAGGTGTGGCACCTGCTGATGTAACATGGGAGTTTTTTATGCTACTTTTCGTAAAAAGTATTTAGGAACTCGTTATCGAGATGAGAAAAATAGGGATTTAATAGCTTTGGAGAAGGAAAATATGTATATTTTTTAGTATGAGATCCAGTTTGTCCAATTGAGCAAGTATGCTCCTAAACTGGTCCCTAATGAGCGAAAGCGTTGCGACCAGTTCCATTATGGGTTGATCAAGGAGGTGGAGACTTACATGTTGGCTACAAACTATACAAAGTTTGATGTCCTGGTTTCCTAAGCTAAGGATATATAACAGAATTTGAGGTTGTCTGCTCGTTCTAAGAGTTCTTCTATTGGAAAGAGGCAGGATGAGTCAAATGTTAGCCGAGATTGTTACAAGAAGCATAGAGATAACAGGTACCGACTAGATAAGAGGCGTGGCCGAAGCAATGTTGGGCAAGGTCCACAAGGTCAGTATACCTATATTGGAGTACCCGAGTGTAGGCGTTGTGGTATGATGCATTCAGAAGAGTGCTGGGGTACCCTGGGTACGTGTTGAAACCGTGGATCATGAGATCATTGTTGCGTGTGATAAGTGCTACGCAAATGTGCAAGTATACACATCGCAAGTAATAAAGTGATATGAGTATCGAGTATCGTCTCCACAGGGATTGGTTTGGGCCACTTTGCTTAAGTTACTACACTGTGAAAATAAAAACACAATTGATAATAGAGGTTTTAATTAATGAGAAAAGTAAAAGCAATAAACTAAAAGAATAGATGAAAGAAAAGAGAGAATAGGCCAAGTTATCGTGAGTTGACGTGTGATAGCCGATTGGATCATCTTGGTAAAAGAGTGCAAGGGTCACTCAGTTGCCGTGGCAACTTGCACAGCGGGGTTGCCTTGGCAACTAATCGATGGTTGCCTGGGCAACTAGCTGGGCAACTACTTGGGCATCTGGGCAGCAACTTCAAGGTTCGGCGAAGTGTTCTTCAATGGTTTCTTCTTATCCCTAAGTCGAAACTCTAGCTACTTGTGCATGCTTTGATAATACATCCCTACGTGAATCAAGGGTGAACAACAACCAATCTTGCGCTCCTCTTAGCCGTTGAAATCCTTAACTTATTCCTAAGCTGGATTAATCTTCACCATCAATAGATTGAATAAAGACCATACTCATTCGTTTCTTGAATCTAACTCTCCCGATATTAGATAAATAGATGAAGTTACGAGATCCTCTCCCAGTTCACTCGCAAACAAGAATAAGAACCAAGAATGAGTAAACCTTGAATTGAAAGTACAAACTCTTATTACCTAAACAAAATCCAATTGTTTCTCACAACAACAAAACACAATAACCCCAACCAATCAAGTTAGTTCATGGTTGGGTTCAAAAGATATACAAAGAATAATCCCCAAACCATGAATCTAATAGAAGCAAAGAAGAAGAAGAAATCGAACTCTCTCCCTCCTTGTTATCATGTCGAAATCTCTTCCTTCTTGCCCTTTGGAGTTGTCGAAAATCCTCTCCTCTTACTCTCTATATCTTGTCGAAATCTCCATCTTATTTATAGAGCTTAGACCAAAGTCCTTCTTTGAGGAGGAGTTTAAGTTGGAATTAAATTATCTTTAAAGAATATAATTCTTTATTATAATTGTATTCCTACTAGAACTTCTCCTATCTTCTTGGAATTTAATTCTTCTTTAATCTCTGCATGGAAATCAAATTCCTTTGGGTTTGGGCTTTGCTCCACGTCATCTTGGGCTTGTCTAGTCATCAATTTCGACTACCATATCACCTTTGCTCTTGTCGACAATTGCCATGGCAACTGGCTCAGCGTCTCCTTCATGTATTGCCCTGGCAACTGACTCAGCATATCCTTCATGCATTGCCCTGGCAACTAGCTCTATCCTTGCTTTGGCAAGTGATCCTGCATATACACACAAAACACACCAAAGCAACATCTTTTCCCACAAAAACTACCAAGTTATGTAATCAAGTTCAACGATGGAAGGAAACATGGATTAATGCATGAATGGCTAATTATGCAACTAATATGAGCCTAAGTCTAACAATAATATGAGTAAAAAAGGTAATAAAAATAGTACTTTTGAACACTTATCACGCCCCCAAACTCGAACTATTGCTTGTCCTCAAGCAATGCAAACTAACAATTACCTGCCAAGACTTTAATCATCAAAGACATGCTTCAAACTTGAATTCAAACCTCGAAACCGTGGCACAAAGTATGATCACCTTTTAATTTTGTTTTTTGGATAGCACAAAAAATTACCCAGAACCAAACTATAATGCTCGTGACAATGTGTGTGCGTAGTTGTGTACAAGTTGATTTTCAAGATTCTATGTGAACAATAGGCTTTTATCAATTTAATTATCGGGGCATTTATTTTTATTTTCACTAGAGCCAATTTCGGGCACCTCTAGCAAAGTAAGCAATTTCTCATTTTATTTTAGTCGACTAGAGCCAATTTCGGGCACCTCTAGCGATTCTTTAATGTGCATTAACTACTAGAGCCAGTTTCGGGCACCTCTAGCAAGAAAGAGCAATTACTACTAGAGCCAGTTTTGGGCACCTCTAACAAGAAATTAACTTTTAATTTTCAATTTTAAATTTACCCAAATTTTAAGCATCCTAAGTTCACTAAGTTTCTTTCAATCAACAAGCCACAACCGTGTAAAAAAATTCAACATCATAGTAAAATTCTAAGTTCTTTTCATGTAATCCTAAAATTAAAGGTTCTTTAAATTAAGTGCAGTGGCAAAAATTCATCATTGGATATTCATCAAATCTAAGCAATTCTTGTTCCAATTAAAGGCATGGCAAGCAATTTATGTATCCTAAATGTAATACTTAAGATGAATGTAACTAAACATACTAGACTACTAATAACAATCCCCCCAAACTCGAGTGAGGCATTGTCCTCAATGCATGTATAAAATAACGAAAAATAAAAATAATAATAAAATAAAATAAATGCATACGAGGACTTACTCTGAGAGTTCGTCATCGTAGATGATTAGTTTCCTTTTGGTCGGTGTCTTGATTCTCTTGCTTGAACGCGATGGTTGTTTTCTTGTTGCCGGTGGTGGAATCGATCCTCGTACGGGGTTGTCCTCATCGTCCTCTTCATCAATGTCATTGGCTTTTCGCTTGGATGATTCAATTGCTGCGGTCTTTTTTGGTTCAATGGAGGACTCGTCCGAATCTGAAAAATCAGAAAATGATTTCGTAGGAGTTGATTCGGGCATAGGTGCTTTACCTTTGGCTTTTGCAGTGGTTGCCGGGATGTCTTTAGCTTTGGTTACCTTTGGCTTTTGAGGTAGAAGTTGTCGACAAGGGGTTGTGGTTAGGGTGAATTGGAGGCTTTATATAAGCCTTAGATTCAGCCCATTAGTTTCCTTGTTGAAGATGTTTTCCTACTTGGTTTAGAATTCCTCTTTATCTTGAACTTCTTTTCCTACAATTCAAAGACAAATCAAATAAGGATTAAAATTAAAGATAAACTAATAAAGAAAATAAATAAAGATGTGTAATAGGATTCTTAAACTTAAATAAAAAAAATCTATCCTAAAAACTACTAATAATCGGATATATATATAAATAAATAAATAAATAAATAAATCAAAAAAAATAAAATAACTAATTAATCGAAAAATAAAAAATATAAAAAAAATAAATATCAAAATAAAAATATCAAAAGGGAGAGCATGCTCATGCATCTCCTAAGTTGACCACTTCCTTGTTACGTTCCACATGGGCACCATTGTAGTGCTTCAATCTTTGTCCATTAACTTTGAATTCATGGTTGTCAGAGATGGACTTGATTATCACAGCACCATGGGAGAATGTTTTGACGACTTCGAATGGTCCTGACCATCTTGATTTCAGCTTTCCCGGGAAAAGTTTTAGCCGAGAATTGAATAGGAGAACTAGTTGCCCTGGCGTGAATTGCCGTGGCAATAGTTTCTTGTCATGCCATCGCTTTGTTTTCTCCTTGTAGATTCGTGCATTGTTATAGGCGAGTGCACGAAATTCTTCTATCTCATTGAGATCCATCAAACGCTTTTGTCCGGTACTTTCCCAATCCATATTCACGGTCTTGATTGCCCAATATGCCTTGTGTTCGATTTCCACTGGTAGATGACATGTTTTACTATAGACAAGTCGGAAAGGGGACATACCTAAGGGTGTTTTGAATGCAGTGCGATATGCCCAAAGTGCGTCATCTAGTCTTAATGACCAATTCTTCCTAGAGGGATTTACAACTTTCTCGAGTATTCCCTTCAACTCCCGGTTGGAAATTTCTGCTTGCCCGTTGGTTTGTGGGTGATATGCCGTGGCGATCTTGTGTGATATGCCGAAGCGTTGCAACATCTTGGCAATTAGTACATTGTCAAAATGCTTGCCTTTGTCACCGATAATTGCTCTCGGCATCCCAAACCGTGTAAATATGTTTTTCTCGCAAGAATCGTTACGATCTTGGAATCGTTGTTGGGAACTCGCAGCTGCCTCCACCCATTTAGACACACATAGCCGACAGCAAGTAGAATGTAGAGGTTGCCGAATGAAGATGGGAAAGGTCCCATAAAATCGATCCCCATACATCGACAGTTCCACCTCGATGATGTTCGGAGCGGCATCTCATGTCGTCTAGAGATATTGCCCGCCCCTCCGCAACGATCACATTGCTTGTAAAAGTCTTGGGCATCTTTGTACAATGTTGGCCAATACAAACCGGATTTGCAGAACTTTGGCGTGATGCGAGTTCCTCCAAAATGTCCTCCATAGGGTGAAGAATGGCATTGCGGAGTACATTCATTTCTTCTTCTTTAGGGACACATCGGCGCATAACCTGATCTGCACATTGTTTAAACAAGAGAGGCTCGTCCCAAAAGTAATGCTTAGCATCATGGCGGAACCGCTTCTTGTTGCGTGTGATAAGTGCTACGCAAATGTGCAAGTATACACGTCGCAAGTAATAAAGTGATACGAGTATCGTCTCCACAGGGTTTGGTTTGGGCCACTTTGCTTAAGTTACTGCACTGTGAAAATAAAAACACAATTGATAATAGAGGTTTTAATTAACGAGAAAAGTAAAAGCAATAAACTAAAAGAATAGATGAAAGAAAAAGAGAGAATAGGCCAGGTTATCGTGAGTTGAGGTGTGATAGCCGATTGGATCATCTTGGTAAAAGAGTGCAAGGGCCACTCAGTTGCCGTGGCAACTTGCACAGCGGGGTTGCCTTGGCAACTAATCGATGGTTGCCTGGGCAACTACTTGGGCGTCTGGGCAGCAACTTCAAGGTTCGGCGAAGCGTTCTTCAATGGTTTCTTCTTATCCCTAAGTCGAAACTCTAGCTACTTGTGCATGCCTTGATAATACATCCCTACGTGAATCAAGGGTGAACAACAACCAATCTTGCGCTCCTCTTAGCCGTTGAAATCCTTAACTTATTCCTAAGTTGGATTAATCTTCACCATCAATAGATTGAATAAAGACCATACTCATTCGTTTCTTGAATCTAACTCTCCCGATATTAGATAAATAGATGAAGTTACGAGATCCTTTACCAGTTCACTCGCAAACAAGAATAAGAACCGAGAATGAGTAAACCTTGAATTGAAAGTGCAAACTCTTATTACCTAAACAAAATCCAATTGTTTCTCACAACAACAAAACACAATAACCCCAACCAATCAAGTTAGTTCATGGTTGGGTTCAAAAGATATACAAAGAATAATCCCCAAACCATGAATCTAATGGAAGCAAAGAATAAGAAGAAATAGAACTCTCTCCCTCCTTGTTATCTTGTCGAAATCTCTTCCTTCTTGCCCTTTGGAGTTGTCGAAAATCCTCTCCTCTTGCTCTCTCTGGAATTGTCGAAATCTCCTTCTTATTTATAGGGCTAGGCCAAAGTCCTTCTTTGAGGAGGAGTTTAAGTTGGAATTAAATTATCTTTAAAGAATATAATTCTTTATTATAATTGTATTCCTACTAGAACTTCTCCTATCTTCTTGGAATTTAATTCTTCTTTAATCTCTGCATGGAAATCAAATTCCTTTGGGTTTGGGCTTTGCTCCACGTCATCTTGGGCTTGTCTAGTCATCAATTTCGATATCCCTATTGCATTTTCTTTTTGTCGACAATTGCCATGGCAACTGGCTCGGCGTCTCCTTCATGCATTGCCCTGGCAACTAGCTCGGCATATCCCTTCATTGCATTGCCACGGCAACTAGCTCTAGCCTTGCTTTGGCAAGTGATCCTGCACACACACAAAAACACACCAAAGCACCATCTTTTTCCACAAAAATCACCAAGTTATGTAATCAAGCTCAACGGTGGAAAGAAACATGAATTAATGCATGAATGACTAATTATGCAACTACTATGAGCTTAAGTCTAACAATAATATGAGTAAAAAGGGTAATAAAAATAGTACTTTTGAACACTTATCACGCCCCCAAACTCGAACTATTGCTTGTCCTCAAGCAATGCAAACTAACAATTACCTGCCAAGACTTTAATCATCAAAGACATGCTTCAAACTTGAATTCAAACCTCGGAACCGTGTCACAAAGTATGATCACCTTTTAATTTTTCGGATAGCACAAAAATTACCCGGAACCAAACTATAATGCTCGTGACAATGTGTGTGCGTAGTTGTGTACAAGTTGAACAATAGGCTTTTATCAATTTAAGTACCGAGGCATTCTTTTTATTTTCACTAGATCCAATTTCGGGCACCTCTAGCAAAGTAAGCAATTTCTCATTTTATTTTAGTCGACTAGAGCCAATTTCGGGCACCTCTAGTGATTCTTTAATGTGCATTAACTACTAGAGCCAGTTTCGGGCACCTCTAGCAAGAAAATGCATTTACTACTAGAGCCAGTTTCGGGTACCTCTACTTTTAATTTTCAAATTTACCCAACTTTTAAGCAACCTAAGTTCACTAAGTTTCTTTCAATCAACAAGCATCAACCGTGTAAAAAAAATCAGCATCATAGTAAAATTCTAAGTTCTTTTCATGCAATCCTAAAATTAAAGGTTCTTTCAATTAAGTGCAGTGGCAAAAATTCATCATTGGATATTCAACAAGTCTTAAGCAATTAAATCCAATTAAAGGCATGGCAAGTAACATATGCAACCTATATGTGATTGCTAAAGATGAATGCAACTAAACATGAAACTAACTAGAAACCAACACCCCCCCAAACTCGATAGAAGCATTGTCCTCAATACACGTAAAAGTGAAACAAAATTTAAAAGAAACTAAATGAAATGAGTTAGACAGAGAGGTCGTCACCTCGAGTGATGAGTTTCCTTCGTGCCGTTTGCTTGATTCAATTTCCGGTCAGTGGTTGAATGCTTGTGGCTGGTACCGCGTGAATAGCATTGCCTTGATTTGATCCATGTTTGCCGATGCAGGTTTACTTGCATGTGCATCAGTAGTTGCCGAAGCCATTGTTGTCGCCTGGGCATCGCCAGTTTCTGTTGTGGTTGCTGTGGCGAGTAGTCGGCAGTAAATTTCCTTATCATGGTGGTTGTGAGTCTTGTTGTGGAAAAGAAAGTAAAGAAAACCTGGAAACTAAAGATAATGAAGAAAAATAAAATATATCCTAAAAAATAAAGAGAAAAAATAACCAAAAATAATAGAACAAAATAGTTCAAAAAATAAAAATAAAAATAAATGTATCAGTAGTTGTCGCGGCGTCGAGGGTTGCCGAGGCATGTACATCCATGGTTGCCGAGGCGTCAGGGGTTGCCGAGGCGTGTGCGTCCATGGTTGCCGAGGCGTGCGTATCAGGAGTTACTGCGGTGTTGAAGGTTGCCGTTTTCGATACTTCTTATAGTCCATCTGCATCCTCCATCGGGTGATAATATTGCCCAAAAAGAGTTTGGCCAATGTGCTTGCCACTACTCCCTTTTGCGTTACCATGGTGGAGGTGTCTTTCTTCTTTGTTCGCTTATAGTCCATGTATACTCTCCACCTTGCTACTATTCCTGAAGGCACAAATATATTAATAGGAAAAATTATATCCATTCTCAACCATTCAATTACCTCATTCTTGTCGACTTCTATCATGGCTGGATGTAGCCTTTGTTGTCGTAGCAATTGCTGCTCCAGCCAATTGCCGTGGCAATCAGTTGTCAAATTTTGCTTTAAGTCAAGGGAAGAATCAATTTTCTAAAGAGCTTATGGCCTCTCAAACATCTCCATCAGTAGAGATTTCGATGGCTTCAAATCTACCAACCTCGGTTCCTCAAAATATACCTGCAATGGACGAGGTGAGTTTTTAAAGAATTCAAAAGGTTCAACTATTACCTGCTCATATTCCATTGGCAAAGTATTATCATCTCGTTGATCTTGCATGTGGTCATGTAATTGCCGTGGCAATTGTAGATGAGAGCAATCTACACATTCCCGCTTCAACATCAACGTTGTAACTTTCTGGGCATCAGGTTCCTCAGAATTTGTTGTAGTATTGTTGTTCTCAGCTTCACCGAGTGTTGTCGCGGCATTGCTCTGTTCAGGCTCCTCAATCATTGCTGAGGCAATTTGTTGTTCAAGCTCATCATGTGTTAGGCAGTCTCTCTCATTGGCATCCTCTTGACTTTGAGGTTCTAGTTGTTCCCCACATATCAGAGAGATTTCTTGCCTTGGGACGTCAGTATCCCTAGGAATGAATTGTTGGTGCATGTTATCCATGACATATGTGGATCTCCCCAATTGATCTTCTGAATCCCCTAAGGTTGCATCCCACTGAGCTATCCTCGTATCCATAGATTTTGATAGTTCTCGAATCTCTTCAATTGATCCGTCAAGTCTAGCCAAGGAAGCTAGTAACGTTTCCTCCAAGGAATTGGAATGCTCTTGAAAAGGACTACATTGCTATGGCATATCTGTTGCTGCGGTAAAATTGTTATGGTAAAAAAAATTTGAGCTTTTTGACCATACCATGAAGAATTTTGCTGCTGGTTCCTCTATGGTCCTCCATGTAGTTATATGCACCGAAAATGTGAGGGCAATTTTCA
Organism: Hibiscus mutabilis; assembly: GCA_019671005.1. NCBI lineage: Eukaryota > Viridiplantae > Streptophyta > Magnoliopsida > Malvales > Malvaceae > Hibiscus > Hibiscus mutabilis. The sequence goes on from CM033713.1 coordinate 28,685,752, forward strand.
AACATATGATGTTCTCCACACATAGCACAAGATTTTTCCACGGTATAAGTTCTTTGGGCTTTTCTCGGTTGGTATAGGTAATCATCAAAGGGTGCAAGAAACTCTTGATTGGATTGATTCATATCTTCCAACATCATCTCTCGAATAGATTGGCTTTTATTTCCCGACATGTTGATGTCCCTTAACTTGTAGCACACCTAAATTTTTTTTTTGATGAAACAAACAAAAAGAAAAGTTAGTAAAACTAAGAGAAAAAAATGCAATAACAAAAACAACTAACACCAATTGCCAATCCCCGGCAACGGCGCCAAAAACTTGTTGCGTGTGATAAGTGCTACGCAAATGTGCAAGTATACACGTCGCAAGTAATAAAGTGATATGAGTATCGAGTATCGTCTCCACAGGGATTGGTTTGGGCCACTTTGCTTAAGTTACTACACTGTGGAAATAAAAACACAATTGATAATAGAGGTTTTAATTAACGAGAAAAGTAAAAGCAATAAACTAAAAGAATAGATGAAAGAAAAGAGAGAATAGGCCAGGTTATCGTGAGTTGAGGTGTGATAGCCGATTGGATCGTCTTGGTAAAAGAGTGCAAGGGCCACTCAGTTGTCGTGGCAACTTGCACAGCGGGGTTGCCTTGGCAACTAATCGATGGTTGCCTGGGCAACTACTTGGGCGTCTGGGCAGCAACTTCATGGTTCGTGGCGTTCTTCAATGGTTTCTTCTTATCCCTAAGTCGAAACTCTAGCTACTTGTGCATGCCTTGATAATACATTCTGCGTGAATCAAGGGTGAACAACAACCAATCTTGCGCTCCTCTTAGCCGTTGAAATCCTTAACTTATTCCTAAAATTTGGATTAATCTTCACCATCAATAGATTGAATAAAGACCATACTCATTCGTTTCTTGAATCTAACTCTCCCGATATTAGATAAATAGATGAAGTTACGAGATCCTCTCCCAGTTCACTCGCAAACAAGAATAAGAACCAAGAATGAGTAAACCTTGAATTGAAAGTGCAAACTCTTATTACCTAAACAAAATCCAATTGTTTCTCACAACAACAAAACACAATAACCCCAACCAATCAAGTTAGTTCATGGTTGGGTTCAAAAGATATACAAAGAATAATCCCCAAACCATGAATCTAATGGAAGCAAAGAAGAAGAATAAATCGAACTCTCTCTCTCTTTGTTATCTTGTCGAAATCTTTTCCTTCTTGCCCTTTGGAGTTGTCAAAAATCCTCTCCTCTTGCTCTCTATATCTTGTCGAAATCTCCATCTTATTTATAGAGCTTAGACCAAAGTTCTTCTTTGAGGAGGAGTTTAAGTTGGAATTAAATTATCTTTAAAGAATATAATTTTTTATTATAATTGTATTCCTACTAGAACTTCTCCTATCTTCTTGGAATTTAATTCTTCTTTAATCTCTGCATGGAAATCAAATTCCTTTGGGTTTGGGCTTTGCTCCACGTCATCTTGGGCTTGTCTAGTCATCAATTTCGACTACCATATCACCTTTGCTCTTGTCGACAATTGCCATGGCAACTGGCTCAGCGTCTCCTTCATGTATTGCCCTGGCAACTGGCTCGGCATATCCTTCATGCATTGCCCTGACAACTAGCTCTAGCCTTGGTTTGGCAAGTGATCCTGCATATACACACAAAACACACCAAAGCAGCATATTTTCCCTAAAAAAACTACCAAGTTATGTAATCAAGTTCAACGATGGAAGGAAACATGGATTAATGCATGAATGGCTAATTATGCAACTAATATGAGCCTAAGTCTAACAATAATATGAGTAAAAAAGGTAATAAAAATAGTACTTTTGAACACTTATCAATCATCTCAGGCATGATTGTCCGCAGTTAGTAGGAGAGGGACAAGTTACTGCACGAGCTATGGTATCGCAGAGAGGTTGTGGGTGTGGTCGTGGACATTTCCAGCGTAGAGATGATAGTCAGAGGGTAGTTGCTCATACCGTAGCAGTTCAGCCTGCGGATGGTGGACTGGAGAGAGTTTTTGCGTATCGTGTGGGAATGAATGATACCAATGTGATTGCAGGTACATTTACTTTGCAGTCTATACCATTGTTTTCTTTGATAGATTCTGGTTCTATACATTCATATATCCTGCACAAGCATGCTTGCTTGCTTTCTTTATATACATGTAGAGGTGTTAGATATTGGTATGAGGGTAACTAGTTCCTTTGGGGAGACAGTATTTGCTAAGAGGTTGTATAGGAGATATCCTTTGATGGTTCAAGGGCATGTGTTTGCGGCTGACCTGATGAAGTTGCCGTTTCACGATTTCGATGTAATCTTGGGGATGGATTGGTTGCCTGAACATAAGGTTGAGTTTGACTTTGAGACCAAGCGAGTTTCATTGAGACTTTTTGATGATTACGAAGTGGTGGTTATCGACGAGAATGTCGAATTCTTGTCCAATATTATTTCGACTTTGGTAGCGCGAAAGATGATGGAAGCTAAGAGTTAAGCATACCTAGCTTATGTTATGAACCTGAATATGAAGAAAGTACGTGTCCATGATATTTGCACTATTTGTGATTTTTAGGGGTGTTTTCGGAAGAGTTGTTAGGTTTACCGCCAAATAGAGAGGTAGAGTTTTGCATCGAGACATACGCGAATACGGCTCCGTTATAACACCAAAGGAGTTGAAGAAGCAGTTACATGAGTTGTTGGATCGTGGTTTTATTCAGCCTAGTATTTCACCATAAGGAGCACCGGTGTTGTTTATGAAAAAGAAAGATGGTACGATGAGGATGTGTATTGATTATCGGTAATTAAAAAAGATAATGATTAAGAAAAAGTATCATTTTCCGAGGATTGATGATTTGTTTGATTAGTTTTGAGGTGCTATGGTGTTTTCCAAGATTGATCTGAGGTCAGGGTATTATCAGTTGAAGGTGAAAGATAAAGATATGCCGAAGATAGCTTTTCGTATGCGTTATAGTAATTATGAGTTCTTGGTGATGCCGTTTAGGTTGACAAATGCACCGGCAATATTCATGGATATGATGAATCGGGTATTCCATGAATTTTTGGATCAATTTGTGATAGTGTTCATCGATGACATCATTGTGTACTCTCGTACCGAGGAAGATTATGATCGACACCTACAGATTGCGTTACAAGTTTTGTTGGACAATAAGCATTATACCAAGCTAAGTAAATGCGAGTTTTGGATCAAGCCAGTAGTCTTTCTTGGTCATGTTATTTCAACTAAGGGTATTCGTGTGAATCCGTAGAAAATTAAAGTTGTTATGAATTAGAAGCAACCAAAGTCGGTATCGGAGGTTCGTAACTTCTTGGGGTTAGCAGGATATTACTGACACTTTGTAGATGGTTTTTGAAGATTGCTGCTCCTTTGACAAAGTTGTTGCAGAAAGATGTGAGTTTTTAGTGGACAGAAGGTAGACAACAAGCTTTTGACAAGCTGAATGAAGCTTTGATGCAAGCTCCCATCTTGATTCAACCTGAGTCAAGAAAAGAGTTTGTTGTGTATAGCGACGCATCTTACATGGGTTTGGGGTGTGTTCTGATGCAGGAAGGAAGGGTTGTCGCTTATACATCTAGGTAGTTAAAGGTGTACGAACGCAACTATCCAATACACGATATTGAGCTTGCTGCAGTGGTGCTTGCATTGAAGATTTGGCGACACTATCTTTACGGTGAAAAGTATACTGTGTACATGGATCACAAGAGTTTGAAATACCCGATGTCGCAAAAGGAGTTAAATCTTAGGCAATAAAAATGGTTGGAGTTCTTAAGGATTATGATCTGACAATCGAGTATCATTTGGGTAAGGTTAACGTGGTAGCCGATGCTTTGAGTAGAAAGGTTGCGACTGAGTTGAAGGCGATGTTTGCAACGTTGAGTGTAACGCGAGATGGTGGGTTGTTGGCTGAGCTACAAGTGAAGCCATCATTGTTGTAGTTGATTAAGGAGAAGCAACCGTATGATGATTCTTTGGTGCCGCATGTCAATGACATCTTGGATAACAACGAGACGGATTTTTGTTTCAGTGAAGAAGGTGTTTTGTGTTTTAAGAGTCGAATAGTGGTGCCGAAAGATGGGGAGTTAAGGCACATTATCTTGACTGAGGCACATTCGAGTCCTTTTGCGATGCATCCATAGAGTACAAAAATGTATCAAGATTTCAAAAAGAAGTATTTTTGGGTTGGTTTAAAGAAGGATGTCGTAGATTTTGTAGTTCGTTGTATGGTTTGTCAATGTGTTAAGGCTGAGCACTAGTTTCCTTCGGGGTTGTTGCAACCATTGAAGGTTCTGAAATAGAAGTGAGGGAGAATTACCATAGATTTTGTGTTCGGTTTACCTTTGACTCCATCAAATAAGAATTATGTTTGCGTAATTATGGATAGGTTTACGAAGTGTGCACGTTTTCTGGCTGTGCGTAGACGTATACTTTGGATAAGTTGGCAGAGCTAAACATTGCAGAGATTGTAAGGTTGCACGGGGTGCCTAAGTCTATTTTATCGGATAAGGATCTGCGTTTTATATTGAGGTTTTAGGAGTGTTTGTATAGGGCTTTGGGTACGTGGTTAAATTTCAATACTTCGTATTAACCTCAAACGGATGATCTAGATGTTGAAGGATATGTTGCGATGTTGCATCATTGATTTCAAAGGATCATGAGAGAAACAGTTACCTTTGGTAGAGTTTTTCTATAACAATAGTTATCAGGCTAGTATCCAGATAGCTCCGTATGAGGCTTCGTATGGTAAGAAGTGTCGCATGCCACTTTGTTGGGAGGAGGTAAGAGAGAAGTATATTTCTTTGCCGGATGTGTTAAAAGATACCAATGAGAAGGTGACGCTTATAAGTGATCGGTTGAAGGTGGCTTCGGATCGGCAAAAGTCATATGTTGACTTAAAGCGAATGGGGATAGAATATGCAGTTGGTGATCGTGTGTTCCTGAAAGTTTTGCCTTGGAAAAAGGTGATAAGGTTTGGACGGAAGGGAAAGTTAAGTCCTAGGTTTATTGGGCCTTATGAGGTGTTGGAGCGTGTTGGTCCAGTTACATATAGGTTGAGATTGCCTGCTGAATTGAAGAAGATACGTGATGTTTTCCATGTATCGATGCTTCAGATGTATAGATCAAATCATTCACATGTGATGCCAGCCGAAGAGATTGAGTTGAATCCAGATTTGACCTATGATGAAGAGCTGGTGAGAATTCTGGATTCAAGCAGCAAGGTTCTTTGAGGAAAGACCATAGAATTGGTGAAGGTGTTGTAGAAGCAACCTGGGAGAGTAAGGGGGACATGTTGAAGCAGTTTCCTTATCTCTTTTCGTCAGGTAAATTTCGAGGATAAAATTTCTTAAGTGGGGAGAGTTGTAACGCCCAGAAATTGGGCCTAGAAGTTAATCGAATCAATTAGACGGTTCGGGAGAACCGGGTTAGGTAATTCGAGTTAGTTTTGGGATTTAAATCTTATAAAATTTTGTTTGGTTAAAATAAAATATGGAAAATGTTATAAAATACTTCTCCATCTCCCCCGTTTAAACACATAAAATAAAATGCAGCCAAAACCACAGAGTGTCAGAAGACTCAAAAATAGAAACAAGCTTAGATCAGCAGACAAATACAAACAAAAACTTAGAACAACCAATAGCATTTTCGATTTGTTTTTCAATTTCAAATTCGATGTAATGTCAAAGGGCTATAAAAGAAAGCCATATAACCGATGTAAACCTATTCTGGGATTTTCAAAAAAAGCATTACAAAGCAAAAAGCCTCAAGGATTTCAAAGGTATCTTCTCCTTTTTTTTTATTTCGAAGCATAAAAAATATACAAGGAAAAAGGGTTTAGGATTTCACCTCTAGGTTTTGTGTCGTCGTTGGATGCAACGATCGGGGACGATTCCTCTTCCGATGATAGACGTCGTGATTTCCTTCGAGATCGAGTGACGTAAATAGGTCAAAAATGAGCTTTCTTGTTTCTATTTTTAAACAAAAGAGGGGCCTTTGATAAAAAAAAAGAGGTTTCGCCGTCTTTTTTTAAAGATTTCAAAAGAAAGGAGGGTTGTTTTTGAAAATTCGGCCTCGAATCTGGTTTTTAAAAGAAAAAATAGATATTTTTTAAGGTTTTTTGAGACCGTCAGCGTCGACGAGTGGCGGCCGACGACAGACAACGTGACGGAAGGCGGCGGTTTTTTGGATTGTGTTGGGAAGATTTCGGAGAATTTATCCTCTTTGGTTTTGAAAACAAAATGAAATGAGCTTTTTAATTTTTTCAACTTAAATAGTTGGTCCTTTTCTTAAAATGATTAGATGTCCTCATGAGGACCTCCGTCCCACCTAAATTACTCGCGCAAGTCCTTTCGCTTTTTAAAATAATTGCCGCTATCCCTCTAAATTTTCAAATATTTCAATTTCATCTCCATTTTGAGCCTAATCTGGTTTTGAATGGCTAATTCCCCTTTTGGCCCCTTTCTCTTTGTTTTGTTCTTTAATTTAGTCACTTTTAATTATTTGTTTAATTTAAATTGCATATGGCATGATTTATTTGATTTGATTTAATTAGTTGATTATGTTCTTATACCATATATATAGACATACATAGTATCTTTACTTAAATATTCTTAATGCTTTAAAGTCGTTTTTTATACTATATACGCATTCTTTTTATATCATAAATATAGTATATTGTTGATATGTTCATTTTATATTCCCTTATTTTTTTTACTATTTGCTTTTTTTTGTTTATAGTATGTTTTTATATGCTTTAAAATCAGTATATATATTTTAAATATATGTAGTACGATTACCATATATGTATATATTCTAAATGCTTTTAAATTAGTATGTTTATACCATTTATAGATATACATAATATATTCCCTTTTTACCCTATATGTAATATATTACACGTGCCTTTTAGTTTTAAGGGTTAGGGTTTTAGTTTAAGGTTTAAAGTTTAGGGGTTTAAGTTGTATGGTTTAGAATTTAAGGTTAGTGCTTAGAATTTAGTTTATAGGGTTTAAGGTTTAGTTTTTTAGGGTTAGGTTAAGAATTTAGGATTTGAGTTTTTATAGTGTAAATACACAGGCTTGTGTAAAATTAATTTTACACAGCCTGTGTATCAAAGTTTTACCCTAAGATATATATACATATATATTGTATTAAAGTACATGTTACGTTTTAAATGTTATATGTGTATCATCTTCTTTTATTAAAGTATTATAGCACGTATATTATAATAGGGTAAGACTTTAATATACAGGCTGTGTAAAACTAATTTTACACAAGCATGTGTATTTGCACTATAAAAATTAAAATCCTAAAATCCTAATCCTAACCCTAAAAAACTAAACCCTAAACCTTAAACATTATACACTAAATTCTAAACACTAACCTTAAATTCTAAATCATACAATCTAAATCCCTAAACTCTAAACCCTAAACTAAAACCCTAACCCTTAAAACTAAAAGGCACGTGTAAACTAAAGTTTACACGGCCTGTGTATTAAAGTTTTTTCCATTATAATATTACATACTATGTGTATTTGTTTTAGTTTGGACCCGTAAGTTTAGTTTGGTTTGCTTAGACCATTAGGTCAGTTTAGTTCTTTAGATTTAGGCCCAATTTAATTTAATTAAATTAAAATATATCCTTGACTTAATAGGGTATATGTTTAAATTAATTAAATTAAATTTATGTTAGTCTTTAGATTAGTTAAAACCTTAATTAGAATATAGGGCTTGAACAAATTTAATTAAATTAAAATATGTCTTTGGCTTAATGGGGCATATTTTAAATTAGTTAAATTTATTCTATTTCTCTTAAATCACTTTAGGTTATAAAATCAATGTTTGACTTAGCATAATTGAAAATCATAGCTCTTAATTTGATTTCTTTTAAATAGTGTCCTTGTCTTAATGGAATGTCATTTTAAAATTAATCAAATTAACGATTCAAGAAAATTCCATAAAAATATTAAATCTTGGTTTTCTAGGTTTTAACTGATTTAGGGTTAATATTAGAACACTTTAGATAAAAATAGGTCACTAATATAATTTTTCATAATTTGTCCTTTTAGGTTGGAACCTTTAATGGCCCTTTTGTGTGTTTATTTTGAAGCCTTTCTATGACATGCATTTTATTTGTAATTCATTTGAACTTTAATTTTCCATTGGATAATTTGATAATCAATTAACTCTAATTATAAAAATGAGATACTTATTAACTCGGATATTTGTGTCGTAATATCTTGACTTAATGGATATTGACCAAATATTCGAAATAATTTGTATTGTCTAAAGGTAAATTTTAAAATAATAAAAGTGGACAAATCATGACATCATGTGTAATTGCTTGCATTATGCATAAAGGTAATGTACTCAATTCGAACCATAAATTAACACGGCAGTCAAGCTTAATTAATGTCGGTTTAATCTATGGTCCGGATTTACGTTATTCTTATTAATTAATTGCTTAATTAATTCAAACCCACTAAATGTTAAAGCCCACTTAATTAAAGCTTGTATTTAATTAAGAATATTTAATTAAATTCAACTTAAATTTCAATGATTTCCTTCGACAATAAGCAACGTATGATTTAGTACCGATTTCGGGCGTTGTGTGGTGTTAATCCTTCCCCACACATAACTAACTCCCGAACCCATTTTCAACGAATCTCTGGTTTTATGGTATCCGGTTTACCTTATTCGAGTGACCAGTGGCGACTCCAAGTTTTATTTTTAAAATACAGTTTTTAAAGAAAATCCCCGTAAAATGAATTTTCAAAACGCATGGACAATTAGTAATTTTAAAAAATGTCGCTACAGTTGGGTGTAAACGAGTCGAGTTTGAGTATCGTTAATCTCAACTAACTCAAAATGCTTAAGATTAAGCTCAATTCAGCTCGAAAGCTCGCGAGCTTAAAATTATCAAGCTCAAATCAAAAATCGGTTGGAGCTCGAGCTTGACCTAAAAGCTTGTGAGCTCAAAATTATCAAGTTCGAATTGAACTCGAAAACAAAAATTAAAATCTAAGCTTGAAAAGATCAAGCTAAACTTTAATTTATTAACTCTTATTCCCTAATAACCTATCATTATTATTACTTGAGAATCTACAACTAAAAATAGAATAATAAAATAAAATTCTACTAATTCATCATTAGACGTTGCATAAAAATCATTTTACACAAGTTCATTGAAAATTAATTAAGATTACATAAACATTCAAGAGATTCAAGTAGATTAGAATGGAGGCTATTTAATTAGATTAGGCTCTATGCCAAGTGTTGTGCGTAATAAGTGCAACGCAATTGTGCAAGTATACACGTCGCAAGTAATAAAGTAATACAAGTATCGAGTATCGTCTCCACAGGGATTGGTTTGGGCCACTTTGCTTTAGTTATCGCACTATAAAAGTAAAAACACAATTGATAGTAGGAGTTGATTTTAACGAGTAAAGTAAAAGCAATAAACTAAAAGAATAGATGAAAGCAAAAGAGAGAATAGGCCAGGTTATCGTGAGTTGAGGTGTGATAGCCGATTGGATCGTCTTGGTGATTGAGTAGCAGCCGGATTGCCAGGGCAATTCTGTTATGATTGCCTAGTCGATTGTCAGGGCAATTTGGTTGCAATTGCCTGGTTGATTGCCAGGGCAATTCTGCCGTGTTGCCAGGGCAATTCCCCCTCGTTGTCTGATCAGATTGCCTGGGCAATGCTCCCGCGATTGCCTGGGCAATTAAGGATGGGTCGATTGCCTGGGCAATTGAGCATTCACTTCCAAAGTTAGGTGAAGCGTTCTTCAATGATTTCTTCTTATCCCTAAGTCGAAACTCTAGCTATTTGTGCATGCCTTGATAATACATCCATGCGTGAATCAAGGGTGAACAACAACCAATCTTGCGCTCCTTTTAGCCGTTGAAATCCTAAACTTATTCCTAAGCCGGATTAGTCTTCACCATCAATTGATTGAATAAAGACCATGCTCAACGGTGGAAAGAAACATGAATTAATGCATGAATGACTAATTATGCAACTAATATGAGCCTAAGTCTAACAATAATATAAGTAAAAGGGTAATAAAATAGTACTTTTGAACACTCAAAAACTTGTTGCGCGTAATAAGTGCTAGGCAATTGTGTAAGTATACACGTCGCAAGTAATAAAGTGATACGAGTATCGAGTATCATCTCAACAGGGATTGGTTTGGGCCACTTTGCTTTAGTTATCGCACTGGAAAAGTAAAAAACACAATTGATAGTAGGAGTTGATTTTAACGAGTAAAGTAAAAGCAATAAACTAAAAGAATAAATGAAAGCAAAAGAGAGAATAGGCCACGTTATCGTGAGTTGAGGTGTGATAGCCGATTGGATCATCTTGGTGATTGAGTAGCAGTCGGATTGCTAGGGCAATTTGGTTGCAATTGCCTGGTTGATTGCCAGGACAATTCTGTCGTGTTGCCTGGTCGGTTGCCAGGGCAATTCCCCATCGTTGTCTGATCAGATTGCCTGGGCAATTCTCTCGCGATTGCCTGGGCAATTAAGGATGGGTCGATTGCTTGGGCAATTGAGCATTCACTTCCAAAGTTCGGCGAAGCATTCTTCAATGATTTCTTCTTATCCCTAAGTCGAAACTCTAGCTATTTGTGCATACCTTGATAATAAAATCACTGCGTGAATCAAGGGTGAACAACAATCAATTTTGCGCTCCTCTTAGCCGTTGAAATCCTAAACTTATTCCTAAGCTGGATTAGTCTTCACCATCAATTGATTGAATAAAGACCATGCTCATTCATTTCTTGAATCTAACTCTCCCGATATTAGATAAATAGACGAAGTTGCGAGATCATCTCCCAATTCACTCGCAAACAAGATTGAGAACCAAGAATGAACAAACTTTGAAAATTGAATTGCAACTCAAAAACCTAAACAAAATCCAATTGTTTTTCACAACAACAAAACACAATAACCCCAACCAATCAAGTTAGTTCATGGTTGGGTTCAAAAGATATACAAAGAATAATCCCCAAACCATGAATCTAATGGAAGCAAAGAAGAAGAAGAAATCGATCAGCCCTCTTTGGAAAACCTCTCAATCGAACTCTCTCTCCAAGCTTTCTCCCTTGTCGAAATCTCTCACTTCTTCCCCTTTGGAGTTTGTCAAAATTTCTCTCTTCTCTTCTTGTCCAACTCTCTTTGACGGCTTGATCCTTTAAATAGGAGATGGCTAGGTCAAAATCCTTCTTAAGGAGGAAGTTAAGTTGGAATTAAATATCTTTAAAGAATATAATTCTTTATTATATTTAAATTCTTTCTAGAACTTCTCCTATCTTCTTGGGATTTAATTTCTCTTTAACCTCTTCATGGAAATTAAACTCCTTTTGGATTTAACTTTGCTCCACGTCATCTTGGGCTTATCTAGTCATCAATTTCGACTACCATATCATCTTATCCCTTATCGAAAATTACCTTGGCAACTAGCTCGGCATCTCCTTCATGCATTGCTCTGGCAACTAGTTCCAACCTTGTTTAGGCAAGTGATTCTGCACACACACAAAAACACACCAAATCAGCATCCTTTTCCACAAAAATCACCAAGTTATGTAATCAAGCTCAACGGTGGAAAGAAACATGAATTAATGCATGAATGACTAATTATGCAACTAATATGAGCCTAAGTCTAACAATAATATGAGTAAAAAGGGTAATAAAAATAGTACTTTTGAACACTTATCACACCCCCAAACTCGAACTATTGATTGTCCTCAAGCAATGCAAACTAACAATTACCTGCCAAGACTTTAATCATCAAAGACATGTTTCAAACTTGAATTTAAACCTCGGAACCGTGGCACAAAGTATGATCACCTTTTAATTTTCGGATAGCACAAAAATTACCCAGAATCAAACTATAATGCTCGTGACAATGTGTGTGCGTAGTTGTGTACAAGTTGATTTTCAAATTCTATGTGAACAATAGGCTTTATCAATTTAATTACCGGGGCACTTATTTTTATTTTCACTAGAGCCAATTTCGAGCACCTCTAGCAACGTAAGCAATTTCTCATTTTATTTTAGTCGACTAGAGCCAATTTCGGGCACCTCTAGCGATTATTTAATATGCATTAACTACTAGAGCCAGTTTCGGGCACCTCTAGCAAGAAAGTGTATTTACTACTAGAGCCAGTTTCGGGCACCTCTAGCAAGAATTTAAATTTTAATTTTCAATTTTAAATTTACCCAAATTTCAAGCAACCTAAGTTCACTAAGTTTCTTTTAATCAACAAGCCACAATCGTGTAAAAAAATCAGTGTCATAGTAAAATTCTAAGTTTTTTTTCATGCAATCCTAAAATTAAAGGTTCTTTCAATTAAGTGCAATGGCAAAAATTCATCATTAGATTTTCAACAAGTCTTAAGCAATTAAATCCAATTAAAGGCATGGCAAGTAACATATGCAACCTATATGTGATTGCTAAAGATGAATGCAACTAAACATGAAACTAACTAGAAACCAACACCCCCCCAAACTCGAGAGAAGCATTGTCCTCAATGCATGTAAAAGTGAAACAAAATTTAAAAGAAACTAAATGAAATGAGTTAGGCGGAGAGGTCATCACCTCGAGTGATAAGTTTCCTTTGTGCCGTTTGCTTGATTCATTTTTCGGTCAGTGGTTGAATGCTTGTGGCTGGTACCGCGTGAATAGCATTGCTTTGATTTGATCCATGTTTGGGCATCAGAAGTTGTCGACGCCATTGTTGTTGCCTGGGCAATCTCTGTTGTGGTTGTTGTGGCAAGTAGTCGGCAGTGAATTTTCTTAGCATGGTGGTTGTGAGTCTTGTTGTGGAAAAGAAAAGAAAACAAAGAAAACCTGAAAACTAAAGATAATGAAGAAAAATAAAATATCTCCTAAAAATTCCAAAAATAAATAAAGAGAAAAAATAACCAAAAATAATAAAAAAAATAGTTCGAAAAAAATAAAAATAAAAAGAAAAAGAAAATATCGAAAGGAGAGCATGCTTATGCATCTCCTAAGGTGTCAACTTCTTTGTTACATTCTACATGGTCACCGTTGTAGTGCTTCAATCTTTGTTCGTTAACTTTGAATTCATGTTCGTCGGTAATGGACTTGATTATCACGACACCATGGGAGAATGGTTTGACAACTTCGAATGGTCCCAACCATCTTGATTTTATTTTTCCCAGGAAAAGTTTCAGCCGAGAATTGAATAAGAGAACTAGTTGCCCTGGCATGAATTGTCGCGGCAATAGTTTCTTGTCGTGCCATTACTTTGTTTTCTCCTTGTAGATCCGTGCATTGTTATAGGCGAGTGCACGAAATTCTTCTATCTCATTGAGGTCTAACAAATGCTTTTGTCCGCCACTTTCCCAATCCATATTCACGGTCTTGATTGCCCAATATGCCTTGTGTTCGATTTCCACCGGTAGATGGCATGTTTTGCCATAGACAAGTCAGAAGGGGGACATACCTAAGGGTGTTTTGAATGCAGTGCGATATGCCCAAAGTGCGTCATCTAGTCTTACTGACCAATCCTTCTTAGAGGGATTTACAACTTTCTTGAGTATACCCTTCAATTCCTGGATGGAAATTTTTGCTTGCCCATTGGTTTGTGGGTGATATGCTGTGGCAATCTTGTGCGATATATTGAAGTGTTGCAACATTTTGGCAATAAGTCTATTGTCAAAATGCTTGCCTTCGTCACTGATAATTGCTCTCGGCATCCTAAACCGTGTAAATATGTTTTTCTGCAAGAATCGTTACACGGTCTTAGAATTGTTGGTGAGAATTACAGCTGCCTCAACCCATTTAGACATGTAGTCGATGACAAGTAGAATGCAGAGGTTACCGAATGAAGATGGGAAAGGTCCCATAAAATTAAGCCCTCATACATCAAACAATTCTACCTCGATGATGTTTTGGAGTGGCATCTCATATCGTCTAGAGATATTTCCCGTCCTCTGGCAACGATCACATTGCTTGTAAAACTCTTAGGCATCTTTGTACAGTGTTGGACAATATAAACCGGATTGCAAAACTTTGGCTGCGGTACGTGTTCCTCCAAAATATCCTCCATAGGGTAAAGAATGACATTGCCAGAGTACATTCTGCAGCTCTTCTTCAGGGACACATCGGCGTATAACCTGATCTGCACATTGTTTAAACAAAAGAGGCTCGTCCAAAAAGTAATGCTTAGTATTATGGCGGAACCGCTTCTTTCCTTGGTGAGTAAGGCCATAAGGTAAAATACCACAAACAAGGAAATTAACTAAATCCGCATACCAGGGTATTGTCGAGGCATGTGTTGCCCTGGCAACTGCTTCCATGGTTGCCAAGGCGTGCGCGTCTAGAGTTGCCGCGGCATGCGCGTCAAGGGTTGCCAAGGCATGCACGTCAAGGGTTGTCGAGCCGTGCGTATCAGTGGTTGCCGCGGCGTACGCATCTGGAGTTGCTGAGGCGTGCGCGTCAAGAGTTGTTGCGGCGTCGAAGGTTGCTGAGGCAAGCACATCTATGGTTGGGAGGCGTCTAACAGTTGCTCATTCGGGAATGCATCGCATATCTCTAAATCCGCGTCCTCCTCCCTATTGCGTTCTAAGCGTGATAAGTGATCGGCCACTTGATTTTCTGTTCCTTTCCTGTGCGTTGGCCTAGGACTGCTCCTACCGCGAAATCACTTGCATCACACATGAGCTCAAAAGGTAGCGTTCAATCTGATAGAACGACAATGGGTGCCGAGGCAAGCTTTTCCTTTAGGGTTTCGAATGTTTGGGCACAAGAATCGTCAAAATTGAAGACTTTATCTTGGTGAGGGTAGTCTCTCGATTACGTCCACCTTGGCTTTGTCTACTTCAATTCCCTTGGATGAAATCTTGTGGCTAAGCACTATTCCTTCATCTACCATAAAATGGCACTTCTCCCAATTAAGGACTAAATCGGTTTCTTCACATCTTGCCAACACCTTCTCTAAATTACCGAGGCAACTGTCGAAGTCATTACCAAAAACGGAAAAATCATCCATGAACATCTCAAGGAAGTCTTCGACCATGTTTGAAAAGAGTGCCATCATGCATCTTCTAATGTTACTACATATCTGAGAAAACTTGAGGAGAGTCGTTTCCGATACTTCTTATAGTCCATCCGTACCCTCCATCGAGTGATAATATTGCCCAAAATGAATTGGGCCAATATGCTCGCAGCTACTCCTTTTTGCGTTACCATGGTGGAGGTGTCTTTCTTCTTTGTTCGCTTGTAGTCCATGTATACTCTCCACCTTGCTACTATTCCTGAAGGCATGGATATATTATTAGGAAAAATTATATCAACATCCAACCATTTAATTACCTCATTCTTGTCGGGCTCCATCATGGTTGGATGTAGCCTTCGTTGTCTTGGAAATTGCTGCTCTAGCCAATTGTCGTGGCAATCAGTTGCCAAAATTCGTTGTAAGTCAAGGCAAAAACCAATTTTCTGAAAACCTTCACGAGTCCAAACACCGTTTTCTTTTGGCCTCTCAAACATCTCCATCAGTAGAGATTTCGATGGCTTCAAATCTACCAACATTGGTTTTTCAAGACATACATGCAATGGATGATGTGAGTTTTTAAAGAATTCAAAAGGTTCAACCATTACATGCTCATATTCCATTGGCAAAGTATTATCATCTCGTTGATCTTGCATGTGGTCGTGCAATTACCGTGGCAACTGTAGATGAGAGCAATCTACAGATTTATGCTTCAACATCAACGTTGTAACCTTCTGGGCATATGGTTCCCCAGAATTTGCTGTAGTATTGTTGTTCTCAGCTTCACTGAGTGTTGTCGTGGCATTGCTCTGTTCAGGCTCCTCAATCATTGCTGAGGCAATTTGTTGTTCAGGCTCATCATGTGTTTCTCTCTCATTGGCATCCTCTTGACTTTGAGGTTTTAGTTGTTCCCCACACATCGGAGAGCTTTCTTTGCATTGCTCCTTATCCTCTTGCCTTGGGACGTCAATATCCCTAGGAATTAATTGTTAGTGCATGTTATCCATGACATATGTGGATCTCCCAAATTGATCTTCTGAATCCCCCAAGGTTGCATCCCACTGAGCTATCCTCGTATCCATGGACTTTAATAGCTCTCTAATCTCTTCAATTGACCCGTCAAGTCTAGCCAAGGAAGCTAGCAACGTTTCCTCCAAGGAATTGGAATTCTCTTGAAAATAACTATATTGCCATGGCATATCTGTTGCTGCGGCAAAATTGTTATGGTAAAAAAAATTGAGCTTTTTGACCATACCATGAAGAATTTTACTGCTGGTTCCCTCTATGGTCCTCCATGTAGTCATATGCACCGAAAATGTGAGGGCAATTTTCAAACACATGATGTTCTCCACACATAGCACAAGATTTTTCCACGGTATAGGCTCTTTGAGCTTTTCTCGGTTGGTTTAGGTAATCATCAAAGGGTGCAAGAAACTCTTGATTGGATTGATTCATATCTTCCAACATCAACTCTCGAATAGATCGGCTTTTATTTCCCGACATGTTGATGCCCCTTAACTTGTAGCGCCCTTATTTTTTTTTGATAAAACAAACAAAAAGAAAAGTTAGTAAAACTAAAAAAAACAATAACAAAAACAACTAACACCAATTGCCAATCCCCGGCAACGGCACCAAAAACTTTTTGCGCGTAATAAGAGCTACGCAATTGTGCAAGTATACACGTCGCAAGTAATAAAGTGATACGAGTATCGAGTATCGTCTCCACAAGGATTGGTTTGGGCCACTTTGCTTTAGTTATTGCACTATAAAAGTAAAAACACAATTGATAGTATGAGTTGATTTTAACGAGTAAAGTAAAAGCAATAAACTAAAAGAATAGATGAAAGCAAAAGAGAGAATATGCCAAGTTATCGTGAGTTGAGGTGTGATAGCCAATTGGATCGTCTTGGTGATTGAGTAGCAGCCGGATTGCTAGGGCAATTCTGTTATGATTGCCTAGTCGATTGCCAGGGCAATTTGCTTGCAATTGCCTGGTTGATTGCCAGAGCAATTCTACCCTGTTGCCTGGTCGGTTGCTAGGGCAATTCCCCCTCGTTGTCTGATCAGATTGCCCGGGCAACACTCCCGCGATTGCCTGGGCAATTAAGGATGGGTCGATTGCCTGGGAAATTGAGCATTCACTTCCAAAGTTCGGTGAAGCGTTCTTCAATGATTTCTTCTTATCCCTATGTCAAAACTCTAGCTATTTGTGCATGCCTTGATAATACATCCCTGCGTGAATCAAGGGTGAACAACAACCAATCTTGCGCTCATCTTAGCCGTTGAAATCCTAAACTTATTCCTAATCCAGATTAGTCTTCACCATCAATTGATTGAATAAAGACCATGCTCATTCGTTTCTTGAATCTAACTCTCCCGATATTAGATAAATAGATGAAGCTACGAGATCCTCTCGCAAACAAGATTGAGAACCAAGAATGAATAAACTTTGAAAATTGATTGCAACTCAAAAACCTAAACAAAATCCAATTGTTTTTCACAACAACAAAACACAATAACCCCAACCAATCAAGTTAGTTCATGGTTGGGTTCAAAAGATATACAAAGAATAATCCCCAAACCATAAATCTAATGGAAGCAAAGAAGAAGAAGAAGAAGAAGAAGAAGAAATCGATCAGCCCTCTTTGGAAAACCTCTCAATCGAACTCTCCCTCCAAGCTTTCTCCCTTGTCGAAATCTCTCACTTCTTCCCCTTTGGAGTTTATCGAAATTTCTCTCTTCTCTTCTTGCCCAACTCTCTTTGACGGCTTGATCCTTTAAATAGGAGATGGCTAGGTTAAAATCCTTCTTGAGGAGGAAGTTAAGTTGGAATTAAATATCTTTAAAAATATAATTCTTTATTATATTTAAATTCATTCTAAAACTTCTCCTATCTTCTTGGGATTTAATTTCTCTTTAACCTCTTCATGGAAATCAAACTCCTTTTGGATTTAACTTTGCTCCACGTCATCTTGGGTTTATCTAGTCATCAATTTCGACTACCATATCATCTTATCCCTTATCGAAAATTGCCCTGGCAACTAGCTCGGCATCTCCTTCATGCATTGCCCTGGCAACTAGTTCCAGCCTTGTTTAGGCAAGTGATTCTGCACACACACACACAAAAACACACCAAAGTAGCATCTTTTTCCACAAAAATCACCAAGTTATGTAATCAAGCTCAACGGTGGAAAGAAACATGAATTAATGCATGAATGACTAATTATGCAACTAATATGAGCCTAAGTCTAACAATAATATGAGTAAAAAGGGTAATAAAAATAGTACTTTTGAACACTTATCAGCAAGGACGTAATTATGAAAATAACAAGGTCAATTACGTTTTTTAATATCTTATTTTGCAAATCAGCTTTTTCAATCCATTAGATTTTCCAGCGTTTTCTCTTTTAACTTATTTTGCACAATCAATTCTTTCAAAAAGGTGTTTATCAAACACTAAAAATAGAGGAATTGACTATTAATTATCTATTTGTGACTAAATAAGCTAAAAGCTCTTTAAAAAGTTATTTACCAAATACGCCATTGTATTTTTTAAATAGCTTGTTAATTTTTCGAGTCGAATTCAATTATATTATTATTTAATCGAATCAAACTTAAATAATTTACGATCTGTCACGTCTCATCTAGTGTCCTAATTGTGCCCCATGTTGCCATGTTCTCCCCCATCGTACTAGTATATTCTTTAATTAATAAAAATTCTAATTTTAAAAAAAAACTAAAAAGAACCGACAATTTCTTATTTCCTTTTTATAGTTTATAAACAAATATCTAAAAAAGAAAAGTTTTTTCCTTGGGAAATACGTAAAAGGTGGGAGGCGGTGGGTGGGTGGGTCAAATAACATAAATAAACAAATCGGGTCATTTTTCATTACACAAAAACCCTGAAACCTAACGTAAAACGGAATGAATCAATCCAGAGATACGTCAGAGATGGTGAGTCCCTTAAATCCACTTTCCTCTGTTTTTTTTTTATTAAATCGTGTTCATCTATGTTCAAAATTTTTGGGATTTAATATTCAAACTTGCTTAAAAGAATCTGGAGTTTTTTTGTGTGTGTTAGGTTGCTCCTTTAATAGCCGGAATCTCGGTGGCAGCGGCTG
The DNA here is from genome assembly GCA_019671005.1 of Hibiscus mutabilis. Taxonomy (NCBI): domain Eukaryota; kingdom Viridiplantae; phylum Streptophyta; class Magnoliopsida; order Malvales; family Malvaceae; genus Hibiscus; species Hibiscus mutabilis. Next base: position 28,704,921 of record CM033713.1, read on the forward strand.
CTTATGCGGGAAGATATAGCATTCGGGCATGGCAGGCGTTTAAGGCAAGGCCGCCGACGGCTAGGATTCGAAGATTTTATGATGGTGGGTTTCAGCCTAGTATGACGAGGAGAGAAGCCGCTTTGATTCTGGGAGTTAGGTAATATCAGTTTCTTTTTCTTTTTTTCTCTTACAGATTATGAAACAATCCCTTTTCTGTGTCAAATTTTCTGCTTTATGCATTGAAATTCTTTCGTTGATGTTGAATTTTGAAAGTAGATTTTAGTGAAGATTTTGTGGTTATTCGACAATTAGTGAATTTATGTGCTTGATTAATGTTATCGAGGTATGATTGTTAATCATTTATGGTTATTCGGGTTTGGGTTTGTTGTTTCGATATTTTCAGTCACCCGCTTATTATTGTTAATCATTAATGAGATAACCCTGTTTTTGCATCAAATTTTCTGCTTTATGTCATGGATTCATTTGTTTCATTGAAAGTTGATTTTGTGGTTATTTGGCGAATTAATGAAGTTCATGTGGGATAATGTAAGGATAGAGAAAATAAGTGTGAGTTCTATTTGATTAATGTTAGTTTTGAGGGATGATAATTGCTCATTCATGATCGTTGCTGTTGAGCTAATGAGCTGAGTTTAATATAAGATTTGGGGTTCTTGTTTTGATACTTCCAATCTATGTTGCACTGATACGGATACAAATACAGGTACGGAAACGGGGATGAAAAACAGCTTTTGATCATTGGATAATTGATAGTAGTAGTACAAAAGCTGTTTTACTTCTGTCTTTGCCCGTTGGTTATTGTATTTTAGTGTTCTTTGAATATGTTCACTTTAGTTCCCTTATGGAATTGCAACTCGTCTTGCGATGGACTTCCTTTACACCACGTTCTTTTATGAGTCGAGTATGAAAATGTTTCTTTCTGTATGTTGTGTTCAAACAGAGAAAGTACTCCGTTGGAAAAGATCAAGGAAGCACATAGGAGGGTGATGGTTGCGAATCATCCTGATGCAGGCGGAAGCCATTACCTGGCATCAAAGATTAATGAAGCAAAAGACATGATGCTGAGGAAAAACAAGGGTGGCAGTGGCTCTGCATTTTGAAGGAATTGAGTGCAACTTAAACGGTGTCATCTCTTATCCGGGGTTAATTCATTTCTTGCAGTACCTTAGAAGAGTGAGGAATAAGAGGTGCTCATATACTTGGTATCATTCTTTTGACCCCAATAGTTTTAGCCCTATTTGGGAAACTAGTAGAGCTTTTTTATATGATGATCTAAAATTTAATTTACAATTGTTTGAGAGAAAAGCAGTACTTGATTTATTGTAATGGATACACTTTGTAAACCATTTGAGCTAAATGCACAACAGAGTTGAGTCTCCAAAGTTTGAGTCTTGCACCCAAAGAAGGGTCAAAATGTTGGTGAATTTGTCATGGGATGTCATTTGGTCTTACCTTAACAAGAGATAATACCATTTTTGTTAATCCAATATTTATGATGACATAACCAACTGTTCTTTTAAGAGAAATCTGTCATGTTAAATATTGATAGTACTTAGGGTATTAGCTCAAATGGAAAGGAAAAGTAAAACGTAAAACATAAGTGGATATGGCCTTTTAATACAATCAGCAGTCAATGATACATAGGAAAGACCTTTGAGGGTATTGTGCGGTTAAATCTTTTGTTCGCATCCCAATTAGGGAGGACCATTTGACCTAGATTGAATGGATTTCAATTGGTTCCTATAGGGTTGAGTTTTTTAAAAGAAAGATTCGAATTTAGGTCGGGTTTATGTTGAGTTTTTTTAAGATGGTGTTGGGTCGAGTTTGAATTTAAGGTAAAAAATATCCGCCGAAATAATAATTTAATTATATTTTAAATATGTTGGTATAATTGCTATAATGCCTCTCTTTATATAATTTTTTCAATTATCTTCTTATTTTGTCTAATAAAATTAGAATAATATTATAATGCTCTCTCTACTTGTATTTTTTAATTAACTCCCTATTTTAACAAATAAAAATGAAAGAAATAATTTTTTATTTAAGTCGGACAAATTCATATTTTTATTTTAAAATTTAAGTAAGGTAGAACATAATAAAATGTCCAGTTGAATTTCGGTGGAGATACTACATTTTCGGATTAAGTGCAGGTCGACTAAAAATCCATATTTTTATTTGACTCATGGCCATCCTTATTCCCAATTGTGACCACATCTTTCAGTCTCACAATTTCATTATAAGAGTTTTTTCCATTATCTATATTATGCATGCATATATATTAAACTCTTGTCTGAGTTCAATATAAAATTCAAACAAAATAATTTTTTCGGTTCTTAACTTTATCAGTTTGGTCATTTTAACTTTTAAGCTAGATATAAAAATAACATTGTTTGTTTTTACTAAATATCGATACCATCTATTTTTATCCTTTTTCATCAAAAAATTTTAAAAAATATTTTAAAATTTGTAAAAAGAATAGATGGTATCAGCACTTTAATAAAGAAAATCTAATTATTATTTTTATTATTTTATGGCGGTAGAAAAGGACAAAATAATTTAGGTCAACCTAAAAGCATGTTTATTGTTGTCCAATTTTTTTTACAGCAATGTGGTCCTCTCAAGTTTATTTTCAAAAATATGGTTGATTATTGTAGCAAGTCAAAAGTCGGATAGATTGCAGTCCGACTTCAAACAATGACTTTCATTTTAATATTAAAATAATGAACTCAGATAGATTGCAGCCCGACTTCAAACAGTGTTTTTCACACATGGAACGCATGACTGCAACCTCATTTTTTAATATTTTCTGGTAAAATACTGTTCAAAAACGGGGTGAAAGCAGTCTGACTTCTGGCTGCTACAGTAATCAACCATATTTCTGGATGTAACACCCATTTCCAGTATCCGTACATCGAACACGAATTAAAGATGTTACAGGCTTTTAAAAATATCTTTGAACTAAAAACCAGGGTAATTTAAAATTTTTAAGATAACTTTCCAGATGGTCACCTATCTTGGAATTTCTCTATTCCAAGCACGCTTAACTTTACTTAAATTATAAATAAATTAATAATTTAATACCCGATAGTAAAACTTTTTACATAAATAATATATTCATATCAAAACGTATAATAATAACAAGCAGTGTAAACGTTTAACATCTATGGAAGGTTTATAAATCCATTACATACCCGATTGAAATATTTTAACGAAAAGACAGGTTTAGCTAGTACATGCCATTATTAAACACAAAAACATGGATGTCATAAGTATTGAAATTAATATGACGATTCTGTACTTCCAAAGAGAAGATGCAAAAGCTCTGCTCCTACTTCCGTTTACCTACGTGTATAACAACAATACACGCCGAGTTTAACTCAGTTAGGCATAAGATGAGTAACATATATAAAATACCTTGTAATGTATGATACTTTTTAAAAGCATGATAATCTTTTAAATCATATAACCTGTAATGCATGAATATCTATGCAAGAAAGCATATAATTATTCTATAAAATCATATAGCCCAAGGTAAATATCAAGAGACTAGTAAACGAGTCGTGTACTCCTAGAGTACTAGCCACTCCCCTTAGGGACGAGGCGGCGATAATGAGCTCGTAGCAATCCTTAGGTGCAAACGGTAGACACAATTAAGTGTTGGACAGTAGACATATATAAATGTCAACGGTAGACACACATGGTGTTAGACACATAAAGTGTCGAACGGTAGATACAATAAGTATCGATGATAGACACGTAATGTGTCAGCGTAGCTACTAGACTCTTATGGTATACCACAATACTGTCATTCTTAATATTATACTACCAAGGGCAAACATTTAAGGCAATTCCTACAAAATGGCAAGTAAATCCAAATAGAATTCGTACTCTTACATGTTCTATAGCTTTCATGGTACACATGCCATTTGTTAACTGTATGAAATAAATCATTATCTGTATATCATGCTATAAAACATGTGTGATCATAAAAATACCACAATCTTTAAATCAGTAAAATAAAGTATCATACCAAAACATATCATGCTTTATAAAAATCTTTACCTTTTTGGTCGACTTATCTCAAGTCTTCCTATAATATGTATGTTATTAACATACATTTAAAAACATGTATGCACTCGCCTTAGCCTTGCAATGTAGTAGCCTTTACTCTCGATATTATTCCAGGGTTGTTTCCTTTCCTTTTCTACCGTCATGATTTCGATTTATATCAAAATCTACAATAAAATAACATATAGCATTTCAAGTATATGTTAGTACATATTCATGCCATATACAATAATGGAAAGTAAATAAAATAACTATCCATTATATAAAAAATTGATCCGATGAAACTTTCTATCGCAATTTCCCATACTTTTTTTAAAATCTCCAACTTTTCCCAAAATTTCTATTTTAGTCCCTAAGGACTTTTTTAAACTTCCAACCAAAATTTTCAAGTCTAATCCTTACATTTCTCAACCTTTACACTTTAGGACCTAAACTTTAAAAATTTGCACTTTGGTCCCTAAAGTAGCCGAATATTCAATTTAACCCAAAATGTTGATTTAAACTTCAAAATCAACATTTAAATCACTAGACTTAATTTTCCAACATAATATACCTCAAATACAAGCTCAACATCAAATCCCTAAACTTTTCAAAATTTACATTTTGGTCATTGGTGCCATCTGATTAGGGATTTTCATTCCAAACACCTTAAATCAACATATACAACCAATCTTCCTTCAATCATATTCCAAAACTCCAAACTTTAATATAAACCCTAATTCTTAGTTTTCAAGAACATGATCATTTCTTCATCCAAATAAAAAAATCAAGCTTATAGAACATCATTCTCATCATTTCCATCATCAAAATAAATTTTTCCATAATTTCCCCTAATTTTATCAATATTGCCGAAAAGTCTCTAATCAATTTTCTATGGAATTCTCATCACTTCCAACATCGAAACAACGTCACAATCTTATTTCCAACATGAACAACCATTAAAACACAAGATTTCAACATGTCCTTCAACCACCCTAATCCCTAAACTCAACTTAAGAACATGGAAACCCAACAAAACTTATACCAAATGGTAGAGAATTTAATGGAGATCAACTTCTTATTTCATATCTAAACCATAAATCTAATCTATCAAGTTTAAAAGCCAAAAGAAAAATTTCTCTTACCTTTGGTGATGTATTCGAACAAGAGAAGATGAGTAAAGAAATGTCTTGAATTTTCTTTTGTTTAAAATTTGGCCATTTGTCTTATAATATAATTAAAATGATTTAAAAATTCATTTTAATGTCTAATGACCTTTTTACTCTTAAAATCCAATGCCCCACAATTTGCCACATGTCTACCGACCAATCCAAGGGTCAAAAATAATCCAAGTAGTTAGTGATTACCAACTTTGCCTTTGGAATTTCCCAAAATTACCATCTTGCCATTTTCATCCAACGGTTCTTATTTAACATGGAAAACCTACTTCAATCCAATGGTCCATGTTAAATCCTAACATTTTAAGACATGGAAATGACATTTTTAACCTTGCCTTATCATTCTTTAAAATATCTTGAATTTTCAATTCGATCTGATTATCCGAATATTTTTCTAAACTTTATCGCTTAATAGCCAAAAATACAAGCTCCTTACGAAAAATTTGGGTAACACAAAAACGTTATTCTTGGGGGTGAACTATTCATTTACGGGACTAGAATACATAACTTTTGAAAATTACAACTTAGTCCCTAAACTTTTCCAACATTTATACTTTGACCACCAAACTTTCAAAATTTTCATTTTGGTCACTTACCAAAATTTTGGGATATTACACTGGAAATAAACATGGAGGACCATATTATTGGAAAAAAAAATTGGACAACAATATTTGGATAAATCCTCCCAAAAAAAGATAATAACAGATTGAAATAAGGCAAATCAATTTAAGTTTAAAAATAAAAATATATTAATTATACATTAAAATTTTGGTTAATTTAATTATTATTATTATTATTTTGAATATAATTTAATTATTTTTATTAACTAACAAATTTCGAATTGAATGAAATTGAATTTAAAAAAAATAATTATCACCGATCCAACACTTAGATTTTTTGTAACACCCTCGACCCAGATGTCACATCTGGGCCCCAAGCCCAGCCCATTACCACAAAATTTTGACCTAGTTTATCCCAATCCACAAATCAATTATTAAAACCCATTTGATTTCAAACTCAAAATACATAATGAATATTTAAAACATATAAATTGGAGCTCCTTCGAAATTACATAAATAAAATATTTGACTCGATCATTTTAAAGTTCCAAATACAATATACAATGTACAATAGGTTTCTACGAATACATAACCCAAAGATCTAAGTATTGTACTCTAAAGAATCAAGGCGTTGGAATCTTCCACTGATGGTGCTCCTCCAAGAACAAGCCAAACCTTCTAACCTGCGAACAGAAACAACGATTTCGAACGCTGAGCTAACAAAGCTCAGTGGATACACAACCACTCGACCATGCTTCAGGTGAATCATAATTAAGAGCATGCTATGAGACATGATATCAGGATAAGATAAAGCAATGGCGCTACCATAACGGCCTAAACACATGCTATGCTTAAATCACATCTCAACAACATAAATACGTCAATAAACAAACCAAGAGTGAGGCCCAATGTCACCCAGCTCTGGGAGACCCACCAATGCTCAGAATCTCACATTGAGCTGCTCGAAATCTCACATCGAGCGGTATACTCAGAATCTCACATCAAGTCTTCGTTCGGAATCTCGCATCGAGCGGGGCTCGAAATCTTGCATCGAGCAAATATCATCATCCAAAATCTCGCATCAGATGGCCTTCATTTCATCACTCGGGGTCTCACATCGAGTGGTCTTATTGTGTTGCAACACTCACTCACTGGGTATCCAGATCCCATCAAACAAAGACACGTAACCAAACAGGTGCCCTACTTGGCACGTAACCATACATGATCCACCACAGATCCATACAAGTGCCCTACTTGGCACACAACCACAATTGATCCACGACGGATCCCTAGAATTTGCTAACATAAGCAATTCACTTTCGTTTACACTCTCATTTAGCCAATTAATTCACATCAAAGGTTAGAAGCACACTTTCTCGATTTTACCATTCATTTTATGTCATAAGAGACTCATTAAGACTTTAGCCACGATTTATAGAACTCCTGAACATAAACTCAATTTCTTGGGCAGATTGCCCAGTGAGTACCAATACACCTATGTGGGTATCGGTACTCCCCTCATCGTACTAGTACTCCTATACGAGTATCGATACCCGCATAAGGTTCGAAAGAATTGAACCTTCAAGCCGTACTGATACGCCCCACGCCGTATCGATACCCATTATCGATACTCGAATCGCCCTGTACCGATCATCACCCGTACTGATACGCCAACCTTGCATGCCGATACTTGGAAGCCTTCCCAGGCAATATAACAGTGAGTACCGATACGCGTCGCATTTATCAGTACGCTAATTCACCACTAGAATTCTCAATATGCTTAGAGTACCGATACGCGGTAAGTCGTACTAGTACTCCCTTACAACTCACTTTCCTTAGCATAAAGGAGTACCGATACGCATCCACCTCGTATCGGTACGCAAACCCATATTTCAAAACCTAGAGTTTGTGATTTCATCATTTCGACCCTTAACCTACATGGTTAAGCCCCAAATTGATCCTACAAGTTATGATGAGTTATTAAGTGAGTTTCTAACCATTTTTACCCTTAAACATCATCAAATATAGGATTTACCATTGATGACCCACCAAGCTCTAAATTACCAAAACATCATATATCAAGCACACATACCAAAATGATGTGGACATAAACACACAAAAGTTAGAAGTGTACTAACCTTGGATTTAAGCTGATGAAGAAGCCTTTAAGCATCCACTTTCGTTCTTCCTCCTCCAAACCCCTCTACACCTCCCATTCCACCATTTCAAACCATATCTACCTTAAAAGATAACCCTTAAGCTGTTGTACAACTTCCTCTTCACACCCCATCCGAGATTCACTCTCAAAATTCTAAAGATTGGACCTTGAACTATCAAAGTTTGAAGGAAGAAAATGAGGGTAAGAGAAAGATGGGACAAGGGGACAAGAATAATCTCATAATCCTTTTTTCTGCAGAAAATTAAACCCCTACCAGCTCTCCATTTTCTCCCAACCATACTTACCATTTTAGCCTTCATAAAATCAACCCAAACCAAGCCCAAAACTTTCCTCGAGCCCAACAATGCTTCAACTAGCCTAACCACAAGGCCCAGGCACTAAGTTCGCGCTCCCGATAAACTCGACTCTCTAATTCTAAAATTTGAGTTGTTATAATTCTTCCATCATTAAAGAAAAATTCGTCATCGAAATTTAAACAAGGGAAGAAGATTTTATTGCCGAAGATCTAACCATCATTTCGATCATGTATGCCCACGACTCCTAAATTCTCTACAAAACCTTCTTAACCAAAACTCTTAACATAAATTCTCAACTTTTTACAAGACTCATCAACAAAACATTCCCAACGTCCGGAACAACACTCATATAGAACCTGAAACGTATCAACCAAAGATAATCTCAACAGCATTACTGAACATCAGCACGCTGAATTTACTTCGAGTGATTCACAACTCTGCGAACAAACCTCTCTTCCAACATTCGTGTTTTCCAAAACTCTTGAACTCAACCCTTATCTATATCCATAAAGTGACACTTCTTCAAGGCATTACTTAGGGTACTTCTTCGTATAGAAACATCATTACCCCATGTTCAAAACAAGTAGACCCTATCAATTAATCTCTATCGTCAATCTAATATGAAAATACAACCTTCTTTCACAACGTGGTTAACTAATACAGAACTTAACACCTCATTTACCTGAACCCACTACGACATAAGCAGATGCGAATCCACGATCAAGCCATTCTACTAGCCAAGCCATTTCAGTTCCAAAAGAAAATTGTTACCACAACCAAGCTCTACTAGGGATCAAACCACTAAACTGTCCTCAAGGGTCCGAACAATCTCTTTCACTCCCAACCACCAAATTTTGACTAGCATTGGTGCTAAAACTTTAGCAAGTCCTCCAAGATTCCTAATGGTTCTCCCAACATAACTTATTACAACACAAGAATCCGATTCCATACAACTTTAACCAAAACCCACATTTCTCCGAAGCTATTATGAATATCTTTACACTATCACCATGCATGAAAATAATCCATCTCAAACCCAAATAAGCAACCCACTATTCATCAAACTTAAGATTATCTCAACGTATTCGTAAGTCCAAAACACTCTTCAACTTGCCCTTAGAGTTCAAACTTCGCATCAAACCCCAAATTTTTTACACTAATTCTCTTTAACCTTCAACTTACGAGACCAACATCATGAACGATCTTACAGGAATCTCAAAACACTTCAATATCAACAAAGTCATCAGTCTTGAAAAACAAATACTAGCCTTCCATTGTTATACATCGACCCACAACAGCTAACACCAATATATCTCGCTATACCAACATAAGCACGTCCCAAGGTGAACCCCTTGGCGACATCGTCCGTGCCTCTTCCTCTACCAAGGAGTTCTTACACAAGAGGTTCGGTAGATGTCAGACCACAAGGTGATGAACACTTAATACCAAACTCAATGCATCCCTTATTATGGGCACTACTCCACGATCAAGAGGTTATCCCGCTCAACCCTCGAAGAGCACCTCGATATCCACTTGTACGTCCACCACTTTAAACCGCAGGCACTCACCATTGCGTCAACTACGCGAACTAAGAACGTCTTGCAACCTACATGGTCCTCTTCAACTAGCATCACGTAAGCACAACACATAAGCTGAAGAGATATGATTTATTCACATACAATACTGACAAATTGGTTCATTCCAAACACCGACTTTGAGATTTTTGCTTGGAAACCACGTGACCAACCCGTACCAAGAGCAAGTTTAACAATTCTATAGGGACTGTTATTCTAAACCATACACACCACCCACGGTGGAACCTTTACTTACCAACACTTACCAATCCATTAATTTACCAAACCAATATCAACCTCGAGAAAACTTATCACAGAACCTGCTCAATAAAATCTCTGCCAAGGTAAAAACAAGAAATCAAGAAACTAAAAACCACAATGGGATCAAATCATTTAACACACTCCCGGTAACAAACTTGTCATTTCTGGCATGAACAACATATTGTTTAACAAAAGCTCGTGCGATGACTCTAACTTTAGATCTCACATGACCTCCACCCTGATACTTCGACAACGATCCAACATCATTTTTCGAAGAACCTTGACTATGTCCAAAAGAAGTCAACCTCACGACTGAACCGGTAAATACTCATCCACAATTGAGCAGTCTTTTGTCATATTACCCGATGTCTGGCACTCATAACAAATTCCCCAAGCAAGAAACATACCTCAAGGTGATGTCAACCACAAGGCTCACGAACCGGTGGGAAAGACGCTAGGGCCGAACCATCAACACTCTCCGTTATAGAAGAAATCAATAACCCCCTACAAAACCCTCAATTTAGATTTCTAACCAACCCTCGGCTGATCTAAAACAACTTTTTTATCCACTCAAAGCACAAACCCTCCCCTCTTCAGGGCCTGAGAAGAATCTTATGATGTTCTGATTTCCCCAAAACACGGTCTACAGAATCCTCAACAGACTCAATGTTGGCTCTAAGGTCATTCGAGTACTTCGTACTAACGACTAACTCAGAGAATATCCCAGGTAAAACTGTTGTCCCATGCATCAATATGTCAACTTTGAATCCACATCTAACCTCAACCACCTTTACTCTTCGATAGCAACAAATTTTGGGCATAATAGCTCAACCGTAAAAAATCTTACTCGTACCCAACACTACTTGACACCTTAAATCGAATGCAAGAACTAATCCCTCATCTTCTCCATAAGAGCCCCACATCCATACCTTTTTCCTGACTCACCTAAAGAACATCCCACGTTGAGAAAATAGGCTATGGTCCTAACTCTAAGGTCTCTCACCATTCGTATGCATTGCCTTTAAGAAAAAAACGATATAGTCAGGATTTTCTTAAGATTATTCCACGTCATCCTCAGATCTCTCTGAGTATTTCTTAACCATCAATCCAATTGATAAGGTTATCCTTTCTCAACCCCTTTTACTATACTTAGATTCGTAACAATAATGCTCCTCCCATTAAAGGAACATGGCTCTCTTCACGACTCTCCTTGGTCAATCTCGCGTCGTCAACCAAAATGCCTTGAACCACATTCAAAAAATGTTAGTTTATCTTTCCCATTACCATGGGTTTGCTTCCCCTGAAACCTCGAAGCTTCCAACACTACACTTGTCATCTCAAGCTGGCTCATGACCGGACAACAACCGGTGGCCAAGATCATATCAATTCATTTATAAATCAACTACATTGTATCTATCAACCACGTATTCTCAAGCCTTACTCAAGCATCGCCTCGCGCAAAACCCACGATGTCCTTTCGGCCACTACTATAAACAACATCAACAAGCATACCTTGTTCGAGATCTCAGGGCATTCAACTTACTAAAAATGTACTTGGAACCTCACAACCATCATGTACCTCTCCACATTAGACGAAAACGCATATCTGTCAGGCGTGCTACATCCCCATCACATGGTACCCACCATTAAGGTTCATTTACTATGAATGATGGGACCCCCGATCGACACTCTACACTGGTCAATCAAAAGTAAGTCCTCTTATTCGTTCTATAAGGGTCGTCTACCAACACGTAGAATCTCACTACTAGAGGTTCTCATCATGAACTCAAGGCTTTAAGGTAACTTACGACACATAACCATGATTACTTCTCAAGCGATGGGAGGATGGCGCACCCTCAACTCTTCTATTCCTTCATAAACCCAAGCTTAACGTCTGAGATAACTCCGATCTCAGAATTATTCTCGAAAAAATCAGCCAACATTATAGCCCTCATGACCTCGATCAAATCTATCTTAATGTCGCAACCAGCGACACACGCGAACACAGGGCACACAATCCATATTTTAGTCTTGAAAGAGTACAGCTTAGATACACGGGCTCGTATTCGCTAGATACCTATTTACGACTCCTAACCACCCCGGGTTTTCTTAGAACCTGCTAAACCTAGGCTCTGATACCACTAAATGTAAAACCCTCAACCCGGATGTCATATCTGGGCCCCAAGCCCAGCCTATTACCATAAAATTTTAACCTAGTTTAGCCCAATCCACAAATCAATTATTAAAACCCATTTGATTTCAAACCCAAAATACATGAATATTTAAAACATATAAAGTGGAGCTCCTTTGAAATTACATAAATAAAACATTTGACTCGATCATTTTAAAGTTCCAAATACAATGTACAATAGGTTTCTACGAATACATAGCCCAAATACCTAAGTATTGTACTCTAAAAAATCAAGGCGCTGGAATCCTCCACTAATGGTACTCCTCCAAGAACAAGCCAAACCTTATAACCTAGGAACGGAAACAACGATTTCGAATGCTGAGCTAAAAAATCTTAGTGGATACATAACCACTCGATCATGCTTCAGGTGAATCATAATTAAGAGCACGCTATGAGACATGATATCAAGATAAGATAAAGCAATTGCGCTACCATAGTCGCTTAAACGCATGCTATGCACAAATCACATCTCAACAACATAAACACGCCAATAAACAAACCAAGAGTGAGGCCCAGTATCACCTGACACTGGGAGACCCACCCATGTTCGAAATCTCACATTGAGTCTTCATTCGGAATCTCGCATCAAGCGGGGCTCGAAATCTCGCATCGAGCAAATATCATCATCCAAAATCTTGCATCAGATGGCCTTCATTTCATCACTCGGAATCTCGCATCGAGTAGTCTTCTTATGTTGCAACACTCACTCACTAGGTATCCGGATTGCACCAAACAAAGACACGTAACCAAACAGGTGCCCTACCTGGCATGTAACCATACATAATCCACCACGGATCTATACAAGTGCCCTACCTGGCACACAACCACAATCGATCCACCATGGATCCCTAAAATTTGCTAACACAAGCAATTCACTTCTGTTTAGACTATCATTTAGCCAATTAATTCACATTAAAAAATAAAAGCATATTTTCTCGATTTTACCATTCATTTTATGTCATAAAAGACTCTTTAAGACCTTAGCCATGATTTATAGAACTCCCGAACATAAACTCAATTTCTTGGGCATATTGCCCAGTGAGTACCGATACACCTATGTGGGTATCGGTACTCCCCTCACCGTACTGGTACTCCTATACGAGTATCGATACCCGTATTAAGTTCGAAAGAATTGAACCTTCAAGTTGTACCGATATGCCCCACGCTGTATCGATATCCATTATCGATACTCGGATTGCCCTGTATCGATCCTCACCCGTACCGATATGCTAACCTTAAGTATCGATACTCAGAAGCCTTCCCAGGCAATATAACAGTGAGTACTGATACGCATCGCACGTATCGGTACGCTAATTCACCACTGGAATTCTCAATATGCTTAGAGTACCGATACGCGGTAAGCCGCACCGGTACTCCCCTTATAACTAACCTTCCTTTGCATAAAGGCGTACCGATACGCACCCACCCCGTATCGGTACGCGAACCCAAATTTCGAAACCTGGAGTTTGGGATTTCATCATTCCGACCCTTAACCTACATGGTTAAGCCTCAAATTGATCCTACAAGTTATGAGGAGTTATTAAGTGAGTTTCTAACCATTTTTACCCTTAAACATCATCAAATATAGGATTTACTATTGATAACCCACCAATCTCTAAATTACCAAAACATCATATATCAAGCACACATACCAAAATGATGATGCACATGAACACACAGAAATTAGAAGTGTACTAACCTTGGATTTAAGCTGATGAAGAAGCCTCTAAGCATCCACTCTCGTTCTTCCTCTTCCAAACCCCTCTACACCTCTCATTCCACCATTTCAAACCACATCTACCTTAAAAGATAGCCCTTAAGCTGTTGTACAACGTCCTCTTCACACCCCATCCGAGATTCACTCTCGAAATTCTAAAGATTGGACCTTGAACTATCAAGGGGACAAGAATGATCTCAAAATCCTCTTTTCTGCAGAAAATTAAACCCCACCAGCTCTCCCTTTTCTCCCAACCATACTTACCATTTTAGCCTTCATAAAATCTACCCCAAACCAAGCCCAAAACTTTCCTCGAGCCCAACAAAGCTTCAACTAGCCCAACCACAAGGCCCACGCACGAAGCCTACACTCCCGATAAACCCGACTCTCGGATTCTAAAATCCGGGTCGTTACATTTTTGGTATAATTTTTAGTATCTAATTTATTGGTTGACTAATTTAAATTAAATATTACATAATTTTATTAATAAATAGGAGGTGTTCAAAAATACATGACTTGAAAAACTCATCGACCCGATCGAAATAATAAGACATTTTTTATTCCCAATTTACATTTTTTGGTTAAAAGGTAAATCGGGAATATTTGATTAAAACTTGAACATTGAAATATTTGATTCCCAATTTTTTACCCTAATTACCATCCATCCTACTCGTTCAATTCTCCCACACAATCATCTCCCACAACCCTACTCCCATCCGATCGACCAACCACCCGCCGTCTGACCGCTTGCCACCATCGTCACTCGTCACCGTCTCAGAGGTTAGGTAAACACTACTATTCAGTATTTCAGTCTACCCGTTTCTCTCTTTGCCTCTTCTCAAACTTTGCTGTTTTGTTCTGTTTTTGTTTGTTTTTTCTTTGGTATACCAGTCATTCAGTTTGAGCTTTTGTTTTCTATTTCACTGTGGTGCTTTGCAAATCTTTTGGGTGTTAGAAATTATGGATATTTTATAACAACCGTAAATGCTAGAGCTTGATATTTACTATTATTATGTTTAAAGATTCCAAGTTATTGCTTGATTGTTTCCATGTTATACCTCATGTTGTGACCTTATAGATAGGAAGGAGGAGACGAATGATTTCCTATTAACTTTGTCTGGTATTAGACAATCAGACTTTCATCGATTGTATTCTACAGTCTGTATAATTTAATATGACGGCTTTATGCTTCTTTTTTCTGAATACACTTTGTTCTTGCCTATGCTCTATAGATAGTTTCTGTTCATAAATCATGTTCCTTTTTTCTGATGTTATTTGTTGTCTGTAATTTAAATTGTTTTGACGAGACTGTTTCTGATGAAAACGTATTTCTTAATTCGTTGTTTTGACTGTAATTATCATCTTAACTGTTCTCTTGGTTCTTAACTAGTCCACTTTTTCTACCAGCTCTGTGAGAATTAAGTAATTTAGTCCCTTATTTTTTTGCTCAAATTAAACTTACAATAAATGACTTATTTGAGCCGGTTTAAACCACGAAATTAAGTTTAAGGACTCAAAAAAGTTTAGATGCAAATTGAATCTTAAAGCTGAACCCATATACCTAATTGGACTAAAAAATTAGGTATCGAATTGTACTTTAAAACCAAATTCAGGTACCAAAATATATATTTACCCTAAATAATATAAATATACCATAATCATAATTAATCATTATAAAACACAATTAAACTAATAATCGATTAATGTAACAAATATCTATATATAATGAAATTTAAAATAACATACTATTAATTCATATAAGGTAAAAATTGAACACGGGTACTGAATTTTTTTAATGAAATTTATCATATGAGCTTAATTGGCTTGCTGTATAAGAGATGTACTGCACTAGTCAACAGGATTTATGCAACATGATGTACTTAAAATAGACAAAATCCATTTTTTACATATTGGTTTATGATAAAAGTTCAAATTTTCAGCCAAGAGTATTTGTATCATGGTTTTCATTGCTTTTACCTTTCATTGTATATGTTGGCTTTTTAACTTTTTCCTTATGGTGTCACCTTTTGCATGTGTTTAACCAATGATGGTAGGTTTAATTTTCTTCTATATAAGAGGGCATGTAAATATAAATAAACTAAACCAAAGCTCATGCAAACTTTGTTTGTTCTACGGATTATAAGTAACAAAAGTATATGTTTTTTTTCCAGACATTGTTTGGATTTCTAAACTTAATATTTGGATTATGCTATTATCTACTTTAGATTTTTAAGTTTTAAGTTTGCCTTTTCGAATTACTATAAATTGTATAATTTGTTATAAAAAAATTGCACAAATTTAATCTGGACACCTTATGACCCGAAAATGTGGGTACCTGATTATTTCGGGTACCCGGTATTCAAGGGCCAGGTCACGAGCCGACATTTTAATACCTGAAACTTCGGGTACCTGAAGTTGCAGGTACCCGGTTATGAACACCTCTAATTATAAGAACAACTTTCTCAAACTATTTTGAAAATTAACCGATTAAATAAACTAAATTTTGATTGTTGAATTAATTGGTTTTAATCGAACAATAAAAACCATAATCTAAACCGAAAATATACACTTTTTGGGTTTTAGTCTATTGCTGGCCAAACTTCTGTTTTCTAAGTTCTAACCCAAAACAAAACTAATTGCTCACCCACCCAATTAAAACCTAATATTTTCAATTTCCCCTTCCTTTTCAGCCTCTCAATTGCAGCTCTGCTGCCGCCGTTCCCTGCTCAAGCCCAAAGCTGCCATTGCTGTAATCCTCTTATTCTTTAATTTCCTATTACTGCATTGATATTATTTGGATGTGAAGTTTGTGAGTATTTATAATTTGTTTATTGACTAAAGTGAGAAGGCAAGAACAACCTTTGTCTTTTCGTTCTAAATTGTTTACAACTATATTCAACCACTCAGCTTGTTAATCTATCTCCGCTCAGTCTTAACCTTTTGAAACGCTAGCTTTAGTTTACAATGGTGACGACCCCAGTTCCTCAAATTCAAAGAAAGCGCACTCTAGAAGAGGCATTGGAGCGAAGATTTGCTGTTGCTAAAGCTGAGCTTTTTCAACAACAGAAGAAGAAGAACAATAAGACATTTGTTGAGGAAGATGGAAAAGAAACTCCTAGCAGAAATTCTTCTTTTCTCAACACTCCCATTGCAACTTCCTCCAATTCCTCATCAAAGAAAGGTTTCCCTAACGTTTTCAGTTATCTTCCCATCCTTCTCCTTTTCAATGTTTATTTGCTAATTTGTTTTTCACTTTTGTGTTACATTCAGGAAATTTCCCTTTCTCGGGTCCCTCTAGTTCGAAAGGTAGTTTCTGTTTTCTAACATTGCTGACTGCGGACATTTAAGTATGTTATATGTCTTGGTTTTGATATGAGATGAATTGTAACTTTATATATAGATGCTGAAGAAAATGGGGAAGTGTATTCCAAGCTTTCGCAGCCTATACACGAGAATTTGCTACCTGCTGATTCCAAGGTGGCATTTTACTGTTTGAATAGTGGCGTTTAAAACTTCATAGTTCACGGAACGGATGGTGATCTTGATGTTTCTTGTCGTAGTTTTCCAACAAAAAAGGAAGCATGGCTGATAAGATATTACATGAGCTTCTTCAAGGTGGGGATGCGGCTCAGAAATATATGCAAGGTTCTAGAAGTGTCAAATTCGACAATTGGATCCTGCTTGATAATTTCATGAAAGGGCGAGTTATGTCTACCGGTTCTCAAATTAGGGCTTTGAAGACTCACTCTAAGCGCTCTAAACGACATATGTCGATGAAGCAGCTTAAGAAATCTGGAGTACTTAAAC
Source organism: Hibiscus mutabilis (assembly GCA_019671005.1). Lineage (NCBI taxonomy): Eukaryota > Viridiplantae > Streptophyta > Magnoliopsida > Malvales > Malvaceae > Hibiscus > Hibiscus mutabilis. The sequence goes on from CM033713.1 coordinate 28,722,731, forward strand.
TGCCTCAAGATAATCAAAAGTGAGTACTCTATCATGGATATGGTTGCTGCTCTTTTCCCTTTTTTATTGTTGTTGGATTATTATTATGAACTTTTTGTCGCATTGTTCTTCACTATGAGGCATAAGTTCAGTAACCAAGATGTCTCTTTCCATTTTTACATCCTTTATGGGGATCTTTCTAGCAATGAATGCTTTGAGGGTTCCACAATTTATAGTAGAATAGGGACAAAACAGCAGATATCATTGTTGATTGTTAAAATGGAAAAAAAAATGAGATTGCAACAAAAGGATTCGAGTTAGTAGTTCTTTCTAAATGTTATGTGTTGATGTTGTTCAATTGTTTAATTTTTAAAAAATATTTGGTATGTCTTTGATCTTCAGGTTTGATACATTTAAACCAATGCATGAAATGTGGAAAGGATACATGACTCAACTTCTTAAAACTACTGGGTGAGATATTACCTCATTTTGCTTATGTTGGTTATTCAGTCGTGTGGAGTTGGAGGGTAGTAGTTTTTATCGAACTGTATGATTGTTAAATGATTTTTTTGGGGTCTGATTCTATATCCATTCCTAACACAATTGCAGGAAGAATCAGTTGGCTCAATGTATTATTGGTGCGGATCTACATGGTGCCCTCATTCTAGGTTAGATTATACTTCTGGAGCAATGATTCATATTATTCGGGCAACTTTATCTGTTCCTTTGGATGCAAAGTTATTTAGACTTTACCCACTTCAAGCAACCAACTTGATGATGGGAATAGTTGGTTATTTGAACGATTAATAAGCGTTTTTCTGGGGGATCCACACATCTTGTGTTGTTATGAAAGAACTTGTATGCTTTTCTCATTGAAGTAGAATGATTCCTTGAAATACAAAAGCCCATTTGAGAAAACACGTAGGAGCCACTATAAGTTCCTCTCTAGGTACCCTTTATCAATTATTTGATCACAATTTCTCTAAATCAATTGAAAGATCATTTCTGCAGTTATCGAGTCTTTCTTTTTTGAGCCGTTGTGTACTTCATTCCCCTTATTTTTGTTGAAAGTTTTGCTCTAAAATGGGTAACCAAAGAAGTTTAGACCATGACCACACACAGAGGCTTAAATGACGCAGTCATTACTAGTGGACTTCATCTGCAAAACATATGACGATCGTTTCTCAAATTTTGTTTATTTATTTTTTCTATTTTGTGTGTATTTACTGTAATCTTCTGTATTTTCTTATAGTGGCTGAGTGCAAGGTAACTAGTTTCACTGGAGTGAGTGGTATTATGATTCGTGAAACTGCAGAAACATTTGGTCTAATAACCCAGGACAATAAATTCCGAGGTAATTCAGCCATCTTTTTGAAAGCCAAACTATTTCTGATATTGCTAATTACAACTTCTTTCTATCGAGTATCGGTTGTTTTGCTGAACCTGCACTCACAGTCACTTGCATATATATATATGGTGTATGCTGGTACTTCTTTCTCTAAAGAAATACAAAACCATGGAGCTCTAGAGGCTATAGCTTCGAAATAAATGTCTTTGTAGCAACTACATAGGTTTCTCATCTGTTGCCTGTTTATATGTGTGTGTATCTATACGTATATAGATATGCATACATACATGCATGCAGTATTGTAGCATTGAAGCCATCTTTTAAAAATTGATAAGTGAATTTTATTTGGTCGATTTAGGCATTCCAATTTCTTGTCTTTGTACTCTTTGTCCGTATAGTTTACAATGAGAATAATGATGATTTAACCATTCAATGTTGTTCTCTTTGCAGTTGTGCCCAAAAAGTTATCAATCTTCATATTCCAAGTTGACTGCTGGAAAATTACATTACAAGGCGATAAACTCACTTCGAGAAACTTGGGTTTGTGATGTTTTGATATTTATATTAAATATCCCATTTTAGGCTTTCCTTTTACACTCAAGTTCAGATAGGAGAGTGTTAAAGTAACTTTTTTTTATCATATTTAAAACAAGTCAAGTCACTATTTCATCAGTTATTTGGTACCCTATACCCATAGTGTCAAAGATAAGGAATGCCCTCTTCTTTTAGGGTTTCGTACTCCGATCGGTTTGGTTAACATGAGTAGGGAAGAGTGATTGGTTCCCCTTGTTTTTAACGGAAAAAAATGAAGAAAACGTAGTAGTCATGGTGTTTGTTTCAGTTCCTTTTTTTGTCCAAGGGGAATGAATAAAAAAGATCACGAGTATTACTTTACTATTTGTTGCTTTCATTGCAAACAAAGCAAAGGCAAAACACTCCCTTTCTTTACTACTACTACTATTATTATTAAATTTGCAACCTCACCTTATCTTACCTTGTATTTTCATATCCTCATAAAGAATGAAGGAGGAAAAAAAAGGTTTTATTAGAATTCAAGACATGGGTGTTTTCTAATGATTGCAACTCCAAAACACCAGTTTCCTTTTTATCTAGTATTTCTTTTTGGTATAATATATGTTCATTTTATGATTTATGTTCGGGATTCGTGGCTCTCTTTCCTAATAATGTCGTCTCTAATATTTTAATTTGGATTCTTTTATTGGGAGAATAATGTGTTTTGTCATTGCACCCGATTTTTGTTGATTCCTTTTTTATCTATTTCAATGTGGCCTCAGGGACATCCAACCATTGGTTGAGTACTTGCATACGGATAAAATAATATTAACTTTTTAGTGTTGAATCATAATTTTTTTAAAAAAAATCAAAGGATTTTATTTTTTGTTCAAAGAATATCAGAGGATGAGGAAAGCAAAGTTTTTTTTTTTTTGCATGGAATCGGAATAAGCAATTTCTTGGGAAGATGGTCCCTCTAGTGACCCCCCTCGCACTTGGTAGAAACCATTGAATTAATTCCATGTTTTACCATATATGGCAGTTGCATTGCATTGAATCATTTGCCTCTCACCATTGTCAATGCAAAACGAAAGTTCCGAAAAGGAATCAAGGAATTCATCTAACCTTAATATATAAGAAAATATTTTGACACACAAGTTTGCCTAAACTAAAGTTTTTCAATTTTAGGTTTTAGAGATTTAGGTCGTGTTTAGAGTTTAGGTTGTAGGGTGTATAATTTAAGGTTTATGATTAGAATTTAAAGTTTAGGGTTTAAAATTTAGGTTTTAGGGTGTTAGGCTAGGGACTTAAATTTTATAGCTTATATATGAAGTGTTATATAATTTTTTATATAGCTTGTGTAACAAAATATAACCTTAATATATAATCCAGCATCTATACAAAGGTCAGAGAGCTCAATAGTAAATCTCATATAATTTTGATAAAAAAATCCCATATAAGAAAAAAAGGAAATGTTTGTCCATCTCAACTATATTCAAATTTGTGATTTAGTCCATATATTTTAATTTGATATATATTATTTTTTATAATATTTTTAATTGGTCCAAACAGTTAACCTCATCGACCATTCCAATTAAAAAAAGCCCTTCTAACACTATTAATCCCAAAATTAGGCATCAAAACTAGAATTTGGCCAAGAGAAATGAATTCCTTGGAAACTTTATGGACAACACTGTTATTACTAATCAAACGGCTTACTGTAAAGATTTAAAGAATGCGAGGGAAAGGAAAAAAAAATGTGGTTTAAATACAATCACAGCGAGATAAAACCCTGGTTTTGAAGATATTTTGAAGCTTGTTTTTTTATCCTTTACGTTGTCAATGTTAAGGGTGAAAAAAAACAAACAAGAGATATGTCGTTAGTTTTGGCTGTAATAAGCGAAAAAAAGGCAGATTCAGACAAAAAACAAAGCTAAAACCTTTGGATTGGGACATGGGGGAGCCTCAACGACCAAAATCATGGCACGTGAATGAAGACTAGGAGCGTGACAAAAGAGCGAACTTCTTTTCTTTTCTGTATATGAAAACGTCCCAATAAGCCATTGCCATTGCCATTGCCATTGCTTTTGCTGCTTAACAAAAACAGTGAAAACCAAGATTTCCCACCATTGAAAACAAAACATAACCTTGTTTGGGTTTTCTTTAAGGTTCTTTGTATAAGGTAAGCCTCTTTCAGGCAACTCTGTTTCTGTTTGAATTTTGTGTTTCAGGTAGCTTTTCATTTTCTAGCAATGTGGTTTTCATGGTGTTGATGTGTTTTTTGTTTTCTGAAACAAAGTTTGATCTTTTTTGCTTTGGTAATGTTTTTAAGATTTCTTTCTGGTTTTGCTCACTTCATGTACATGTCTCCTTTTTCCTAGAAAACTCCATTTTCTCAGTTGATTTTTTTTCCCGGAAAACAAAATCTGTAGCTTCACTTTTGTGACTGCAAAGCCTACGCCAATAGAAGATCAGTCGTTTTCTTTGATTGGATTCACAGCGAAACTTAAATTCATCAAAGACAAAATGATTCGATCTCTGGTCCATTCAACCATTTTCAATCATAAATTCCAAAAACCAATCCAATCCGAGCTATTACCTTCATTCATTTCTAGCTGCTTCCTTGTGGAGGAAGCACCAAAAAAGAGAATAAAAAGGTGGAAACTTGTCATCTTTTTTCATAAATGATATATAATGAATTCATTTGATGCCAACCTTTTGTTGTTTCTTTGTTTTCAAACTTTGCCATTTGGTTATGGTTGGTGGTAGTGGGAGTAGTTTCTATGGAGTTTCTTTCAAGGAATTGTATTATTTGTTGGTTAGGTCTACATAACATATCACCCCAACTTTCATCAACTCTTCCTCTACATATACTTATACATATATATATCTGTGAACTATTTGCAGGTTTTTGAAGCTGAGGACACATAAATCCTGCCCTTTCTCCAATTCAACTCGAGGGAATAAATTCGATCATGCAAACGCCGAAAGCAAGGTATAGTCGTCGTTAATCGATGTATTCATGGCATTCTAATCAAGGGAAACTAGGCTTGATGAGTTAAGATTGTAAAGATTTATATGTCATATTGCATGATGCTTTGCTTAAAAACTTCCATTCATCAAAATCTATGCCAATAATGGATCTAGAGAAGCTTTTTTTTTTCTCTACCTTATCTGTATGCTATTGGTGTATTTGTGTGTACATCATTCCTGACACGGAGCAAATATGCCGGATCTGAAGATAGTTCACCAGTTGTTTTACTTATGCTTGAAATGGTACATCCATCAGCTTCATTGATTTTTCATGTTATGACAGTAAAACAAGCTCCGTAGCAGTGCCTCGGAGAAAATCTCCTTCAACACCTCAAACTGCTCGACAATTGAAGATACCAGGAGCGAATTTGGACTCTGTTTCGTCTCCGAACCCTGCAGGTAAGATGCCTAAAGACCGAAGTCCTAAGGCCACCAAGCATAAGGTACTGAGAACTCCAGTATCTGAGGTATTCTCCAGTCACTTGTTACAAGTCATGGAACATCTATTTGTTTACTTGTCTATCTGCTTATATGATTTCTACTCTTGTTGTGTGAGTTGTAGAAGAATCGACCTAGCCGAATTACTGAACTTGAAGCACAGCTCGATCAACTCCAAGCTGATTTAAAAAAGTCAAAGGATCAACTGACTGCATCCGAGTCATGGAAGAGGCTAGCCCTTAACGAGGCCCAGGAGGCCAAGAATCAGCTATCGACAATGTCCGCTAAGCTCGAAGAATCTGAGCAACAGTTGCTGGAAATTTCTGCTTCCGAGGATGATCGGGTGCAAGAACTCCGTAAAATCTCACAAGATCGAGATAGAGCATGGCAGTCTGAACTCGAGGCTGTCCAGAAACAGCACTCAATGGATTCTGCTGCATTGGCTTCTGCTATGAATGAAATTCAAAAACTTAAATTTCAGCTTGAAAAGGTATGTGAATCCGAAGCCATTCAAACCAAGCATGCCGAGTCCGCACATGCTGAGATTCGGAACTTGAGAATAGAACTAACTGAAACTCTCTCATGGGTCGAAAAACTTAAGTCCGAGCTCACGGATCGCCAAGAATCCGAAGCCCTGGCTCTTGAACTTGTTAGCAAAACCCGAATGCAATTCGATGCAGCAAATAAAACGATTGAATTGCTGCGTTCTAATGCAACCAAAGAAACCGAAGCTTACAACACTTTGCTATTGGAGTTGGAGCAATCGAAAGCTAGAGTTAAGTCATTAGAGGGACTCGTTAGCAAGCTCCAAGTAGAACTGGTTGGTAATGGCAGCAAAATTGTCAAGGATCCTGAATTCGATCAACAACAAAGGACCGAAGAAAACGAGGACATACAGCAGCTCAAAACCGAGCTTAATTTCTCCAAGCTTGAAGTCGGTCAATTAAGATCATCCTTGGATGCAGCTGAAGTGAGGTACCAAGAAGAATATATTAAAAGCACCCTGCAAATTAGAAGTGCTTATGAACAATTGGAATGCATAAAAGTGGAGTCTTCACAGAGGGAGGCCGAACTTGAGGCCGAGTTGAAGAGAACGAAAGCATATGTCGAAGAACTGAGATCAAAGTTAATGGATAAAAACGAGGGTCTGGATATGAAGATTGAGAAAAACGAGTATGACAAAAGAGAATCAGAACTTGCAGTGGAGTTGAAGAAGTCGGAGACCGATCTGACTGAATTGAAAGCAAACTTGACAGCCAAGGAAACCGAACTGAAGACGGTAACCGAGCAAAACGAAATGCTCGAAAGGGAAATTGAGAAACGTCAAATGGAGAGTAACAAAGTTAGTGATGAATCTCTTGTGTTGTTAGAAGCAGCAAGGGCTGCAGAGCGAGCAGCATTGATGAAACTCGGATACTTATCAGAGGAAGCAGATAAGAGTAACCGAAGAGCAGCTCGGGTGAGCGAAGAGCTCGATTCAGCGCAAGCAGCGAACGCAGAAATGGAGGCGGAGTTGAGGAGACTAAAAGTGCAGGCAGATCAATGGAGAAAGGCAGCCGAGGCAGCTGCTGCCATGCTTACTAACAATGGGAAACATTCGGAGAAGAGCATGTCTTTTGATATCAACTATAAGCCAACAATTGGATGGGTAGACATGGACGACGACGACGATGACGATTCATCAAAGAAGAAGAATGGCAACATGTTGAAAAAGATTGGTGTGTTATGGAAGAAAGGGCAGAAATAAGATCATAGCAGATTGCATATAATTCTGATATAAACATTTTGATGGTTTGGGGTTTTTTTTCTTCTTCAGTTTATTAAGGTAATTTTGGTCTTAAAATGTCTGCTTTAAGGGTGATTCCAATTCAGTTGTAGAATTAATGGAATACTTGGAAACCCCTTTAAAGAGACGATCGTATGTATGTGAAAGCTTGCCCATTTTTCTTTACTTGTGCTTCATTTGGATCAAAATAATCTGCAAGTTAAACTTAGAACAGTAACAATATGTACTTAATGCACACTTTATAAACCTATAGCAGTGAATTGCACTACGACAGTAGGTTAAAAGCCTTTAAAAAGTAAAAATAAATAATTAAATTTTAAATATGTTGTAGCGATTTTTTTGTGCGGACCGCTATGAAAATAATTAATTATAAATTATCATTTAAAAGTCATTTTATGGCTATTGTCATTTTGAATTAAGTCATTTTTTTATAAAAAAAAATATGAGTTTTCCATTTTAGACGATGGATATTTCAATTAAAAAATTATCATTTGATTTATTCTGAGGAAACTCTTTTTATTTTATTTTAAATGTTTATATACGGGTTTTTCATTTCATACAATGAATATTTCGATTTGGTGGGTTTATTTTTTTATCTGATATACATGAGTTGCAAATATGTTGATTTTTTCCATCTATTAATTGGATTTTTTTTTTCATTTCGTTTGCTTGGTCGGTAAGAAAATGAGGAAAATTTTGGGCTTGAATCGGGATCAGATCGGGCTTTTATAAAAAAAAAATTGGGTTATGTTCGAGATGAGTGGAACACTCTAAAATTGAGTTGAATCTAGTGAAACACACTCTAAAGTCAGATTAGATGAAGGATAGTAATTTTCAAATCGAGATCGAGACAACAAAAAGTCTGAAATTACCCGACACATGACTATCCTTATTATAAATCCATAATTTTTTTTAACTAAATTGATTTTACTTATGAATGAACAGTTACTTGACTATAGAGAAACTAAATTGGAGTTATAATAATGAGTCAATTGAATCATAGTTCGGTTAACGTATATGATTGTTGGTGTAATATTTAGGAGAATAATATCATCTGATTAAGGGTTTGAGAGTTTGAACGGTTTAAATTTAAACATTGTATAAAAACATTATTTTATTTAGTTTATTTTTGGTAAATTTATTTTATTAAAGAAATGGAGAATCGGGTTTGGACAAGACCCAATAGACTTAGAAAAGCCGAATCGAGGTCAAGTTTCCGATCACAACCCAATGTTTTGGACTCCAATTCAAGCCCACTAAAAGTAGTCATAAATCACAATGTTGTTCGTTTCTAGGGTTAGAGCCTTGAAGGTTTAAGCTCGGCGGCTGTGGTTTCTCTTCCCATCTCTTAGAACCCTCCTTCCGGTGCAAAAAACATCACTCAGCCAACATGGGGTATGTTTCATTCTTCTCTGTTTCTAACTCAATTATGTTGCCTTTCTATTCTTTGTTTACACCGCTCTTGCTTATTCAATGCTAGAGTTTTTCTCTCTCTTTTTTTTCCATTTCAAGTATTGGTTTTTAAATGTGGACTTGGGATCTCGAAGCCTCCTCTTAATTCTCTGTTATTTATTTTTTGTAGCTTTAATTGCATTGCGCCTGCTTTTGGTTATAGATTCTATGCAAGTTTTAATTTTGTTTTTGAGTTTTGATAATTTGTTGCTCTAGGTTTATGTAATCTGGATTCTGCTTATGAATGTGGGGAATTACACCTGGATAGTTCTTGTTCGGAATTAATTTATAATTTTCCTTTCCAACATAAGTTTAATAGTGCCCATCTTCAATCATTTATTAGACTATATGGAAAAATTGTACTTTCAGGTTTAGATTTTATATTATCTTTGACCTACATTACCTAGATTCTCCATTTCCCCTAAAACTACTCGTTTTCAGTAGTTTGACACTTGCAGATATGGTATTAGACCAATTTATTGGATTGGTTTCAGATTGTATCAAATGTCATTCTGGATTGGGTTAATTTGGGTTTCAAGTTGTTTTGGTCATTTCTGGTTGAGGGTTTGGATTTTTTTTCTGGGATTTTACGAGCTCAAAATAATGGTGTTTCTCTCAGGAAGACGCGTGGTATGGGAGCCGGACGCAAGCTGAGGACCCACCGTAGGAGGCAGAGGTGGGCTGATAAGGCGTACAAAAAATCCAACCTTGGAAACGAGTGGAAGAAGCCATTTTCTGGTTCTTCTCATGCAAAAGGCATCGTCCTTGAGAAGATGTAAGACTGGATCAATGTTTCCTTTTTGGTACTCTTGCTTTCATTAACTCAGAACCGAATATTTGTACAAATGGATTCGTATCATGCAGTGGTATCGAAGCTAAACAGCCAAACTCTGCCATCCGAAAATGTGCTAGAGTTCAACTGATCAAGAATGGAAAAAAGATTGCCGCATTTGTTCCAAATGACGGTTGCTTAAACTACATCGAAGAGAATGTTAGTACTTGAGTGAAACCATACAGTATGCTTAATTATTTAAGCATGTTAGTTGTCTCCTTGTTATGATCATAATGTATTTGGTGCAGGATGAGTTGTTGATTGCTGGATTTGGACGGAAGGGTCATGCCGTCGGTGATATCCCGGGTGTTAGGTTCAAGGTTGTGAAGGTCTCGGGTGTTTCGCTCTTGGCACTCTTCAAAGAGAAGAAGGAGAAGCCTAGATCTTAAGATGGTAACGGGGAGGATCTAATTATGATCTTTTTGATATTTTTACTAAAAATCGAACGTAGAGCAATATTTTGTTTCGTAGCTTTTGTTGACAATCGTGTGTGGTTCTTGTATTATGGTGATTTATTTTTGTTACAAACTTATATAGTTTCCTCAAGCATTTGGATTTTGGTATTCGAATGATTGGGTTAATATTTGATGTAATATCGGCGGAGTTTTTTCTTTTTGCGTGAACTTTAAATGGTACATGTCAGTCTGTGGGCTCTAAATTCTATACGTTAAAAACCAATTACTAAATTCTAACTTTAAATTTTAAAAATTAACTCAAAAATCCTGATTTTTAACTTTTAAATTATAACCTTAAACTTTAAAAGTACTCGCTCACGTGTTGTGGTTTAAATGCCTTTTTGTTTAGAATTGACTAGGCTTAGGGATGCATACCTGCATTGTTTTGGATATCATTTGAATAAAAATGTTTGTTATCTCTAACCTTATGTTTAGATTAAAAAAAATGATAACTACAAATTATTTTAAGAAAGGAAAGGAAAGCTTCTGAAAAGAACGTAAATGTTTATCTCATTAAAGTTAAAGAATTTTACTTTTTATAGGTAATATTAAATATGAAAATCAAAAATAATTTCAAGTAACAAAGTTTTCATAATATATGAGGTCATATTTTGATTAAATTTTTATATGTAGATCGGGTATATTAAAATTCAAATCTCTAAAATTTAGATTATAAAACCTACAAACTAAACTCATAATCTTTATATTAAATTCTTAATCCATAAAACAAAAAAAATTATGTAGTTTTGTTATGAAGAAAGGGAATTATTACCATGTGTCTCACTAAAAATTTTCTTAAGCCTAATTGGAAGAGAAGAGTACTTATGACAATAATAAAATACACCAAGAAAGCAAACGGTCTATGCTCGACAAATACAAACAAAAACTAAACCGCACTGAGACCCAGGAAGAAAATTAAACAATAAACTCTATGGATTGCCATCCTCCTAAAGAAGGGGAATAATCACAGTTGGAGGAACAAGGTACTGCTCACCTTCCATGCTCACGGACTAAGCCAACTTAGCAAGACTATCGACCACTTTATTGCCGTCTCTTGGAACGTACTGAAAAACAACCTCCCAGTTTCTCCTGCACGCCTCGTGAATGTGGAGTAGTAGCGAGCGTGCCCCCATCCCTAGAACTTCTCCGTTAAATAAGTCGAAGGGCATCTTGACTGTCCGTTTCAACCATCAATCGCGAAAGCTCCAGCCCTATATGTATACCCGAAAGCTCGCTTCTACAATAGAGCCAAGGCCGACGAATCGCGCAAAACCCCGCTGCCATCTCCCCTCATGATTCGTAATCACTCCTCCACAAGACACGAGACCATCAACAATCTTCCTTGAGCCATCACAATTCAACTTAAACCATCCCATGCATGGAGGGGTCCAATCATGCACAACCTGCCCCCTTGATCCACACCCGGCTGTATGATGCTAGGCCGAGCAAGTGCGCAAATGCAAGCGGTCTGTAACCAACGACAACGGTCAATCACCGATCCTAGGTCTTCCAAATCAGAGTTGAATGTAAGTGCATTCCTTTGAAGCAACAAGTTCCAGGTAATAGCACCAATTAACAAGTCTCAATCCTTTGCATCTCGAGCGAAATAACCCGGGTTAGTTAGATTAACTTGAACCCAAGCACGAAAGTCCATGGTTAAGAACTCCCCAAGTTTATCATTCTTAATTAACGCCACCCAGGTTGAGCTTGCCGAGGGGAATGTGCGAATAACATGACTTACGGTTTTAACATTCGAAAGGCAGTAGGGGCATCGACTATCCACTGCATAATGACGCCAAACCTTTTCTTCATTGGTCATCAGCTTGTTACAGCAGGTAAGCCAGAGAAAGATTTTAATTCGCTGTAAGCCCTTGTACTTATCTATCACTTTGCATAATGCATCGTCGTCACCAGTCGGAGTCCCTATCCGAATAGCATAGGCAACTTTCACCAAGAATCCTTTGCCATCACACCCCTTCCAACCTACCATGTCACCATGAAGTTGCGGTAGGGGTCATTTGATCGCAGCCATGCGTAAAAGTACAAAGGAGGGAATGAGATGATCAAACTTATTCCACAACCAATTCCCCCATTGATCGACCATCTCTGCCACAGTAGCTTGGGACAAGTCCACCCCAATCACAAACGTTGCATGCTCAATCAACGGACCGAGATCCCCAATCCAGGGTCATACCAAAACTTAATGCCACGTCCATTCCCTAGGTTTCAACCCACATTCTGATGAACATTATTCCAAACAAGCCCTAAACCTTTCCATAGACGAGAACCACTACGCGTATTAAGACCATTCAAAACTATCGTATCATATTTATACTTATCCCAAAAAAGACGCACCCTCCTGCGAGTCATAAGCTGAAAGGCTAGTTTCATAAAAAAAGGCTTCATTATGTGGAGCCAACTTACGAAAGCCAAGTCTACCATGAGATATAAGAGTATACATTTAATCCCAGTTAACCAGATGCACTCCACTACCGTCAGCCATAGTTCTCCTTATAAATCACCTCACCACATGTTCAATTTCCAAATAGATTGTTTTTGGAATAAATGTAGTATGCAGCGTATAAGTAGGTCAATCTAACCAGGAACAAAGCTTGTCTGGTTATCAGAAACCCAACCAGGGAGGAAAGGCTTCTGACTGTTAATAATTACCTTCGTTATAGCCTTGTACATCACTGTGCATAAGCTAATTGGGCAAAATTAAGTTAATCGTTCAGGAGTAGTCACCTTCAGAATAAGAACCAACAGAGTATGATTGAAGTCATCTAGAACAACTCCGTCTTCAAAGGCCTTCCGTATATAAGCACATACCTCCCTGCTAACAATATCCCAATTAAATTGGAAGAGGCCCGCATTAAGACCATGTACACCTGGAGACTTAGCTGGATTCATTTCGAAGATAGTACGCCGAACTTTCTCATCCAATAGAGGTTAAACTAAATCACTTGTTGCTCTACGTGCCAGCTTGGGAAAACGGCCCTAGATCTCGTATCCAGTAAAATCCACAGAATCACTCAAAAACAATTTTGCATAAAAATCTAGAGCTGCTTCTTTTAGCTCATCTTGATCACGACATCAAGCGTCATCGTCAATCTTCAAGGAGCTAATCATATTTACTCGACATCTGGCCATGGTAGAAGCATGGTAGTATTTTGTGTTCATCACCATTTAGGATCAACTGAGTATAAGCTTTTTGCTGTCAAAAGCTTTTTTCCTGCTTTAGCACAATATCTAGCTCTTTCCGCAACCGATTCCCCAAGTGGATAAGAGACTCAGAATGATTAACAACTAAGGCATTGTCAAGTCCCCAGATGCGAGCTAATAAACGCTTCTTTCGTTCTCCAATATGTCCGAAAACTTGCTTGTTCCAAAGAGGCACACTTAAGGTAAAAGAATCTATATTACTCAATAAGTTATGTGACCCCCATGTTGATTGGAGAAACTCCCAAAAGTTAGGTTATTGTTGTCAGGCCGAAATAAATCTGAATGGTCGATTCTGTACCATGTCTCGTACATCCCCCAACCGAAAAACCAAAGGTCTATGGTTTGAGCCCATTCGATCAAGGTGAAGCATATGCAAATTCAGATAGAAAGAAAGCCAAGAAGAATTAGCAATGCACCGATCAAGGCGCTGATGTAAGTTGCCCCTCGACCAAGTAAAAGGAAGACCCTTGAAGCCCAAATCAGATAAGCCAGCTTGAAAAAAAACTCCCTAAAAGGTCTAATATCATGAATATGTTGATCAGAACCCTTTACTCTCTCATCTGGTGACAGAATAACGTTAAAATTCTCTCCAAGAACCCACGAAATACCAGCCCAAGAGCTAAACAGGCGAGCTGATCCCAAAGATACTTACGATTAGAACCATGAGGCTAGCATAAAAAGTCATAAATTGTAACCAGCTATCAACATTAGATTCTCGGACATGCCCATTCAGAAACTGATTAGAGAGATGCTGAATTTCAACTTCTACATCTTCAGACCACAGTAACCAAATCCCTCAACTGAAACAATGAGCTTCAATTCTAAAGGAATGCGGAAAGCCTAGCTTTGATATCACCCTATAAGCAATTCTTCCACTAATCCGTGGTTTAAAAAGTGCCACCACTTTAAGCTTATAGTCCCAAACAAAAGATTTAAAGTGACGTCTGAAAGAAAAGCTAGTTGTGCCCTAACAGTTCAAAAATATAAAACTAATCATTAACACAATAAGGAAAAGATAAGAAACCATACCCTTATTGATCCATAGTCAACCGAGGGCAACATGCTCTGTGCTATCCCCTATGCTCGGATAACATATCCGTCGACTGTTCACCAACTCGAGAAGGCTTAAGCTCTTTAACATTATTTACCACAGCTTTGGTGTGGCCCTCAGCCCCCCCAATTGTCCAAGCAACAATAGAGTTCATTTAATCAGACACATTTTGAGTCCATTCCTGCAATACTGGCCTCATCACCGTACGAGTCTCACTTGGTTTCCTCACCTTCAACCCTTGCTTAGTATTTTCCTTCGAGCCCTTTAGAGCTACCCCTTTAGCCTTGCCAGTCGAAGCCTTGCTTACTTTACCCTACCCTTGGTCAATAATGGTTATCGCAAAATTGTTACTAGTGAGATCATTCGATACATGTTCCACAACTCTAGTTGACTACGTAGTCACCATTGGTTCCACCGCTACTTTTTCAAGTACATTGAGCGCTGCTTTTGATTTCTTCCCTGGGTTAGAAGCCAAATAAGCGTCATTAAACTGAACTTGTCCCAGAATGTTAACCCCACTCATAATTAGAGAGGAGCCATCTCCAACACCACATGCTCGCCTTCCTGGTTGTGAACCTGTACTGCATCATGGTCTATTGTACCACCTATCTCTTTAACTTCTAGAGCTATAAAACGCGATCTAGAGGCCCCATCAACTCTTGAAACGTTGCCTAGACCAACCATTGCACTTGATTTGAATGATGCATGCGATTATCAACAACCATCTATGGCCCATATATCTTTGTAGCAGTAACCATAGCGGGGAAGCCGTTGCTGTCTCTTTTTCTGGATTACTAGGTTATTTGTGCCCCTCGGTAGAAGAAGAATCAATACCGTAACTTTCTTTAGAATGCCCGTACACGCCACACCCATAACAAATATGATGCAGACCATCATACTCAAGTTTTTGTACAAATTTGTCAATTTGAATACATGAGAGTAATGGTTTCATGAGATCCACCATTACTGCTAACCGCGCAAACTTGCCCCTTTCGCCCACCCGTGTATTGTAGTCAACTTTAATCGCCTTGCCCACAACTGTTGCAATCAGCCGAAATAAGGCCTTAGAATAGTACTTGTATGGAAGTCCCCGGGAGACGAATCTAGACAACGACATGTGTAGGGTGCCTTTTTGATGTGGAGAAAGTTTGACTCCACGGCTGAATAGTAAGGTAGCTGTCATATATCATCCAAGGACCCCTGCGAGTACATGGCAATAGTCACGCTCCTCACTGAACCTAACAAGAAAATAGCTATTTTCTAAGTCGATCAACTGAATATCACCTAGGGGTTTCCACATTGCCTGAATCTTAGCTAGAAGAGTTTGGTAGCCAATAGCACGTCCTAGCAAACGAATAATAATGACGTTCCTCATGCTTCTATCGATTTGGTCATGAAAAACCTAATCGATGGAAAGGTCCCTGATCGATCAATAGAGTAATCGTCCTCCAACACAATTATCTCCTCCCCTGCGATCCCACGGTCATCATCTCTCACATCACTATCTCGAGAAATGCCCGCGACCATACTAGCATATATAGCCCGCGCCTTTGATAAAGCTTCACCCAGCCATTCTTGGTTGATCCTTAGATGGGGTATTGTAGAATCCTTCGCAGCCTCTATCTCACTACTATGCTCACAGCCATCCCCAGCCTTCTCTATATCCATACCATCGTTTGGCACTTCAAAGTTATCATCACTATTTTGACCTTTCTTAGGAGGCCGTTGGATATCAAGCGTTATCGGAGATCCCGGTCGTTCTAACACTGGTGAATGAGTCACAAAGGGTATATTATTCGGCGGCCGACCACTAGGAATCCCGTGGGGAGTCGGACTTTGGCCGTTCACTTACGTAGTTTTAGACTATACAATGTATAAAAACTACAGAATATGTGCATCAAATAATTTTCCTATATATGTACATTAAATAATTTTTCTATAGATAATTTAGTAAATTTTTATATGTAGACTGTAAATTAAAATTTACCTATCTACTTGAATTTTTAAATTTAAAATCTTAAAAGTTAAATTTTAAAAACATAAAACCCTAAACCTTAAATCTAAACTCTTAAACTATAAATAAAACCCTTAAACCCTAAAAAGATAAATTATGTAAACTTTAGGGTAAATTACATAAATCATCAATGAACTTTATTCCCAAACCTATTTTGGTCACTGAAGTTTCAAAACGTTCAATTTACTCACTGAAGTATAGACATTGAACTTTTTTTGTCACTCCTCCGTTAATTTTTGACAGAGTTATGACGTGGACACCATCCACTGTTCATCGTCGTCGGATGTCACCGTCGATGGTCGTAGATTGTGGTCGTTCGGTCCCAATTTTTAGATTTTGTTTGAAAGTGCCTAAAAGTTAACAGAAGAGTGACAAACAACTTTCAATGTCTAAACTTCAGTGAGTAAATCCCTGAGTCCGAATCCAACCTCTATTTTGCCTGAAAGTGCCTCAAAGTCCACAAATCGAACAAATCTCTTTTGGTTTCTCTCTCGTCAATCTCTCTTTTCGCCGTCATGGAGCTCATTTCTCAATATATTACTTCTCTCATGCCGATAAAGCTTTCCACCGTTTAGATTTTGTAGAAGATTTTATGTTTGCTGGTAAAAGGATGTCGTCCAAAAGTTAACAGAAGAGTGACAAATAACGTTCAATGTTTAAACTTCAGTGAGTAAATTGAGCGTTTTAAAACTTTAATGACCAAAATAAGTTTGAAAATAAAGTTCAAGATTTACGTAATTTACCCAAACTTTATACAACCTATGATATTTTCCCTTCTATTAAAAAGGTTGCCGAGTTGAACATAACAATTTCTCTACTATATATTAGACTCAAATCAAAATACTTAATAGCATGCATTTTTAAAGAAATTAATGGAATATTAAAAGACTCAAACATAAAAAAAAAAATCATGTTCATAAAATTATAATTTAAAATATAAGTTCAAAAAATATCATTTAAGAAAAAAATACAAGGTAAAAGAACCTAATAGCAAAATATAGAAAGACTAAAATTAAAAATTAAAAATTTATAGATACAAAATTATAATTTAAAACAAGGGGAAGAGAGATCGGGATAGTAAGAAAGTAGGGTGGGATGGATTTTTTTACCGTCCTGATTTCGACTTAAATTTTTTAAAATTTCAACTCGACTTTACCCACTTTAAATTTGATATACTTTATCTCGACTCAATTCTAATCCGATGTAGTAGAAGCATAATCCGATCTCAATCTGACCTTAAAATTTTAATAAAAATTCGACTAAACCCTACCTGCATTCGGAAAAAATTAACAAAAATATTAAATATATTATATAAAAATATAATAAATATAAATACTTATAAATATACCAGGTCGAATCAAGAAATTTTCATCATAAACCCAAACTCAATCCACATCGACTCAATCTTTTCTAAAACACGCCCACCCAACCAACCCCGGACCCGTTCTTTTAAATCCGCTCCTATCTGATCAAGTCCCGGCAGAACCAAGTAATTTTACCATCCCTAAAGGGAGAGTTTACTTTTATGCAATTTGTTTTCAAAGGAAAAGGTTCTTCTTTCTCTCGTCTTTACCAATTCCATACAAATGTACAAGAAAAATCAAATTATAATATCCAATGTTTTGAATCCAATATAAATAATAATAAAAAATATTTACATTCGAATGTTATCTAAATTTGTATAAAGTAAATTAAATATTAAAATTCACATTATCTGTTGCCCCGGTAGTCGCAACACACTAGAAGAATCTATCTGTTCATGCCCAAACTTGCACTTATTTATTTGTTTTAAAGTCTGGTAGATGGTGTAGCACTTTTCAGTTTTCAGTATATGAAATTATTTTCTGGCAGTACAAATGAACCATGGACAGTGATTTTTCTAGATTCCAAGAACTGAACATTTGCAGACATGATTCATGAAAATTCGTTTGGCACAATATATAATTTGAGCACTTCAAGTTCAGCCCCAAAAAATTATGAAACAAGCCTCAAAAAATACTACCTACATGAAATAAAACTTCAGATTCGAAACTAGCGAAATCCGAACCTGGGAATCTCCATGGTAAATATCATATCCAAAGCGAACATGAGAACTAATTCTACTGAATTACCAAAGTTTATCACCGAATCTACAAGACTTGTATCAAAAAAGTTCCAAAAAAGAATAATTGGAAGAGGCACATACCAAGGAACCTTAAAAGAATCTGAAACTGGGCAGCTGCACTTAGCTATTATTCTCATGAACCGTGCTCTCCAGAAACGGTAATGTGGCTGTCTTCTCAGCTGCCGCCAATCCTGATAATACATCATGTGATGCATCCGTATTGTAAAAAGAATCCTTGACCGAGAAAGGTATCCTTGAGCTACAAGTAACTTCAGAAGTCTTTGGGGATGGAGTGGAATTTGACAAACTGTTCTCAAACTCAGTGATAGGTTCTTTCCTAACCGCGCCAATTTGGTCTTCGACAGGAGCTTCTTCCTTGTTGGCGTATGGATAACTGTATGTCTCATTTTCAGCTGCTTCTTTTGATGCAATTGTGTTTTGAACATCGGACTTGGAAGCTATATTAGCAGTTGTTTCAAGTACTCCATCGAGAGGAACAATCTTGGTATCCTTTATGTGAGCACTATCCTCGCTTCCCTGGCCTGATACTTTCTCAGCCGAACCAGTAACATTTCTCGGAGAGGATTTATTCTGAAGTTTCGGAGATATGCCAGAGCTGGTTTTGAGGTTTCTTGAAGAACTTGGTACTGCTGTTCCAGCAATTGGAGATTTTTGCATAGATAAGGAAGATCTCGATTTTATGGCAGAGGAAGTTTGCTTAACATCAACCTTGGGGCTTCGGATTGCAGTAAGAGTTCTAACAGGTTGAAGCTTTCCTATTTTTGCCTTATTTGAGCTTACACTTGGACTAGTGCTTTTCGCTCCAATTTTAGGCAAGTCACTAGGTACACCAGGATGAGACAGTATACTCCCATTCGGAGTGCGTCCCGATGACCGTACCTGCATTTATCATGATTTCACACAAGGTCAAACAATTTGGCAAACAAAACAAACTAGAGCATAAAAGAATACAAGGAGGTGAAGTTGAACTATTGATCATTTAGATCCCATAATTGAATAGGCATAAACCAGCTATATACTCTTTTGTTCAGAAGATCAAGATTCTAATATGAAAATTTCTGTCTGGTTGTTCTTGAAAACAGTTTAAGTAGAAACCAATTCTGACATGGTATAAGAATGTAGAGAAACTTCAAGAAATAAGAACTAACCCCATCAAAGAAGCCAAGTTTTGGTGATGGCATGCGGAGGCCGGAGGGTTTCATTGAAGCTGGAAGAAGATGTTTACTAGTTCCAGCTGAAACTTTGTTTTCACGTTCATTGAGCGAGCCAGTGACCTCAGTGCTATCTCCCTGTGAGCACTGACCAGTAGGATGGTTCTGCGACTGTGAGTCCAAAACTTGGTGAGCATCACGATATGTAGCAGGTCCCTTGAGGGAGCCAGAGCCAAGGCTAGCTCTTGCAACATTAGAACTTTGATTAGCGGCAGATATAGACGATGATGACTCTGTGGACCATTCACTGATAGAGCTTGCTGGAGATATACTGGAAGAGATCTTGGTAGAAGATTTCAAAATAGCTGGGAGCTTTGAACTTCCTGCTTGAACTTTACTTTTTGGTACAATTCTGGAGCCATTTTTATGTTTAATCAAATTCAAGGAAGATTTATTAGTTCTGTTAGACGAAACACTGACACAACTTTCAAGTGAGGAACAAGAAGAATTCAGCTCCGTTTTGCTAGAGGCAGGAGAACAAGAAGAAGATTTGGAAGATGGTTTAGGCCGAGGCACAATGCTTCTTGCACCACCCAAAGGAGTTTTTAATACTGTAGTTCCTCTACCTGCACCATTAAAATTAATTGAAGAATGAATTAAGCAGAAAAAGTGAGCATGAAAGCATCCTTTGTCTCAATTTAGTTAATTTATACAAATAGTAGTTTGAATTACCAGAAACAGGTACAGTATCCTTTTCCTTTCTTGCATTCTTAGCACCCAATGAAACCCTTTTTGGTGAAGGACCAACGCTGCTTAATACCTTTGGTGGCTTATGAAGAGATGAAGTTGATTCTCCACTTCTAGCAACAGACTTCACAGTCTTGATGTTTATATAACCAACAAGAAAAAAAATCAGTCTTCAATGGTATTAAATATCAGTTATATGGTTTTGTGTTCAGCAATTTCAATAAGTGATATTTACAAGCTTATAGCATAGTTTTCTATGAACTAGTCTAACACAAACAAGCCAGTTAATTTACCTAACTATTTAGATTTAGAGCTTTAGGACTTACCTACAACACCCTATATTGTTGAGTAATATTATCTCTATCTTAACTAGAAAAGACGATACAACTAACAGTTCATTTGCATGATATTAGCAATACATGCCTGTGAAATTTGTGGACGGACAACCTGCTTCAATGTTTTCACAGAGTCTTTCACGCCAATGTTAGGCTTCTTTGGAATAGCTTTCTTCTTCATCTGTTTTTTTTTTTAAATTTTATTGGCAACAAACACAATAAACTAATTAATAATGAAAATTTACTGCAGCTGACATTTCTTGAGTGTACCTTATCTTGAGTAGTAAGTTCTACCTTTTCTGAAGCTGCCCATAAAAGAGAACATGGCAGTGTCAGTTTGAGAATATTTTGTGCCATGAACACACATCTAGAATGTTAAGTTGAACTTTCTAGACTCGTGCAATGTAAGCATGTAAGTTGTATTTGTGGCATCAAAGAAAAATGATTGGGTGCATCAGCATGAAACAATGAAGAGACAAAAGGGAAACAAACTATACTTACATGACAAAGTTTTACCATCTGTTGTTTTCAACTCCTTTTTGCTACTAGAATCCGCAGTGACAGAAACTTTGTTAGATTTCTGGATTGAAGCTCTTACATCCTCAAATAAATCAGCCTCTAGACTGTCCAATGTCAAAGTTTCAGAATACAACGTTGTTAACGAATCATAAGACTTGTTTACATCCTCTTGAATCCCAGGCAATGTTTGTATTTGACCTTTCTCACTGCCTCCCAACATGCTAGACAACTCCTCCGGCTCCAGAAATCCTAAAAAATAGAGTACAAAACGTTATCAAAAACCAGAAATTCAGAATAACACATGGTCAAGTGCAAGTAAAATCAACGAATGTGTACCTTCACTAGTAAAGAAAGCACTATCCCATGCTAAACTTTTGCGCAAATTATATTTTCCATTTTTACTAGTCTTGTTTTGTTCTGGAGATTTCAAAGGTTCTTTTGCCTTTACAGCTTCTTCAAGGGATTCATGGGAGCCTGATGAGATTTCAACGATCTCGGGATCCATGGCAAACCTAACAGTTTTGGTTTCACTTCCCTTCTCTGTACAATACAAAATCCAATTTTCATGATAAAAAGCAAAAAGAAATAAAAATTGCAACATTAAAACAAGATTAAGCTTCAAATTTAACACCAAAAAAATCAGAAACAAAATCAAAATATGATGTCATTATAGTCAATTTTAAAATGGAAAAATTAAGGCATTTTAAGAAGCAGCCGGCCTAATTATCAAATGTTACTAAGAAATTGCTTCCCAAAATCCAAAAGGAATCCAGTATTAGCTACTGCAAAATCAAGGTCAAATCAAGCAAACCTAACTATTTGGAACGGAAAAAACCCCAGAAAAGTTGATAAAACTCGATGCAAACCTGAGGAATGAGGAATTATAGGATCGCAGAGAGGCGAATCGATGAGGCAATCTACTTCGGAGGAAACATCGATGAGGCTTAGCCCTTTGATATTGAAATCGCTTTGCTTCTCAGAATCAACCATTTGCAGGGAGAGATTATTATCAGATCGAAAGCTTAACCAGTTTATTGAATTGAATAAAGATGGAGAATTGAGAGCAAGACGACTGACACCCTCAGGAAAATTAATAAATAAAGGAGAAGTGAAAAATTTTGAATTTGGGACAGAGGCGGTTCAAAATTAAAATTATTGTAAACTACACTAGTAGTCACTGAACGTTTAGGTAGATTTCATTATGGCCATTGAAATTGAAAACTTTTATTACAGTCATTAAAATTTTAATTTGATTTTATTACAGTCACTTAATGTTTATTCACTTTCATTATAACCATTTTCATTAAAAAGTGTTGACCTGGCATGAAATGTTAAAGTCTTTTTTTAAAAAAAAGAACCGAATTTTTTTAACAGTGAAAAGATCCCTTTAATCAGAAGATTAATGACGGTTAACAATGATCTATTAAAAAGTTTTAATTTTTAATTTTAACAAAAAAAATATTTCTCACAGTTAGGACTGACCAACAATTATTTTGTACATCGAAAACTTGACTTTGGTAGCTTTTGTAAATTTAAAACAGTAGAGCTTTCTAGAGAAAGAATATTTTAACGTATCATGCTAATATTTTTTAATAAGAATTAACGATAATGACCGTAAAAAAATATTAAAATCATAATAATGATAATATGTTTTTTTTTTATTTTGGTAACCAAAGGTAAAACACCCTTAAAATTAATATAGAAAAGAAAATATGAGTGTAACGTATAATATCACTTTTACCCACGTGTATGTACACGTATTCATGTTTATGGTGACCAAATTATCTGGACTGTTGGATTTTTCTGATCTAAGGAGCAATTTAATTTTATAAGGTGGTATATTCTTTTTCGATGACCCGAGAACAACAATATCTTTAGGGAATGAAATGTAAATAAGACTAGCATAGAACATTTAAAAAATGTTAGGATTAGTCAACAATTTTTAAAGTAAATGGTTAAAATTTTTCGATTAATATTTTTCTCTCCTCTTAAGTTGTGGATTCTAGACTCATTAAGAGTAAATTCTTTTTCCTCTTCGCCCTAGATAGGAATTATTCAAAAAAAAGTTTAAAATTAATAATCTAGCCCTTTTTCTCCCTCTCTACTTAGTCGTTTGTCTTTGTTTTCTTTTTTCTTCACATGGTTGACAATGACACCAACCTTGATGCTGATCGTCGTTGTTGTTTGTTATTTTTTTCTTTATTATTTTTCAAGTTTTAATAAGAATCTCTTTGTTTTGTTTTCCTATTCTATGCACATCTTGCTGCGCTTTTCTCTTCTTTTGTGACACGTTTTCTCTGTCTTTATGACAGGTCTCTGCTTTACAAAATGTTTTATGTCTACCTTTGCGGTTATTTGGTGCTCGAACAGAGATCCTCATGACGCTAGTTTTTGATTTGGGATTGTCGATGGTCACGAATATGAGTGTTCACGGGCGGTTAATCGTACCAGAACGGCTTGTCGGTACGGTTACCGAAAGTCTTGGCGTGATATTTTGGTGAAATGTTATTGTCCTGTTTAAACTGGTTACCGCCTAAATGGTTAACCAATTTATTCGGTACGGTTACTCGGTTAATCATGAACTGTTTTACATCTAGTATTATAAGTAATTTATCTATTTATTACTACTAATTTTAATATATTAAAAATATCAACCAAAAAAATTCAAATAAAGTCTTCAATATTTATAATAAAAAAGTCTTCAAAGTTTAAAACAATAAAAAATTTAGAAAAAGTAAAATACAATACAAGTTTAATAGAACACATAGACTAATTAAATATTCAAAGTTTATGAAATTTCATTAAACTAATTAAAATACAATGCAATTTCATTAATAATCAATACATACGGAAAATGTAAGGAATATGAAAAATTAATAAAGCTTATCATTCAATGTATTACAAAACCCTAAAAAATTAAGGGTCATTTAAGAGCTTGCATTAAATACAAGATTTTATTTGGAAAAAAAACTCTATAATTCAATGTATTACAAAACCCTAAAAGACTCTATTGAAAAAACTCTCATTCAATGTATTACTAAAGCCTAAACCATAAAAATCTAAACCCTAAACAATAAACCATAAAACCCTAAACCTTAAATTATAAAATCCTAAACCATAAAACATAAAACTCTAAACCATAAAACCCTAAACATAAACTATAAAACCCTAAACCCTAAACCATAGAACCCTAATACATTAAATGAAGTTTTTTAATAGAATCTTTTAAGGTTTCATAATACATTGAATGATAGAAATATAAAATCTTGTATTTAATGCAAACTCTTAAAGTACTCTTAACTAGGGATGTAAAAAGCTGACCTGACATGAAAACCCGACTGAAACTTGCTCGAGTCAGAACCTGGTTTGACCCGAGGATGCGATGACCCGAAACCGATTGTTGTTGACCCGAATTCGAGTTGGACCTATTACTGTAGTAACTGAACCCAACCTGCATCCGACCGAGTACGACAACCCGAATTGAACCTATTAAGTGTTGATAAATGTAAACTATTAAGTGTTGGTAAATGTAAACTATTAATTTTTTAAACCAATTTAAAGTGTTAAATAATCTTTTTGTTATATATACATATATAATAAATTAAAAATATATAAAAATGAAAGATTAGATTTAGATATTCATTTGACACTACTAAGTTTGAAATTTTATTAAATAATTCAATGTTTAGTAATAATTCAATATGCTTAGTAACTCATTCAATATAAATTATTTGTCAAGTTTGAACTAAAACAATTGGTAGAAAAAGAAAAAGACAATTGGTAAAAAAGATGGAAAAAGACAAAATTTTAGAGGGAAATAAGCCACCCATTTTTTATGTTTGAGATTAATTTACTTTTAGTCTAAGAATTTTGGAGGGATAAAAGCCACCTAAAATTTTGGAGGGAATTAGTGGAATTTCTATTTTTGGTAATTTAGTCTAATAATATTTTTGTTTATTCTAGTCACTACAATTTAATTTTTAGTCAAAATTGCCCTATATTTATTTATATTTTTTACAATTTAGTCCAATTTATTCTAGTCCCTAAAATTTAATTTTTACTCCAAATTAACCCCTATTCATTTTTTGTATTTTATTCTAGTCCCTAAAAAGTAAAAACATGCCCGCCCATATTTCAAGTTGATCTGCCCGCAGCCCGCCCATATTTAAAAAGCAATTGCCAATTGCCTTAACAAATGGAGGAAATCTTGCCCGCCCATTTTTTAATGGGTTGTTAGTGGATCAGGCCATTACTAGTTTAGGAGCTTTACACTTAAGTCCTTTTTTTATTCTTTAGTTTTAGTTTGATTCATTTTAGTCCCTATTTGAGTTTAGTTTCCTTAGACCTTTAGGTTTAGGTTCTCTTTTAATTAGATCTTCCTTCATAAAATTGTTTAATAATTAAAACGTTTGAAGGGCTTTTGAAGGCCCAATTTATTTCGACAAAGATAAAAACGATGTCGACAATTATAATGTGTTAAATTATAATTATTAATGTTTGGGGTTATGGGATTAGTTTTGCACTTTAATTATTAGTGATTGTAAGATTTAGGGGTTGTGGTTTGGGGTTTAGGTGTAAATGTGTCAAGTTGAGTGTTTGGTGTTATGAGATTAGTTTAGGGATTAGGGGATTATGCTTGCACTTTAATTATTAGTGATTGTAAGATTTAGGTGTTGAGGTTCGGGGTTTAAGGGTAAATGTGTCAAGTTGAATGTTTGGGGTTATGGGATTAATTTAGGGATTAGGGGATTATGCTTGTACTTTAATTATTGGTGATTGTAATATTTAGGGGTTGAGGTTTATAGGTATAATATATATTTCAAGTTGAGTGTTTGGGTTTATAGGATTAGTTTAGGGATTAGGAGATTCGATGATTAGGCTTGCACTTTAATTATTAGTGATTGTAAGATTTAGGGGTTTGGGGTTTAGGGGTAAACGTGTCAAGTTGAGTGTTTGGTAAGAGTTATGAGATTAGTTTAGGGATTCGGTTTGCACTTTAATTAATAGTAATAACATTTACGGGTTGAGGTTTAGGGTTGAAAGATTCGAATTGACCTCGATTTATTTTAAAATTTTCTACTATAGTCCAATGTTTTTAATATGATGATATTGTTGTTCATTATAGTCCCTAAAACTTTATTTTTAGCTGAAATTGACCCATATATATTTCTATTTTTGGTAATTTAGTCGAATAATATTTTTATTTATTCTAGTCCCTACAATTTAATTTTTAGTCAAAATTGCCCTACATTTATTTATATTTTTTGCAATTTAGTCTAATAATATTTTTGTTTATTCTAGTAGCTAAAATTTAAATTTTACTCCAAATTGACCCCTATTCATTTTTTTATTTAGTCCAATGTTTTTAATATGATGTTATTTTTGTTCATGTTAGTCCCTAAAACTTTATTTTTATTCCAAATTGCTGTTCATTTTTTGTAATTTAGTCCAATATTTTTAATATGATGATATTTTTGTTCATGTTAGTCCCTAAAATTTTATTTTTCACCAAAATTGCCCCTTATTAATTTCTAATTTTTGTAATTTACTCCAATATTTTAAATATGGTGATATTTTTGTTCATTACAGCGCGTAATATTTATTTTTAATGTGATTCCTGTTTGTGAAAAGCGTTAAATAATTCACTTGAAATGAGCATACCCAAAGTCTATCGATTATTTGTACCAAACTCAAACTTAATACGAATTCGAAACTCGAATTAACCTGACCTGAAGTGAACCCGACTTGAAATGAACTCGACCTGAAATGAACCCGACCTGAAATGAACCCGAGCCCGAATTAACCCGTCAATTAACTGTTTTGGACCTGAATCGTTTTGACCCGACTTGAAATGAACCCGACCTAAAATGAACCAGACTTGAAACTGACCCGCACCTGACCTGAATCGAGTTGAAACATTAAATCAACCTGAAATGACATGTATCCGATTTGACCCGACCTGACAGGACCCGACTTGAAACCCATCCGATTACCTATTTTTACATCCCTACTCTTAACCTACGCATGTATGCATAAGTTAGATAAAGGCATATTTTAATTATTAGTTTAATCATCGATATTCTTAATTGCGAAAGAACTGTAAATTTTATTCACAAGCATTGATTTTTGTTTCACATATTGAAACAGACTTGTCAACTGAGTCGGCCTTGTTGATATTGGATCCCAATTATTTTAATTCGTTAAATTTGGATTTTAAAATTTAAGCATAAAAGTAAAAAAAAAATGCTCCTATCAGTT
This sequence comes from Hibiscus mutabilis, assembly GCA_019671005.1. Lineage (NCBI taxonomy): Eukaryota > Viridiplantae > Streptophyta > Magnoliopsida > Malvales > Malvaceae > Hibiscus > Hibiscus mutabilis. The sequence continues at coordinate 28,749,989 of CM033713.1, forward strand.
TGACAGGATAGTTATTTTTGTCTTTATTCTTTTTTGAATCAATTTAACTCTCAACGTTTTATTTTGGGTCAAAATAACCACTCTTCGGATGGAAACTGTTAGTCAACTTACGACAAATAGCTTGAAATGACTTGACAAAATGATGCGTCAGAAGAAAAAAATATTTTATATTTTATAAAAATATTTTTTGACTAATGTATCATTATGTAAAGTCAACATATTTGTCTATATGACACTGCTATCGTGGCGTTGTAGCGACTAATTTAAAAAAAAAGTCATATATTCACTACAAGAAATTTATAATATTGCAACAAAATTATTTATCACAAAAAGTACTAGATTTGTCACGATATATATATTTCAACAATTTTTTTTGTTACCATGTTTGTTAGAAAAACCCCGTCATGTAAAGTATATTGTGACGAAATTGTGTATGTTACCATTTTATACTATTTATCGTAACTATGAAATTTCGTTACTATAATTAACTTATCATGACAAAATTTTGTCACAATAAATTAACTATTTCATCATGAGAAATACGTTTTGTCACAACTAACTAGTATTTTAACATCAAATATAAAGGGGTTTTGTGACAAAAAATACATATTGCAACAAAAATTATTTTCTCACTGCTTCTATTCTGTCAGTAAATGTATCTTACAGAGACAAAATATTTGTTAGAATAAAATATTTATTGCATCACAAAAAGTAAATTTTATCAAAATTAACTTAAATTTTAACATTGAACGAAAAAGATTTTCATGACAAAAATACATATTACAACAAAATTTAATTTCTCACTACTTTTATTTCATCACTAAATATTACTTACAATGACAAAATATTTGTCAAAATAAAATATTTATTTCATCACTATAACATCAAATTTATCAAAACTCGGTTACTTGGCCCAACCCAAATTAATAAACTTATTACACAACCCATTACCCAAGTCATCTGCTAACAAACCAACATGACCCTTATCCCCATACTCAATCACCGTCCATTCACCTGCCTCCCACTGCCAACAACACACACGACATTATTAGCCCGACCAAGCCACCACGCAGTCCTTACCCATGCACACCTAAGTCGAATCTGCAGAAATATAAAGGAAATTAAAAGAAGAAAATATTTATATAGCATAGTAAGAATTAAACGCATTAAGACACAAAATTGATTTTCAAGTATAGCATAGTAAGAAACACACATTAAGACATAAAACAGATTTTCAAGGAAATTTGGTAAAACAAAACAAGGAAAACTAACACAAAATCAATGAAATAATAACAAAATTTTAAGTTGACGAAGACAAAGGGAAAGACACAGACTGTACACTAGTCAAAAGTGTTATACTCAATTTTCATTTCGCCTTGTTACTAGTTGGTGGTCGTACAAACATTAATAGAATCTTAAAATATTAAAATAACACTAATTAATTATTGATTTAATATAATTATGAAGCTTCTGCACCAATAGTTACATGAACCATATGTTCCGATTTACATAAGCATTATATATATATATTTACAATTGAAGTGATGTATATATAAAAGCATGGGAAACAAATCTTTAAAATCAGATTTTATAGTATATACATATATATACATACATATACATGTATTAAATAAATAAACAGATTCATGAAAATCGATGATTTAAAACAAATAAAAATCTTGCTTTGGAAACTATGCAGACAACTTACATTAATTTTGAGTGAATGGCTAGTTGAAATTACTTGCAGTCTACGTGATATGGAGATAGTTGGACGGCGGGATCATGCGAGATTTAGGTTTGACAAAGTAGAAGCAGCATAAACGTCTACTCTGGATTAAGGCGCGCACAAATCGAATGGCTTTGCTGGGCTGACGATGAATCTTCGATTCGGTGGGGAAGAGTGCAAATGCGACGGGATCCAAGAGACGCGGTGAAACTGTAAGCATATTTTGGAATCATATTGGAGTTCTTAGGCTGCGGGTTGCGGCTAAATAATTGGGGTAAAACGATTTCAGGGTTCTCTTGAAGAAGAGGTGTTTAATATATAAATATATATGGTTATATTTTGATACACAAGTTGTGTAAAAAAAATTACACAACATATTTAAACTATAAAATTTAAAACTAAAATTACTAACTCTAACACCCTAAAACTTAAACCATAAATCTTAAACCCTAAATTCTAAATTCTAATCATAAATCTTAAATTTTACACCCTACAACCGAAACTCCTAAATCCTAAAACCCAACCTAAATCCTAAAATTGGAAGGCTTATGTAAATATAAACAAGCTTGTGTATTAAAGTATTTTCTATACATATTGGTCGTAAAATTTATAATGATAATAATAAATGGTTTTAATAAAATAAAAATTTATAATAATTGAATAAAAACACCTTTAAAAACTTTTATCAAATAATTCTTGAACTTTCAAAAATTATGGTTTTGAACTTGAAATTTTGTCAAAAAAATGACAACAAAGTTTATTTTCTCATAAATTTTTCAATGATAAATTTAAATCTAATATTTGTTGTTACAACTTTTTTTTAACAATAATTATCATTTATAGTTACAAAAGTTGTCATTGTGTCTTTTTTTGCCCTAAAAAATAGAAGGAAACATTTGTGACTATATATTTTATCACTGTAATTAAAATTTATAATGACAAACATAATTTGTCACAAGAAACTCATTATTTGCTGTGACAATTTTTTCTGTAATAATTATTAAAATTTGTAGTTATAAAACTTGTCACTATATGACTTTTTTTGGGGCAAAAAATGAAGGGAAACATTTGTAACAAAAAATTGTAACAAAACATATTTTATCACCATATGTTACACAAGTTTGTTGATTGTGACCAAATATTACGACGATTTTAATTTTTGTCACAATTGTATATGTTTTTCTAATTTAAAGTGACATTTAATTATTTTGTCACAATAAAGCAACTAATAGGGACAAGAATAATTTTGTCAAAATTAAATTTGTCACAACAATAAAAATTTCTTGTAGTGATTTTCCCTCGGTTTTTAAAAATTTGGTTTTAGGGGAGAATTTTAAAAGATCATATTTCAAAACAAGATTTTGAGTCGTCACCGTTCACTTGGATATGGTAGATCGGACACCATAAAACTAGATATTCATTAAAAAAATGTTCGGGAGTTGGTTATGTGCGGGAAAGGATTAGCACACCACAACGCCCGAAATCAGTACCAAATCATATGTTACTTTTCTCAATGAAAATTATTGAAATTTACATTGAATTTAATTAAATGTTCTCAATTGAATACAAGTTTTAAATAAGTGGGCTTTAACACTTGGTGGGTTAGAATTAATTAGTCATTTAACTAATAAGGACGACTTTAGATTTGGACCATAGATTAAACCTACATCATTTAAGCCTGACTGCCGTGTTAATTTATGGTTCGAATTAAGTACATTACCTTTATGCATGATGCAAACAGATAAGTATAATGTTATGACTTGTAAAATTTCATTCATTTTAAAGCTTACCTTTAGACAATATAAATTAATTCGAATATTTGATCAATATTCATTAAGTTAAGATATTACGACACAAATATTCAAGTTAATAAATATCTCCTTTTTATAGTTAAAAATTAATTAAATAATTATCAAGGTAAATATAGAATTAAATAATAAAAATTAAATTAATGACAATTAAATGCATGTCATAATAAATATGCTTCCAAATGAACATAGGCAAGAATAAACAAACACACGTATAAATATAAACGAATATGGGCAAATAAAACAAATAAAAGAAAGCATAATATATATATAAACAAATTATATCTAGAACATATATATCATTAAATACATTATATATATAAGATATAGGATATTAGTATATAATATGTAATATAGTACTAATATATAGTAGTATATATCTACTGTACGCGCATATATGTATAATATAGCATAATATAATAACAGATATATATATATATATATAATATAAATGGCATAATATCTATGAAATAGATGTATAAAAAAACTTAAGAGCATAAATTAACTGCATAATTAAAATAAGGGCTGAAATTAAATAAACATAAGAAAGGTGAATCAAAATGTAAAAGCAGAAAGATAAAGGGCATAAATTAAATATACCAAAAAGGGAAGGGTCTAAACGGATGATTTACCCACTGGACTTGGACCAAATTGAAAAGGAAGCCAAAATTTCAAAGCCAAATTAGAAGGAAGACGGACTAAATCGACTACTTTTAAAACCATAAGGGACGACAGAGATGAATATTCTTTGACGGAGGGATTTAAAAACACAATAAAACCTTTTTTCATACCAGGTATAAATGCTAAGTTTTACAAACACAAATCATTTTCCTTCATTTGCAAAAACATATTAAAAAACCTCTTTTCAAAACCTCTGAAATGTTCTTCAAGAACTCAAGCCAAAAACTCAGTTCTCGGCGAAGGTCTGCCGCATTAGCCGCCACGACCGCTCGCTGGCATTGAAGAAACCCAAACTGGACTAAAAACAACCCCTTTCTCACCCAAATTTAGATCCGACCTTAGATTTTTAGAAAAAAAGTCCCCATTTTGCCTAAATTTGAGAAAAATCGGACCGAAATAATAAACCCCCTTTTTAAAAATCTTATGAAAACTTAAAGTTTTAAACCATTGCTGAGAAAGTGAAGAGACGAAAAGCAAAGGTGTCATTCCTCTGCTGTACAACCTCAACCGCCTTACTCGACGACAGCCCAAAACCAAAACTAGGTAAGAACCCTAAATCCCCTTTCCATTTCCCTTTCGTTTGATTCAAAAATGAGGAAAAGAATTACCTTAGAAGGATTTTCTCTCTCTTTGTATTAATGTTCGAATAATTACAATAATTTTAGAAAAATGAAAAAATCTAGAAATTAGACTATTGGCTGCCTTTCTTGAATTTTTGATATCCCCTGATAATTTGGATATATTCATGTCCATTTCTGACATTGTCAATGTTGTTGTTCCTTGTTGTATGCAATATGGTGAGGAGGGAGGACCAGAGGGAGAAACTACTGTTACTAGTGATCCTCTCGGTCGACGTGGAGATGTGGACATCACGGGAGCAAGTGGGCGCGTACAGAAGATGGAGAGGCTCGGGCGGTGAGCCCACGCGCGAGTAAGAATCAGGGGAGCTGGGCGCGTGGCGCGTGGGAGAGGTGAAAGATCTTTCTCGGTTTGATCTTGGTCGTTGGATTAGATTTGATCCAACGGTCTTTATTTGGCTGCGCATAGACAAGAGAAAATCGGGGTTTTTGATAATTAAGTTATAAATTAGGCCAAATGGGCCTGATGTATGTAATGTAATATATTTTTAAAATTGTAAAAGGGACATTTAAATTGTTAATTTAATTTAATTAATTAATACTAATAATAATTTTTTTATGTTTAATTTTTAGTAATGTAATATAATAATAATAATAAATAAAAACCAAGTCAAGAGGCCTAGATAAAATTAGTGATTACAGACGTGCATAGCCATGTAGGTTTGTCACATCATTTTAATCTGTTTATCATCATATTACTAACAGTTTTCATCCGCAGAGGGGCCATTTTGATCTAAAATAAAACATTGGGGATTAAATTGGTTAAAAAAAGAATAGGATCCAAAATAACTATTCAGTCAAACGTTAGAGTTTTTTTTGACATTATGCCTAAAATTTATGGATCTATTAAGATTTAGATTAATTTTATTTTGTTATCGTTTCGAGTTCAATTGTTTCGAATTCAATTCATTTATATTTATCGAATAAAGTTTGTGAGTTGAATTATTTATGATTTTGTCATTTATATTTGACATTTGAGTTTCTTATCATGTTGAGATAAATATTTTGATATAACAATTTAAGAGAAAAATGTTTTTGGACTTATCCAAATATTGCAAAAATAATTCAAAGTACAACAAACTTGAAAAATATGTTTCAAAGTTTTAAAACCTCAAAAATATGTGTTATTAATAGTTTTATATTTATAAAATATTTTTGAGTTGATTAAAATATTTTTAAAGCGTTTAAAATGGTTTTAAAGCTTTTAAATCATGAAAAACACTATTTGGCATTGTTTATGAATAAAGTGTACAAGTACGCAATGTTCACGTACCGATACCACTGTTCACGTACCGATACCGAGCTACCAAAAATTTAAATTTAAGCATGTAACAGCTATATTTTGAAGGAATATTGATACCCACTTTCGAGTACCGATACCCACTGGACATAATTGATTTTTATGAAGAAAAAACACCCTCCAACGGCTCCAAACCATCCCAATAGTTATAAGCAGCTAATAGCTCATTTCTCACTATAAAAGAAGGCTTGGGACACTTGAAGAACAAGATGATGGACATCTAAGCTTAAAGATCAAGATAGTAGAATTTGATTGTCTATTTCTTGTAATCTCTTTTATTTCTTTATTCCAATCCTAGTAAGCCAAAAAGTGTAAAAACCCACTTAGAGAGGTAATTAGTTTACATTGTCAATACCTCATTGTTGAGGGATATGTTCTAGTTGATCTTTATAAAAGCTAGGGAGAGAGTTCTATCTTAGCCCATGAAAAGATAGGTTGTAAAGGTTAACTCTTGAGCATGTAAAAAGAAAGAATTCATGGTAGTGAATTGAGAAATTCTTAGTGTGGATGCTAAGGTAGTGGACGTAGGCCTTGGTTGAGAATGTCAACCACTCTAAAATCGAACGTGTCATATTGTTCATTCTTTCCTTTCAATTTTTGGTTCCCAAATTCAAAAAGAGTCTTTACACCTTTCATTGTCAATTCAGTTGGAGTGCATCGAGCTTATCAATTAGTATCAGAGCGAGACTCAAATCGACGGTCTAACAACCATTGAGAAGATCCTATGAGTGCTCGATCTATTTCTACATTTAATCGACCTTGAAGAGCTAATTTGTTTGACATCAAGCTCAAGGAATCATGATGAACCATCAATCATCCTCTCATTTGCAAAGGTGACATGCTCACACATTAAAGATGGGTAACCTCTAATCTTAATCTATTCTATTATATAATTTTGTTACTTATTTTTAATAAATTTTTTAATGTTTATGCAAACTTGATTGTTAAAACCATTTTAGTGCATAACATTCTTTGAAGCTTTGTGCATATGTGTTTTAAATATGTTTTATTCATAGCATAAAGTTTTCTAAAAGGTCTTGGATAAATTGAATTTCATGGATTTTTTAAACTTGATATTTTTATTGAAATTTAATAATTTTCCTAAGTGTCAATGTTTTGAGCTAAATTTTAAAATGGAATGCATATATTAAGGGGAGCTTTTGTTTTTCAAAAGAATTTGCTTACTCTCCATTGTTATTTTGTACTAACATTTGATATCAAACTTAGTTTTGAATTATTTTTGATATAGCAAAAAGGGGGAAGAGATGAGTTTGAAATATTTAATTTCAAAAAGAAAAAGGGAAACTTTAAATATTTTGTAAAAATATTCTCTTTTTCTAAAATTATTTTTTTCGGGAGCTTTTTCAAAAACATTTTTCAAGATGTTTTGTTATATCAAAAAAGGAGATTGTTGAGATAACTATTTTGATATAACAATTTAAGAAAAAAATGTTCTTGGACTTATTCAAATATTGCAAAATAATTCAAAGCCCAACAAACTTGAAAAATATGTTTCAAAGTTTTAAAACCTCAAAAATATGTGTTATTAACTGTTTTATATTTATAAAATATTTTTGAGTTGATTAAAATATTTTTAAAGTGTTTAAAATGGTTTTAAAACATGAAAAACACTATTTGGCAATGTTCATGGATAGAGTGTGCAGGTACGCACTGTCCACGTTTCGATACTACTATTCACATACCGATACACACTGTTCACGTACCGATACGATGCACTGTTCACGTACCGATATCGAGCTACCAAAAATTTAAATTTAAGCCTGTAAAGGCTATATTTTGAAGGAGTATCAACACCCCACTTTCGAATATCGATACTCACTGGACAAAAATGCTTTTTATGAACGAAAAATACCCTTCAACGGCTCCAAACCATCTCCAATGGCCATAAATGGCTAGTAGCTCATTTCACACTATAAAAGAAGGCTTGAGACACTTGAAGAACAAGAGGATGGACATCCAAGCTTAAAGATCAAGAGAGTAGAATTTGATTTTCTATTTCTTGTAATCTCTTGTATTTCTTTAGTCCAATCTTAGTGAGCTAAAAAAGTGTAAACACCCACCTAAAGAGGTAATTAGTTTACATTGTCTAGACCTCGTCGTTGAGGGATATGTTCTAGTTGATCCTTATAAAAGCTACAGAGAGGGTTCTATTTTAGCCTGTGAAAAGATAGGTTGTAAAGGTTACTCTTGAGCTTGTAAAAAGAAAGAATTCATGATAGTGAATTGAGAAACCCTTAGTGTGGATGCTAAGGTAGTGGATGTAGACCTTAGTTGAGAAGGTCGAACCACTCTAAAAACGATGTGCCAAATTGTCATTTTTATTTCGATTTTTGGTTCCCAAATTCAAAGGAGACAATCACACCTTTCATCGTTGAGATTCGGTTGGAGTGCATCGAGCCTATCATATCATTTCAGATTTACTTATACAAATCTTTTTTTAGTGTTAATCCAAATTGTTAATCTTTTAATAAAATCAAATTAAACCAAATTGTTTCAAATTAATGATATTGAATTTCATATTCAAAATTTAGCTTTAATATGGTTAGAGCTTTCATAGTTTGAACAACATTCTAAGTTACCGATCCATTATTTCGAGATGCATTAATTTGCCGAGTGGTTGAAGAATGCTCATATTATTCTATGTTGTGTGAGTTCGAATCTTGGCATTTCTCTTTTGAATATAAAAGCTCTCTACTTAATCAAATAATAATAATTCGATATTTTGTAGAAAAAAAAACAAAGTATTCCATTACTCATCAAATTATTCGGTGTTCTCTATTTTGGTCATTAAATTAAAAAATTAAAAATTTAACACTAACATTACATTTTAATTTCAATTTAATCCATGGAAGTTAATATGATAACATAAGTTTGTTCTCTTAATTAATATAATTACCCACTTGGTCCTCAATACTTATAAAGTTTATTAATTAGGCACTAATTTTAAATAATTCAACAAATTTAGCCATCACATTTAAAAATTCTATTAATATGGTCCTCCACATTAATGCATTTAGTTTTCAACATTTGCAAGTTCTATCTACTTTGTCCTCAATCTAAATAATTTTATCAATTTGGTCCTAATTCTAAATAATTCAACCAGCTTAGTCCCTTCATTTGTAAATTCTATAAATTTAGTCCTAATTCTAAATAATTCAACAAATTTAACCCTCCCCTCACATTTACACATTCAATCAATTTGGCCCTCCACATTTACACATTTACATAGGCTCAATTGATCATAAATTTTCAAATAAAAACTTATTTTTTATGACTGAAAACATTAATTTACTTGATTTTTTTTACAATTAAAAAAATCAAATGTATCCATTTACTATTTCATTTTTTAATCTATCATACTTTTACACATACATTTTTATCAAGGATTATTATCTCATACACCGGCGGTGGGAAATTTAGTTTCCACAAGCAGGTTTGTTTAGGGGTATAGGGTTTTAGTTTAGGATTTAGAGGTTAGAGATTTAGATTGTAGAATTTAAGATTTAATGTTTAGGATTTAGGGTTTAGTATTTAGGAGCTTTAGGGTTAGGAATTTCAATTTTGAATTTTAGCCTTGGATTAGACATGTTTGTGTAAAAAACTTTACACTGTCTGTGTATAAAATAGTTGTCCTTTTATCAATTATTTTTTTAATATAAGTCTTGTATGGCAAGTAGCGGCTTACATTAGTTGATAGCTATTCGAATTAGATGATTTGACTAGCAAATTGTATTAGTTGATTGTATAAAAGTGTTTGATTATTTGAGCAAGCAAAATGACATATTAGGATATGATTATATTTAATACTTGTTTGAATACTTTATTAGTTATCAGTATTTTGTATATATTAATATTAATTAGATTATGAAAATTATTTTTTAATGGACTATAACATTACTAAGTATATTTGAAGGATTTATATATTAATTTATCATTTATTTAATTATTTTAATACAATTTTATTAATTATTAAATTTAAATGAACATAGCAAAGGTTAAATTTAGTTATTTGGAGATCATTTGAAATTGTTAAGGGTAAAAGAGTCATTATAATCATTATGTCAAAATCTCTGATTCCAAAAGTCTCCTATTAACAGCTTTTTCAATTTGAGAGATTTCACCTCAATCCACTATTATAATCCTCTATTTGGATAAAATAGCAGATTTTGATGATCAAACTTCTAATTTTGCTCAAACTTCTAATTTAGACTGAAAACGTTGTTTATCAAATAGCGCCATAACCACTAATAGATACTCATTGGTCATGCTAATAAAAACACAATAAATTTGATCCTCATATTTGGATAAAATACATTCCATGTCATTTAATCATATGTTTAATTGTAAGCATGTCATCTTTTTTAAAGGGCTTAACTACAAATAAGTGCCTAAAGTATTTTTTGGCTGAAATAGATGCCTAAAGTTTATTTTTGCCTAAAGTTTCATTTTTTGCTGAAATAGGTGCCTAAAATATTTTTTGGCTGAAATAGGTGACGAAGTAGGTGTCTCAGTTGACTTTAAAACAAGCCATAAATGAAACTTTAAGCACCTATTTCAGCCAAAAAATACTTTAGGCACCTATTGCAAAAAAAGAGACATAATTTGGGCACTTATTTTGTAGTTTAGCCTTTTTAAAGTTACAATTTAGTTATTCAATTAAAATTTTATTACAATCAACTCCTTCGCCGTTAAAGTTGAAACAAATATCTACCGTGACTTTGTATAATAATAGTTCTAGTCCTCAAAACTTATACATTCTATCTATTTGATCTTAATTTAAAATAATTTAATAAACTTAACCCATCATACTTAAAAGTTTCATTAATAAATAAAATTTAAAAATCCTCTATAAAGTTATGTTAAGGAGGTTTCAAGAGGAGTTAATTACTGATAATAAACAGTGTAATTAATTCAATACAAACAACAGTTCATTCGTTTTACATTGCTCAAAGCCTCTATAGAAACAATAAAATAAACCAAAAACAAAACAAATCCAAGTGCTGTCGTTGAATCTACCATGGCGTTTCCAACTAAAAACTTGTCTTTACCACTCATCTTCTTCATGCTCCTTCTAGCATGGGGCGACTGTATCCTCGTCCGAATCAACAACGATATAGGCCAAGGAACCAAACTCACGGTCCATTGCCAATCGGGAGACGACGATCTCGGAAAACATGTGATCCCGTTCGGGGGAGAATGGGCTTTCACGTTCTTAAATAACTGGCGGCCGTGGCCATGGGGATCGACGACGCTGTTCTACTGCAGCTTCTCATGGCGACGAGAGTTCAAACGGTTCGACATCTACAACGCCACCCGAGATTTTGGCTGTAAGTATTGTAAATGGAGTATTACTCCTGACGGTCCGTGCGGGGATATGCTCACTCCTAATGTTTACAGTCTATGTTATTCGTGGGACTAAGATTTGGCTTGATATTTCCTGTATTGCATGCACCTTCATACTTTACCTATACTTAAAGATTTTGTTTTGATAATTTAATATTTGATTCAATAATATAATTGTACACGTCCTCCGAGTAAATTTTGGAATCTATTATACGAAGACAAGTTTAGGATCAACATTGGAATGAGTTAAGTTGTTTTATATTAAAAGAACAAAGTGTTATTAAATAATTAAATCTAAAAATTAAGAGAAATACATATTTTATTTGATTAATATTTATATTTAAATATAAATCTTGATCGAAATTGAAGTGCTCTTGGTTGTTGATGGTCGAGGCTTGAAAATTGGTTTGGAATTGGTGGAAATGATGAAGATGGCGATGATGGATGGTGGTAGACTTTGTGATTGTGTTTTGGAAAGGAATCGGATGCTTGAGTGAAGGATGGAACCAGACCCTCTAACTACATTGAGTTAAGAATCGTCATAATTTGATGGATGAATGCCACACTTTAAGGAAGTGATGAGTCCGGTAGAAGGGTTTGATGCCACAAGGCTATGCTTGATAAGCCAAAGAAGTTGTTCTAAGAACAATGAGAACACTCTTAAAATGTGTTTCATTCAAGTTGTCTCTTTCCAAATTAACTCAAGGCCTCTATTTATAGGCCAGGATGAATATGAAAGGGTACTTATACAATTTATGTAGGAATGAATGAAAAGAAACCCCTTAGAATGTGAAGAGTTGTCAAATGTGAATGGTGTCTTCAATGTATTAATTTGCTTGAATGAATGAAAAAAACTCTTGAAATGTGAAGAGTTGCTTTCTTAAATCCTCCAAAATGACTCTCAAACTCCTCATTGCTGTCCAAGCCAGGATATAGATAGGTGAATGGATGCAAATATTCATACTTGTATGAATAAGGTTGCCTTAAAAATTTCCTCCATGCATGGATGGTCCAATGTTCCAAAATGCACCAAAAATTACTTCTTTTCATGCTTCAAGTGGCTAGCCAATGACATGCCCTATATGCATGGGCAAAGCCACATGGGGGCTGGCAGGGGCTAGGCCCCCATGGTCCACCCTTACGGTTCATTCCTTTTTTAATTTGGTCCTTGTAGAATTTAAAATTATAATTTATTTTACTTGTTTTAATTTTATAGAGTGGATGTTGTCTTAGTGGTAAAATGTTTACAAGAAATTATGTTTGTTTTACTTGAAGTTAGTGAATCGAATCCTATTGATGACATTTTTCAGTCTTTTATTCTTTTTAGGCTTAGGTGGAAGAAGCCCTTGAACTTTTGAAAAAAATCAATTAAGCCTCTGAACTTTTTTGCACTCAATTAAGTTCTTGAACCAAAAAATCGAATTAATTAAGCCATTTGACCAATTTTGACCATTAAATCTTGACAATTTTTTCTTTAGATATTACTGACACATGATACACTACAGTTCTATCATACTACATTTACAGATTTCTTCAAAAAAATTTATATTTTATACGTTTTTAAAATTTTTAGAACTTTTAAACAATTTTTTAAATAAAATATTTTTTTGAAAATGTCAAGTCGAGACACTGTGACACAACGCACTACACCAAAAGATCCAAAAAAAACTATCATGATTTAATGGTCAAAATTAGTTCAAGGGATTAATTGATTTAATTTATTGGTTCAATGATTTAATTGAGTGCAAAAAAGTTTAGAGGCTTAATTATTTTTTTATAAAAATATTTAAAGACTTTTTATACTCTTACACTTTTTTTATTATTTTCGCCCCCTTAACTTTTAATTTCTGGAAAATAAATATTAGTTTATGATATATAATGCATCAAATTAAAGTAACATGGACATACAACGTAAACGTGAAACATGTGACATCACTTTAATCTAATAAAATGCATCAAAATTAAAAATAACTTGACAATAATATTAAACACAAAGTAACTTAATAAAATATCCCAAAATTACTTAAATAAAAATGTATAATAATTAAACTAAAAAAACAAGCTTTTAAACCACAAGCAACAAAGTGCATGGCTTGTAAAACTCATTGAGCCTAATGCCTTCAAGCTCAACATCTCAAACTTACTTGACTAGTCCCGTAAGAACACCCTTGAATTGCTTGACTCGTGGGTGTCCTCACGATGCCCTTAAAATATCATTACATAAAAAAATTGGAACCACAATCCCTCTTGACTTTTATGACTTTTTATTCTTACATATTTTAAAAATTTAAAATTTATTTTTATACTTGTACCTTTGCAGAAAACATTAAATTTAATTATACCCTTGAATCATTGAACAACAGAAAGTCAAAAAGAAAAAAAAGGTAAAAATAGTTAGAAAATAAAAAAATAAAAAAGAAATACATGCAGTTACCCAAGCCTTAATATGTCTTTGATATGTAGATATATCAAATACGTAATATGATTTTGGACTGAAGTACTCGTGATTTATAGTAGTACAGAGAGTGTTGAAACAATTCGACATTTACGACGGATTCAGAGATATTACTTGTGGCGACGTTTGTGAATGAAGAATTCTTCGTAAAGGTCCATGCACGAACAAGATTCAATTTGATGTTTGCTGCATTGCATGTACTTCGTAATTGACCTTTACGTAAGAAATAAAGATTATTTTAATAATTATTTAACGGGTTTATTATTTCATACACTAGTATGAAAAAATAGTCCAAAAAACACTTAATTTTATTTTAAAAAATAAAATATAAATCGCTAACCCTTAAACTCTAAAACATAATTTCTAACCCTAAATACTAAATTTTAAATACAAAATTTTAACCCTAAATTAGATCCCTTGTGAAAAACAAAATTTTCACCACCGGTGCATGGTATATTTTTTCTTCACGTGCTAGCTGTGTGGAAAAATGAAGAAAAAAGAAAAAATGTATTTTTTTATTGAGATCCAAAACAAAGTTATTTTGGTGTAAATTTAAAAATCTTCAAAACTGTAAGCTTTTGATGTCATCTGATATGTCATAACACTATTAACAATTCAACGATCGAGTGTCTAAGAAAAGGTGAAATTAAATAATTTAATGATTAAATTAAAAAATTTAAACTCTAATAACCAAAATAAAAGATAGAAAAAAGTTCAATGATGAAAAAGGTATTTTACCCTCTATATTTTGTAAACAAAAAAACCAGGAGCTTATATTATGATCGGAGGAAGAAAGAATAGAAATTATGTTTTGTTTCGGAAAAAAAGCTTTCCCTCTATCAACGGGGTTGATCCAAGTGATAAGCAACTTGATATCGCTTAAGCAGGTCTCGGGTTCGAGGCGTTGTGTATGCAGAAATTTCCCGTTGGGAGATTTACCCACTAAATCCAGGTGTGCGACGCGGATTAGTCCAAATTAATCAGGACAAAGCCCTAGAAACCGGAAGGCAACAACAAAAAAAAAGCTTACCCTCTCTTTCTTTGTTTTCCCTAAAAATGTGAGTGTGCACATGGAATTGCTTTTGGTGAATAACTTGGGTGTTTATTTTCTTTTTTTAAGGGAAGGGTCACATGAAACAAATTACTTAACTAACAAGCTACTCTGATTGAATAACTATTTATGTAGTTTGAAAACATATGGTACTCAAAGTTTCAAATGCATCCTACCAAATTAAAAGAATTTATAAGTACTGGGGACTAAATGTGTAATTGTACCAATTAAAAAATTGGCTTATATTATTATTTTAACTACCAATGACTAAATTGAAAGTAAAATGTAATGTTAGTGTCTAAATTTATAAGATTTTAAATTTAGTGACCAAAACAGAATAATTTGGTCAGTAATAGGATAGTTTAAAAAATTGTAATCCGAGATCTACTGGAACGACAATCATTTTTCATTTAGACCAGATGTGTAAAGGTGGGTCTGATAATTCATTATTTTGTCTTTATATACATATTTTAAATTGTATCCAACATATCGAATTCAATAAGTAGTCTTAGTAAAAAAAGATGATAATATTCATTTTAAGAGATCAAAATTTAAATTATTTTGTCTACAAAGCATGTGTGCATTATCAAAGGCATAAAAATATGCATGAAATATATTACATTTGCCTCGTATTCTACGGATACGGGTAAATAGGAAGACTAATAGATATGTGATTAATCCTGCTTCAATCTGCACCATCAGATCAAATCATGATTTACTTGTCAGATGGTGCTGGCGCTGGCACCTTCAAATCTCATGATTATAAAGCCAATGGGGTTTCAAAATCAAAATATGCATTGCCAATGAGCCCAGGTGCTGGAAATATGCAGACCATGATCTGAGTCAACAAGCTCCAGGAGCCAATTCGTATTCAAATTTGACCATCTTTTACCTGATTCAACAAGAAATCCATACTCATGCTGCTTGGATGCTTAAGGAACTGACATTTTTACTCTAATATATTCTTTTTTTAAGTTTATTTAACAAGTTTAGGTATTAAACAAAATTAGCTAGAACCGAATCAACTGAAATTATTTTTCTTTAATAATTAATTAAACCATTTTTTAAATTTATTAACCAAACTGAATAAATTTCAATTAATTCGAGCAATTTTTAAATTAACTGAAATTTTCTATATTTTTTCATATTTTGAGTAAAATAACCAATTGAGTCTTCTCTTTAATGGGTCCGGTGACCACTTCGATTAAAAAAGGTTGTATCATTAACGAGTTTGGGCAGACTGGGCTAAGGAATATTTAAATAATATATATAATAAATTAAATGTTTACTTTTTTTTGTTAGTTCGGTTAATTAATCGGTTTCAAACTAAATTGGCCGATAATCGAAGTTTGAAAACAAACTCTTAACTGTCGATTGATCAAACATAAAATTATCTGATCGATTAACCGAAAAAAAACTTTGATCGGTTAGTTTGATTGTAAACGAACAATAAACACCCGTATACTTAAGAAACTGACATTTTTACTCCAATATACTTATTCCAAAGTTCATTTAACGAAATAACACCCTTTTTAGATTATTTACGAAAATAACATACATTTTGATCATGTAGGGCGAAGACATGTCTAGTCAAATGCATTTTGTAAAAAGGTGTGCCATTTGGAAAGCGCTTTCTACCAATATATCATCACCCACAAAATGCGCGTTTCCAGAAAGCACTTTCTTTGTTATTCACCTCCAATACCGAAAATTTACTGTTCTCCGATTTAGGTTTTTATTTTATACATAAAAAATGGTTATGTTTTGATGGTTTATGATTTTTTTTAAATATAAAATTTTTATGGTTTAAGGTTTTGTAATTTTAGGCGTAGGGATGTGTATCTTACATTCATTATAAGTAATGAAGGTCCAACCAACAGCATCACATACAATGTGTATTAATAGATACCACGGATAAACACTTCTCAAAGATGGTTGGCCTCATAGAGTCGATAACAATTTGGGCAGCGATTGAACAAGAGGGACAATATTCGAGGTTTCAAATAATTTAATTTTATTAATTTGTTTTATACCCCAAATAACAATTGGTGTTTAAATTGTTCGAATTTATCTTATAATAATATATTGATGTAACAACTCAAAATTTCTATCGGGTATTCATTTTAAACAAATTTTGATTTTCTATTTTTACACATATAGGTAACAAGTGAAGTAATTATACCTCTATAAAAGTACATTTAATTATCAAGTAAATTTATCCTTTTTATATGAACAAATCTTTTACTTTTTGTTCTTTCAAGAATCCACTTGCACGTACTTAAACATATTTAAATTTCAACCTTTAATCACATGTTTATTTGGTATTTACAGTAATTCATTTTTTCTATGATTTTTTAATTGCATATCTATCTTATTATTGACTTCTCTTGAATTTAAAGTATAATTTACACACCAATTGTTCTGAAAAAGTACTCTCATAAAACTCAAAATAAATTATTATTTTCTTTCAATATATATACTTAGTTTACATAAACATTTTGACATTAAATTATTTGAACATTGATGCAACAAAAAATCAAAATAAAGGAACATAAACAAGGTTTAGTTAAATCAAAATTACATTTTCATATATGAGAAACAATACAACTCGATCCAAAGACTTCATTATTATGTATACTGAAAATACATATGATCAAAGTCAGAGATATTATATGAAACATCGAAACCACACCATTAAACGTTCATATCCATGAAAGCACAACATGAAGCAATATATATATATATATATATATATATATATATATATATATATTCAAACAACATAATTATTCTCGTAAGTAAATTTTTTTAGTACGTTCTTCAAAATATTGCCTTTAATCGCGATATAAGTGTATGCAAAGATTTTAATATGATTTGGGGTTTAACTTAACAAGTTTATACTCAAACAACTCTGAATTTGACTTTTTGTAATTCTGAAAATAAGATTCGATATATCAACATCTAATATTGCATTTTGTGGTTGATATCACCATGCACCTTTGATAATAAGTGCAAAATACTAGGTTACAAGCAATACCAAAAGCAGTACCATGAACAATATTTTAAGAATTGCCAAAATGCCAAGAACGACAAAGGATAAGCGCCATGATGGAATCAGGGACGAGCTAGAATTTGGGATTGAGAAGCAAAACATAAATGTTTGAAAGTGAGGGGACAAATTTAAAAATAAACAAATTTGTAAAGAAATTTATATAGAAGGACAAAACTGAAAAAAAAAATTTGGGTGGAATAAAATGCTGAAATACATATGCACATTGATAATACCAGCCATGATGCTATAATCCAAAAAATGCAAACCGCTGTTATATTTTTCATTGTCAACTATAAAAACAAATCAAATGTTGAAATGCAGATGCATATAGATATTAAAAAGAAAAATTTACAATACTCTCTCCAAAGTGGTCATAATATTATGTAGTATCTTGTAAAGAAATTAATTCGGAGTAAGCAAATGAATTCAAAATTTTAGTAAAAAAAACTAATAAAATTGCATGGTACAAACTAATAAAAAATGCAATAGAACTTGAAAATCTTTTAGAAAGGGAAAGTGTAATCACCCAAATCCGTTGACGCTCCTTTTTTATTTGGGTTTTAAATTTTTTTTTTGTGTTTGAAAAATCCCGCCCAATTTGGAAAATAAAAATGTGGAGTCGCCACCGATCATTTTAAAAATGGTAGAACGGACACCAAAATAAAACCAGAGATTATAAAATTCGGGTTCGGGAGTCGGTTACGGATGGGGAAGGATTAGCACCCCCACACCGCCCAAAATTGGTACCTAGTCGATTATTTAATGTCTTGGTATTGAAAATTTCAAATTCGAATAAAATTTAAAATACGATTCTTAAATGCATGAAAATGTTCTAAATATTTAAAGAAACGTTCCGTTATTTAGAATAACCGAGAAATTCAATTCTCTTTACGCCCGGAAAATGGTTTCTCGATTTTCTAAATAAAAGAAAATTCCCTTAAATATCGTATCCTAACATGGTAAGGACATTCTTTTATTTAGGGATATCGAGAAAGTCGCATCCCTTTACGACCGGGACACTAATTCTTAAACTCCCTAAATAAAAGAATATTACCTTAATCTTTACTTATCTAATTATTATGATGCAATTTATATTGTACCATATAAATATATATATACTTAAAAATATATTACTTATGGTAAAATATGTTTTATATTTATCAAAAAAACTATATATATATATAATGTTAGCGGTTTTAATTTTAAATAAAGTATTTCTTATTATTTTTATATTTTATTATTTTATATATATACTTGAAATATAATATTTTAAAGTAAAGTATGTATATCGATTATTTATTAAAATATACCTATATTAATTTAGTAATTATATATATATATTTTACAAAAAAAGTTTATTGTTATTTATATATATTGTGATTAACCAAAGTATTATATATTATTTTACAAATACATAAAACCTTATATACATATACAATATATAAGAATATATACAAAATGTTATACATAAAAAATATGAACCATAAGTAAAAAGAAAATATATATATCTTACTTTATAATAATAATATATTATATACATATAACAACAACAACAACAACAACAACAACAATAATAATAATAATAATGAACTAAATTAATACATATAAAACAACATGAAATTAAATATTAAGGACTAAATGCATTAAAATTAAATTACATGGCATGGATAACAAATATTATGGACTAAAATGAAACATATGCAAAATATAAAGGAATAGACGTAAATAATAGGAAATAAAAGCTGAAAATTAAATATGGTGACTAAATTAAAATAAAACTGAAATTAAAAGCCAAAAAAGAAAAAAAAACAAAAAAGACAATAATAAAAACACATTTAAAACAAAAGGACCAAAAATATAATTATCCCATGACAATAATAAAAGCGGAAGAGAAGAGGAGGGACTACTCATGTAATTATACCATTACCAAACACGCGGATCCTCCCCGGATTCGGTCACTGCGCTGGCCGGGCACGTTAAAACGTCGTCGTTTTATTCCAGCTGGTTTAAAATGATCTAGGTTATTATTTTGTTTCGAAACTGGGTAAAAAACACAAAAAAGAAACCCTAAATCTATTATCTCATCTCCTCTCATCTGTTCAAACTAGAAGACATCGCTCTCCTCATTCTAGGCAGCCGTTCATCGGCAATAGCCTCACGGCGAGGAGCGGCGACACCGGCGACCACAACGGCAGGTAAGAAACGAAACCCTCTAATCTTTTAATTTTTCTTTGATTCGAACTAAAGAAAAAAAACAAAGATTTAATTTAAAACTAAAAAACAGATTTCAAATGGATCATTGATGTTTTACTTTTGAAATTTTTATTGCTCTGAAAGTTTTTCTTTCAAATCCCTTTACAAAGATTTTCGAATCTAAAAAAAGCCCTCCAAATTATAATTTCTTTTTATCTCCGAAATCCCTTTTCTCTCTATTTTTTTTCAAATTTTGAACCCCTTTCTTTTTGTCTTTGATTTGGATTATATATCTGATTTTACACCATAAAATACTAACCATTCCCCCTATTTTTTTA
The DNA here is from genome assembly GCA_019671005.1 of Hibiscus mutabilis. Taxonomy (NCBI): domain Eukaryota; kingdom Viridiplantae; phylum Streptophyta; class Magnoliopsida; order Malvales; family Malvaceae; genus Hibiscus; species Hibiscus mutabilis. The sequence goes on from CM033713.1 coordinate 28,770,595, forward strand.
ATCTTGCAGATCTGAAGCTAGGCTAGATTTTGGGGGATATGGGTATGGTTCGATGATTGGGTAGGGTATGGTGGCTTGGATTTGGGACAAAAGGGTAGGTTTAGGGTTAAGATTATTATATTTTTAGGGTTTTGAGATTCAAACTAGAATTGGGAGATTTAGGGTTTATTTTAAGGATTTTTGGGTTATAGCCAGTGATGAGAACGACAGCGAAATGGCGACGGCGGTGGCTGGTAAAGGTGGTGGCGGCGACAGTAGAGATTGGTGGCAGCTAGGGTTAAATGTAATTAGGGTTGTATGGGTTTTGGGTATAATTGGGCCTGAGTTTGTATTGTTGGTTTAGGGTTTGGGCATTGGACCTGGGTTAAGGGTAACCCGGATGGAACGAGTTATTACAACTGCCTATCTTTACTTATTGTTGTGTAACAACAATAGAGAAAAGACTAAAAATGACCCGTTTTATTCGGTCCAGCTAAGCTTCTCCTCATGACGTATGTCTTCTCTCTTCGGTAGATCTTCTTTTCTTCGGTGTCAGTCTTTTGTCTTCACTTGATTGATCTACTTTGCCACTCTCGGGGAAGCAAAATCTTCGAATGAGGGTTGTCTGTTGGGGAAACAAAATAAGTTCGGCTTGCTGCTTCTCTTCTTCGGCGCCAATCTTTTGTCTTTGATCTTTGGTCTTCAGTCTTCGGTAGGTTTTTGATCTTCGCTCTTCAAGGATGTTGAGTTCTTCAATCAATCTGCTCATTTGTTTCCTAGGTTGAGACTTACCAAATTACAATGATGCTCGGTCGAAAACAAATGCTTCCTTGTTCGCCACTTTCTCTTTTCTTTCTTTTTTTCTTATTTTCTTTTCTTTTTTTCCTTTTTGTTTTTTTGTTTTTTTTTCTTTTCATTTTCTTTTTTCTTGCTTTTTTCTTTTTCTTTTTTCGTGTGAAGCTTCATCTTTTGTTGAATGGGTGACCCGCTCCATTGGAAGTTCAAGGAGATAGGGTCGGGTGATCTGTTCCATTAGAAGGAGTAAATATTTGAGGTTGTAGTTCCTCTTCTATTAGATGGGTGACCTGCTCCATTGGTAGTTCAAGGAGATAGGGTCGAGTGATCTGCTCTATTGGAAGGAGTAAAGATCTGAGGTTGTAGTTCCTCTTCTATTGGATGGGTGACCTGCTCCATTAGTAGTTCAAAGAGATAGGGTCGGGTGATCTGCTCCATTGGAAGGAGTAAAGATCTGAGGTTGTAGTTCCTCTTTTATTGGATGGGTGACTTATTCCATTGGTAGTTTAAGGAGATAGGGTCGGGTGATCTGCTCCATTAGAAGGAGTAAATATATGAGGTTGTAGTTCCTCTACTCCACAGACTTGTGTTGGTACTCATTCCGCTGCTACTCCAGGGAGATGAGACTAACATATCTTCATTTTATTCATTTTGAATGTCTAAGGCCTCCTTATGGGTTCGTGCCTTAGAGATGTTTGAAAAAGATCATTTCAAGATGCCCATTTGGGTTTTCACCTTTATTTTCATTTTTCTTTTCTTTTCTCTCTTTTTTCTTTGTTTTTTGGTTTTTTGGGTTTTTTTTTTCTTTTTTTTATCCTCTTTTTTATTTTTTCAAAATTTCTTCAAACAAAATATTTCTTGATTACATCTGAAGTTTGCTCCACTGCAGCTCCAGGGAGATAAACTATGTCAAGTCCATTTCCCTGCCTCTTTAGGGATATGAATTCTTCTTGGTTCTCATTCCGCTGCCACTCCAGGGATATGAGATAAATATGATGAAGTTTGTTCCACTGCTCATTCAGGGAAACAAACTTTATATCAAGTCCATTCCGTTGCCTCTTCAGGGAGATAAAATCGTCTTGGTTCTCATTCAGCTGCCACTTCAGGGAGATGAGACAAATGTGATGAAGTTTTGTTCCACTGCTTCTTCAGGGAAACAAGATTTATGTCGGGTCCATTCCGCTACCTCTTTAGCTAGATGAGCTCATCTTGTTTCTCATTCCGCTGCCACTCCAGGGATATGAGATAAAGGTGATGAAGTTTTGTTCCACTGCTCCTTCAGGGAAACAAGCTTTATACCGAGTCCATTCTACTGCCTCTTCAGGGATACGAACTCGTCTTGGTTCTCATTCTACTGCCACTTCAGGGAGATGAGATAAATGTGATGAAGTTTTGTTCTACTGCTCCTTCAAGGATACAAACTTTATGTCAGGTCTATTCCGCTGCCTCCTCAGGGAGATGAACTCATCTTGGTTCTCATTTCGTTGCCTCTCCAGGGATATGAGATAAATGTGATGAAGTTTTGTTCCACTGCTCCTTCGGGCATACAAACTTTATACCGAGTCCATTTCGCTGCCTCCTCAGGGAGATGAACTTGTCTTGATTCTTATTTCGCTATCTCTTTAGGGAGATGGTATAAATGTAGTTTCATCATTTCGAATGTCCTAGGCCTCCTTTTGGGTTTGTGCCTGCAATATTTTCAAAAAGGTTCTTTTCAAGGTGCCTTTCTGGGTTTTCACCTTTTTATTTTTTTATTTTTCCCTTTTTTCTCTTTTTTTCACTCATTCGTGTCAAGGACACTCGAAACTTGTCAAAAATAATCTGCTCCACTTACTCCTATCAAGGATGCTGGAACTTGCTGACAGTGATCTGCTCCCTCATGTCAAGGATGCCATACCACTTTTGCCCCACTCTTTCTTGTCAAGGATACTGGAGTTTGCCGGGGCTTTGTTTTGGATACCAAATGTGTCCCTTTTTGGTTTACGCTCTAGATATTTTCAAAAAATCTTTTTCAAGGAGTCCTTTTAGGTCTCTGCCTTGATTTTCTTCGATTTCACATTGAGGGATCAGTTTTCTTGTGGTTCGGCTTCCTTTCTTGATTGATGATTTGCCATATTTAATTCATTCCTATTTTTATACATGGCAGAGTATATACATTTGTTGATGAATGCACCATATTTTTATGGTGTATGTATGCAAGTAACCTAAATGCTTGATGCTGAGATGAATGACATGCAAGGCAGTTGACTATAGCTTGACTTTAAAGGGAATACCCTGTGACTCTAGTTGGTCATATCAGGCCTCTTAGCACTATTCTCTTTAAGCCCCAAGTTCTGTTCTGTTGACTGATAAGGTCAATCTTGTCGAACGATGCCCCAACCTCTCTCAGGTTTGGCTGTCTCTTTTGGAAATCACCTCTTTAGGCGAGTATCAACTTTTGAGTGTTTTTCTTTTCCTGAATCCTGAGTTCTATTAAACTCACTCTTTTAATTATGTGATGTTTATGGACAACAATGGCCTACCGATAATCATGTTCTACGACCCAATATGCCAAGTTTGCCTTATTTTGGACATTTAGGGTGAAAAAGTTTTAAATGCAAAAACTTGTGAAAATGAGTTTTTTCTTGAGAAAATCTTGTGCAGAGTTTAGAAGAAATTATTAAATTCTTCAGAAATATGAAATTTTAAAAAAACAAAATTGAGAACTCAAATATCAAGTGCAAAAAGTACTTTTCTTCAAATTGACAACGAGCAACCCGAATGAAGCGTATGTTTAGAAGATAACAAGGGTTGCAGTGTCACAAGCGCATGTGAAGTCCTTTCTAGGCTATTAGGCTTCTGAGAGGAACATTTCCCATACCTAATTTCTACCCTAATTTAAGTGGTTCTCTTGATCTCACTAACACACCATGCCCCATCCTTCCCTCATTTGGTGTCGATCACGCTCTTAAAGTTTGGCGTTCCTTGAAGAAAGGTTAACCCTTATAGGCGGAATATAATCTGAAGACAACACTTAAACATCCATGTATGATCAGAATGGTCTTTATAGGCTTGTAACGTAGGCTATGGCTCACGGGTATAAAAAAGGATATACAGGCCCAAACAAGTGTTTAAGGGTAATGAAACCAAGGTTCATTTCTTCTTGGCGAACTCTCACTTCTGCACTTGCAATTTGGATGTACTTTAATGAAATGCTCTTTTTTCTTTCATTGTTTGGATCACTCTAGACTGCCTATTTTTTGTTTTTTTTTGTTTTCACCCTAGAGTTCATTTCCTTCTTTTGTAGCCCTAGGACATGTAGCCTTTAACCGATTTGTGTCTTGGCATTGATGCATTTTCATTTAAAAGTGACCAATCCGCTAAAGTTGGTATAAGATTCCAATAACTTCATTCTTGTATTGCTTGATTTGGGCATACTCACATGGAGTAACCTTTTTCTTTCATTCCTTGGATCGCTCTAGACTGCCCATTTTTTTGGGTTTTCACCCTAGAGTTCATTTCCTTCCATGTTTAGGAAAATATAGCTGTGGACTATTCTGCAATCTCGACTGGGCATTGATTCTTGCCTCTGCTTGAGAGTAACCAATCCTCCAAGCCTCTCGTTTTTCTTTTATTGCACTTTGACTTATTATTTTATCTCTTAATTGTTTCAGCCTTCTTGTTGGCAATTTTCAACTTGATCTGGTCAGCTTCTTTGAGCATAAACTTTTCTTTCATTAGCCTCTTCTAATGTTTCTCTGACCCTTGCATTGAATGCATATGTAGCATGTTTAGGATCGGGAGGCTTTTATTTGCAAAATTTTTTGCCTTCTTTACCCATAGTGTAGGGGTGATCCTTGGTTTGGGTTTTATTAGAAAGAAACGATTAGGCTCAAAAGGGAACACAAATGGATATTTTCTTATTTGTGAAAGGAATTGAAGGAATGCCATTCGTCTTCTCACATACGGACATCTAAGTAGTCCTCAGGGGGTAGAAGTTTAGGGTCAACACTCGATTCAAAGATCTTAAACAACAAATACCTGAGAGGGGAAATTCACTCAATGTGATCTACCCATTTTCTGAACACTCATTTGGTTCTCCCGTCTACCTAAGTAGAACAAAAAATATTCGCATTTGTTGTATCCTTGCAACATTTGCCTTCTTTTAGACATGGTCTGTTTGAATTTGATCATTGGATCTGAATAAAAGGTGCTCTTGCAATCGAAATTCAAGGACCTGATAAAAATGATATGTACATATGTTTGGGAAAACAAAAACGGACTCATATCAATGAATAAAATGTTTAAAGAATCACAGAATATGAATTGTTTGTCAAATGGAATGTAAAATAAGGTTTATTTTATTAAAACAGGTAAACAATAGTTTTGATAAAAGCTCCTCATTTTTCCTTCTTTTTTCATTCATATTTTTTGAACTAAACTCAAACAGTGCGTGAAATAGACAGACTTCACTCGTTCTAAAGTTACAACCATTCCCAAAAAGCTTGCCCCCTTTTTTCTCACAACCTCTTTCTAGTAGGGACATTTTCTTTTACTCTTTACTTAGAAGGATCTAATCCTAAAATGATGGGTTTAATTAGGCTTAAGGTCGATGCCCCAGGGTAAATTACCAAAATCGGTCTATGAATGCAATATATGTAATGAACATGTTATGTTGCTGAAAGTGCAAAATGCAATGAAGATGCAATGCTGAATGTAAATATGAATGCAGAAAAGAGGTTGATTTTAGAGTGAACATCTTAGAACAACTTTCATAAAAGGTCATGTTACATCAGACATTAGAGTTACAGATAATGTCGGGCCCTAGCGCCTAACTTATGTAACTTCTCTAAGAGCCTAGCCAACTTCTCGTTTTGTGGGAGCTCATCGTCCTAACTCAATTCTGCCACTGCATCAGCCAAGTCCGTCACCTGTCGGGCAACTCTTCGTGCTTCAACAATAATATCTTTTATGTAGTTGTCTTTTTCCTTTATCTTCTCTGAAGACTCTTGAAGGTGAAGATTCCATTTCTTATTATTTTCTTTCAAGGCTTTCTTTAGACTGTCTACAAGATCTTTGTACATCGTCATAATGTCGTTACGCTCTTCCACTTGCTTCTTTAGCTTTTGAACTTCAGCCTGACTATCATTTATTTCAGCAACGATGTCTCCGTGCAAACGTATACACATGTTCAAGGTCTCAATATTGGCTTGACTACTTCTCAAGTCTTCCTTTAGGGCAAGGTATTGATTTTTCATTGCTTGCAAATTACAAGACAAGGTACTAGCTCATTCCTCGTTGGCCTTAAAACTCTTTTTCCAAAATTCGACATCTTTTTTTTTGTCTTTAATTCCTTTTGTCCATTGATCGGGAGTGTCACCCAAGCGAACATTTTTGAAAGTCAAACGAAGCTCTTCATAGTTGTCTTGCAAACTCTTCAGCTCTTTTTTCAAACAGTCCATCTCTTTCTTCGACCCACTAGCTTGAGCGTCGTACCTCGAATGGCTCTTTTTATCTTTTTCAATTTTGGATTCTTTCGGCTTTATAGCTGCTTGAACGGTAGTTGAACCATCTTGATTTTCTTTCTCGAATTTCCATATGTTGCACTCCAGGAGGTTCTGAACTTGACGCTTGAAGGCGGTACAATTTTCAATTGAATGCCCCCTAATTCCAGCATAATACTCACAACGAGCTTTGACGTCATGCCATTTGGGGTACGAAGGTTTTATAGGTGTGATGTGACATGGGGCCACCAACCGTGCCTCCAACAATTGCGAATATAACTCTCCATATGTGATAGGTATAGGATCAAAATGACCATTGATTCTTGGCTTTTGGACGCTAGTTACCAATGACTCGGAAGGCTGGCCACTAAAATTTGAACTCTGTCCTGGGTACCGGATTATGAATGTTGGAAATTGACTCTTCTTCGTATGCTCTGGTGCAGTATTGGTTAGGCTTTTAGAAGCTTTGGGGATTTCCTCTTCAAAACTCAGTGTCCTCTCTTCGACGAGACTTATGACTTTGTTCCTTAGAGCTTCACAATCTTCGGTAGTATGACCCGGACCTCCTAAATGATAATTACATCTAGCCTTTTTGTCAGACCCTTTAGGAAAATGGGGCTCTTTTAGCTTGGATTGGACTGGAGTCACAAGACCCTTCTTGACCAGCATCAGGAGCAGATCTGTGTAGGTCATTAGAATTTGAAATGCCTTCTTCTTATCTTTTTCTTCTCTGGCCTTTCTCTGGCTTAGCCCCACTCTCTTTGAAATTAAATCTTTTACATCTTTGTGTGTCCTATTGATGTCGATCGCAATGGTGCACCAACCTTTGGGTTTACCAGAATTATCTTGTTTGGGTATAACGTCATGATCGACGACCATCATGATTTGGCTTTCTTTCAGTTCGTCATTCTCTCATTGTACATCAGGCTTTTTCTCTTTTACTATAGTGGTCAGCATACTCATCATTTCGGCCATCTGTCTTTTCAACTCTTGCACCTCGCTATTGGTGTAGGTATGCTCTGATATGTCTGACGTGTGAATCCCGGAAGGAAAACTTCTCATTTCTTCTGGCGTCTTTTTAAGGCACTACCTTATATATGTGGTCTTGTCTATCTGATCACTTGACCCTTTCATTATGAAAGCCTCCTTAATCGTAGATCACTCGAGAATTAACACCTTCTTATGTTATGCACATGCAATGCAAAAAAGACAAAAACATAAAAAATAGAGAATTGGTCAGTACATGTGTAATAAAAAATAAAAACAAAAATAAGTATGTAAGTACCAAAGAGTGAATTTGTACAACCTACCCGAGCGTGAATTTCTACCCAGTATAATGAAATATAAACAGATTCCTACCCGACATGATATCTACCCGGCATACTTTATTTGCAAAAAAAGATCCTACCCAACATGGTATCTACCCGGTACAGAATAAAAAGATCCTATTTGGCATGGTTTCTACCCGGTACAGAATGAAAGATCCTACCCGGCATGGTATCTACCCGGCACATTAACATTCACAGAAAGAAAGATCCTACCCGACATGATTTCTACCTGGTATATTATTATTTACAGAAAAAGATTATGCCCAGCATGATTATTCAAGAAATAAATCTACAGAGTAGACAAAAAGTTAGAAGCGTTTCTCCTTTGAACTTTAACGGGTTCCGTTTATAGAGCAAGGCTCCTATAGTACATTACATGAGGTTCGATTCTAGGGAAGGGTACCCGAATTGTCCTTGTTGTCCCTTACTAAAGGTAGCAAGGCCCCTGATCCTCACCCATTATAGGCTTCTAACAGACCAAGTTCAACTCAGGGGGATATATCCCTTATGCCTATACGGAGGTAACCCACACGAAAGCATAAGAAATATATCCCGAAAGCGATTCACCAACCTATACGGTGGTAGCCCACACTAAGGCGGTATCACACTTCCACTTAAAATAGGACGGAGCTCGGGTAGAAAGCTCATGAAATGCAATGCAAGTGCACGGTGTGTGAGGAGAAACTCCTAAACCTTTTGACACCCTATGTCTATATTCACTTATACTAAGCAGTAAAAGTAAAACATATATATTTATAGAAACTAAAATGCATGTCCGTTATGAATATCTTTATTTATGGTGGATATCCATATATTAAATGAGACTTTAATGTACTTTATTATTATGGTTTAATACCCATTGAAATTAGGGTTTCCATCTTATGCCTATAAATATAGAGTTTGGAGAAAGCATTGTATACAACACTATATTGAAATGATACAAGTCTCTCTTTCTCTCTTTGTCTCCCATCTTGTTCTTGTTCATCTATTTTGTTCTTGCTCTTTACTTTATTCACAACACGTTATCATCACGATTCTCTACAAAATCCTTTCTAATATGAAGACAACCCTAAAACCTATCGTCCTCTGTCTAATATAAAAGATTATCTTATCTTTCGCCGTAAATATGTGTGCCATTGATCAAAAATATTTAGTCGCAACAAATAGCAGGTATGCAAGCATTAACGTGTGTGCCATTGCACTATCTTTCACCATGAATTCTTTGGCACATTAGGTATGTCTTCTATTATTTATATTTTTATTTTATACCAAAATCAAAATTAGTTTTGGGATAAAAAATTTATTTATTTGTTAATTTTGTGGTTATTTATTACTTAATGTTTATTTAATGATAATTTGTGTGTTTAACTATTTTTTGAGTTTTACATGGTTTAAATGGTTTTAAAAGAGACATGGCATAAAAAGATTATGAGAAGCTTCTTTGTCATTTGCTATGTCTCCATTGTCCTTGGGAGGAAAATTAATATCAGTAAACTCTATTTTTATTTTTATTCTTTAAATTATGATTTTAAAGTGCAATAAATTATGGTGATTTATGTTATATGTTCTATTGGTTTAATCCAAGTATATTGGCTGAACATCCCGTTCTGCGAGGCTATTGGTCTCAAAGGAGGTTTCTAAAGGACCTTGTGAACTGGTTTAACAATGCTGCGTACGATGATTAGATCTTTTGCTCAAAAGCAATAATTTTTATGCATCGAAAAACTCGACAATAGACTTCTCCCAAGTTCAAGTTATGAAAATTCATCTTGATCCAAAAATTTTATGGGAAGAATTCCCTGAAGTGAATGCAAGCATGATGTTTATTCTATGCGATTATTGGATAAGTTTTCATTCCTTGAAGTGAATGCAAACATGATAATTCACTATATGGTTAATGGATAAAACTCGGTTATGTGGATGTTTCAAATTAAATTAAAATTTTATGGTCAGAGAATCACTTATGGGGATATGCTTAACCTTTCACGCAAACAATGTCGTCATGCAGACACAATATCATGAAAAAAGGTTTTTGGAAAGCCCACTGGCTCTACTCAATTCCCTGAAGTGAATGTGATATTATATAACGGAAGAATAAAGGTCACATTATTAATTATGAGTACGGTCGATTCCATTGGCATAGTCATGATAATCATTTTAAGAATGCTTATAACCACCAGAAGTGGGTTTATAAAGATGACAAGAATATATGAAGAAAATAATTTTTTATGCAATGGTACAAACCATTAATCTCGTACTTGTCATATACCGAAGAATTATGGATCTTTATCCACAATCATGAATGATAAAGGAAAGAAAATATAAAAAATTTTCTTTACGAAAATGGCGAAAATAGTTATGGCGTTATTGGTCATACTCAATTGGATATTGTTGATTTACTCATAACACTTGAAGGGAATAATTCGCAATTTATTTTATTTCCTTATAATCCCTAAAGGGAATAATTAATCTTTTATTTATTTTGCTTTGTGTTAATTTGTTTTACTTATTATTTATTTATGTTAATTTGCTTTATGTTAATTTCTTTTACATATTATTTATTTACGCTTTATATTAATTTATTATCCTTTGAAGAATATGATTACTTTTGAAATAAAATATGCAATAAATTGTGACAATTTATGCTTAGCAAACAGTACAAACATTCATACTATACAAAAGTATAAGAAATATTTTTACATTTAAATTGCTAGGGAAAAATATGAGTACTATATCTCAAAGTACTAAAATATCAATGCTTCGGAAGAGCAATAAGTTCTTGAGAGATTATCTTTGATAGATAATCGATTTGATATGATGTACTATATTTAATATTTTCATTCCATGAAGTGAATGGTACAAAGCACATATTTTTCATTCCTCGAAGTGAATGGAACAAAACACATATTGAAAGGTGCATAATTATGCATATTTTTCCCATTTAAAATGCAAAGGAATAATGCGAGTACTATATCCGGGAGTACTAATATCATAGAAGGCTCCGAAAGAGCAAATATGCTATTGCCAAATGGAACTCAATTCCATATTCACAATGCAATGTACTCGTCAAAGTCGCAAAGAGGCTTATTGAATTTTAAAGAAATATATATCATATTGAGATTATTAGTCAAAAGGATGCTAACTATCTCCATATTACGAGTATAACTCAAGGCAATAAGAAAATCTTGAAAAAATTACATGCACTGTCATTCGGATTGTACTACACAAGAATTAGTACAAAATTGAAGCTCATGCTATTGTAAACCAAAAGTTTATTGATAACTTTATTATTTTCCATGACCGGTTAGGCCATCCCAGTTCAATTTTGATGCGAAAAGTATTGAATCTTCATGTGGTTATTCATTGAAGAACTGACAGATTCTTCAAAGTAATGTTTTCATGTGATGCTTGCTCTCAAAGCAAATTGATTATTCAACCATCGCCAGCTAAGATAGATTCTGAATCTATTAATTTTCTAGAACGGATACATGATGATATTTGTGGGCCGATACACCCTTCTTACAGATCATCTAGATATTTTTACAGTTTTAATTAATGCATCAACTAGATGGTCACATGTATCATTATTATCAACTCGCAACCTGGCGTTTGCGAGGTTACTTGCTTAGTTGATTAAATTAAGAGCACAGTTTTTTAGATTCTCCTATAAAGATAATTCGTCTTGATAATGCTGGTGAATTTACTTCCCAAGCTTTTGATGATTTTTGTACGTCAATTGGAATAAGTGTTGAACATCCTGTAGCTCATGTTCATACACAAAATGGTCTTGTAGAGTCATTTATTAAACATCTTCAATTAATTGCAAGACCGTCATTGATGAAGTCAAAACTTCCAATTTTTGCTTGGGGACATGTCATATTACATGAAGCATCACTAATTTACATCAAACTAACAAGTTATCATAAGTTCTCCCCATTACAAATGGTTTTTGGTCAGGAACCAAATATTTCCCATCTTAGAATTTTTGGGTGTGCAATATATGTTCCGATTGCTCCACCACAACACACAAAGATGGGTCCTTAAAGGAGGTTGGGAATATATATTGGATTTGAATCTCCTTCAATAATTAAATATCTGTAGCATTTAATGGGAAACTTATTTACAGCTCGATTTGCTAATGAGTCAGTTTTCCCAACATTAGGGGGAGAGAATAAATAGCTGGGTAAAGAAATAAGTTGGAATGAATTATCATTATCTCATTTTGATCCACGTATCCAACAGTGTGAACTAGAAGTTCAAAGGATAATTTATTTACAAAACTTAGCAAATAAATTGCCAGATACTTTTACTGACCCTAAAAGAGTAACTAAGTCGCATATACCAGCTATGAATGCTCCAATTGAAAATTAATGTCCCTGAAGGAAAAAATCTAGTTGTTAATGAGTCTAACTCATGCCTAAAGCGTGGTAGACAAGTAGGTTCTAAAGAATAAAATCCTCGAAAAAGAAAATGAGCTATATCTTATGATGGTCCGATCGAGGAATCAACGAATTATGAAAATATCTAGAAGAGATTAAAAGGTCTCCAACAAAGACATTATACATGACTCAGGTCCCTGATAATAAAGAGATCTCAATAAATTATGTCATTTCTAGAAATAAGTGGAACCGAAATCAAACCAACATCGATAATACATTTGCATGCAATATAGCACTAGAAATTTTGATGTGGATCATGAACCTTTGTCAATTAGATAATGTAAATAAAGAAATGATTGGCAAAATAGAAAGAGGCAATTGAGGCAAAACTAAAATCTCTTTCAAAAAGAGAAGTATTTGTGATATATAAATGAGCCTTTGTGAGAAATAGAAATGAAAATGGGGAAATAGCGAGATATAATCTCGTTTGGTTGCACAAGGATTCTTACAAAAACCTTAGAATCGATTATAAGGAAACATACTCCTCGATGGTGGATGCAATTACTTTTAGATTTTTGATTAATCTGGCAAATAAAAGAAACACTTAGTTTCTGCCTAATGGATGTTGTTACATCCTATTTGTATAAGCCTCTTGATAATAACAATTACATGAAACTTCCGGAAGGATTTAGACTGTAGAAGCAGTTATTGCAAGTTCTCGAGAATATTATTCAATCAAATTGAACGTATCTATTTATGGATTAAAACAATTTGGGAGCATGTTATATAACCACCTCAATGAATACTTATTAGCAGAAGGCTATAAGAATGATTCAATTTTCATGAGCATTTTTATTAAAAGGTTTAACTCTGGATTTTTTGTTGTTGTTGTGTATGTTGATGATTTGAATATCATTGAGACTGTTACCTCTCCAAAAGTACTGTTTTTAATGACAATCTTACAATGCTTTTGCTTGTTTTTAGGTGCATTTAGTTGCATTAGGATGTTAGAATCATGCATTTGCATAAGGAGTTTAGAGTTTTATATATGCCAGTGTGAAGGGTTGTTTTGTTGGCAATTTTGTAGGTTTGGCATAAGATTTGGCCCAGAAAAGCAACACAGAAAGGAGCGCTAGAGAGAATGCTGAGCGCTGTTGGCACAGATGGACCAGACAATACCAAGCGCCGGTTGGCAGGGAAGTGAACTTGATGCCACGCCAAGAAGCTGTTGGACCCCAAAAAAATAGGAAATGATCAGGCTCCGAAAAGATAGCAATTGGATCAATCTCTGAAAAAATAGCGGATAAGATGGTGCCAAGACGTGTTGGTAGATTCACGCCAAGCTTGGATGCCAGGGCAACGTCGGCAGGATGACGTCAGCCTTAGCCTGATCAGCTCTCATTCAAATTTGGATAAGAAGATAATCCCTTATCCCTTGGGCAATTGAAATTCAAAATTTGAAGAGCTAGTCCTATCCTTTCCTTGCACGCCTATTTAAACACCAACCAAGCTAGACTTTGGAAGAGGGGATAGAAGATTGGATCGTGAGGAGTTAGTGTTTGACGATTGACAATCGGCTGCACCGTGGAAGGGCGGTTCGACCAACTTGGCCGAGAAGCCTGGATCTTGAAGGGCTGCATCGAGAGACCCCTTCTAGCCTATTTTCTCTTTCAAGTTATTTCATTTTGTTTTTAAGGATGATGTATCTCGAAAGCGTTTGTGGATTGTTGGTTAAATCCCTCACCATGAACTAATTTAATAGTTTGTGGGGGATGTTTGGGTTTTATGTTATTTTCATGCCTTAGTTTTTAAATAATAAATCTGCCTTGGCACGGTTTTATCTATTCGGCATACTTTAATGTTTCCTAAATACTCTACCAAGCGAGAGCTGGCACTGTTTGCCTATTGTGCCTCAATATCTTAACGGAGTTGGGGTGACAACAAATAAGTTGTTGAATACTGAGGAGAGAAGCTTCAAGAGAAGTCGTTCAAGTAGATGAACTTACTTCGGGAGTGGAATCTACCCCTTAGGAGTATAGATTGGAGCTTAATCAAATTAGTTTATTTAAAAACAAAAAATAGAGATATAGGGGTTTTTACATGATCAATTTAGGGCAATGACCATCGAGAGAGGCTTTGCCAATTGTGAATTTGCTCGGCAAACAATGCCAAGACAGGTTGTTGTTAAAGGCTGGCATGACATGAACAACATGAAAACTAGGCATTCCCTGCCAACACTCATCATTCATTAAAACACCTTCCTTGACAACGTCTTTACTTTACTTTACTTTCATTTCTTTACTTTTTAATTATTTTCCAAAACCAATTTCAAATCAAATCAACTTTTTCTTAAGGTAAGTAACAATCAAGGCAATTGAATTCCAAGTCAATCTCTGTGGGATCAATACTCAGCTTACCAGCTGTATTACTTGCAGACCGTTTATACTTGCACGCAAAAGACTCCTTTTGGTATATTTTTATATTTTCCAAGACATATTCTCTGCCACTTTTGCCAGCATTTCACCTAGAGAGTCTACAAGTTTTGGGCGCCGTTGCCGGGGATTGCAACAGAATTGATTGTTTTTAACTTTTTACTTGTCTTCCTTTTGTTTTATTTTTGTTTTTATTTTTACCTTTTACTTTTGTCGGTGTATGACCAGAAGCCATCCTGTGGTGAACAAGTGGTCATACGATCCAGAAATTGAGAAAACCTTGCGGAGGTTAAAAAGAAGATTTTGAAAGATGAACCAAGGTAATGGAGGGAATGGTGTGGTGAACAATTGAGGAAATCCACTTAACAATGAGATACCACCACCACCTGCTGTCCCAGTTGTTAATGAGAGACCTATTAGAGAACATTCGGCACCAACCATTGATAATTTGATGCCAGGACTTGTTGGCACAGAGGTAATGCTGTCAATTTTGAACTTAAGCCAGTAATGATTCAAACTCTTTTGAATGTAGGTCAGTTTGATGGAGAACTCACTGGAGATCCGAGGTAACATTTGAAGCAGTTCATGGAGATTTTCCAGCTATTCCAACAAAATAGAGTACCTGAAGATACCGTGAAGCTGAAGTTATTTACTTTTTCTTTGAGAGACAAAGCAAAGGTTTGGCTTAACTCCTTGCCACCTGGCTCAATTACTTCATGGGCAGATCTATGCCAGAAGTTTTTGACAAGATTTCAGCCGCCAACACTCACTGCCAAGCTGCGGGGTGAGATTATTACATTCAGGCAAGCTGAGGATAAGACCTTATATGATGTCTAGGAACGATTTAAAGACCTGTTGAGGAGGTGTCTTATGCATAGATTCCCGAACTGGACTCAGATCCAAACCTTTTACACTGGATTAAATGCGCAAACTATGACTGTTGTTGATGCTTCGACAGCTGGTTCATTGCTTGACAAGACATATACTGAGGCCGTTGACATTTTAGAGAGGATTGTAATCAATGACTTTGAATATCCTATTGCAAGACTTGGGACCGGACCAAAACCAACTGGAAATTTCAGGTTGATGAACTAACATCCATTCATGCCCAGATTTCCAATCTTACTAGCATGGTAAGAACGTTTCAAAAGAACAATGAGTCTCAGGAAGTCACAACATTAGACCCTTTCTGTACAATCTATAGAGAGAATCATCATGTGGATGAATTCCCTGCCAACCCTGAATCGGTAAATTTTGTTGGCAATGTTAACCGTTACTATAATCCTAACTCCAATACTTATAACACAAGTTGGAGACAACACCCTAATTTAGCTTGGGGAAATTAAGGAGGTAACCAGTACAATGTCCAGGGCCAGAATACTCAGAGGCAGAATAACAATGCCATGCCAGTATTCTATCAGAATGCCATGCCACAGGAAGCCCAAAACAATTTTCAGCAAGGGCAGAGACTCAACCAAGGAGGCACTCTCACAGAGTACATGGAGAGGAATGATGCCACAGTCCAGAGTTTGGCAGCATCAATGAGAAACTTGGAAGTCCAGCTTGGGCAGATTGCTAGTGCACTCAGTAATCGACCCTTTGGAGCATTGCCAAGTGACATAGAAGATGCTCAGCACAAAGATAATGAGCAGTGCAAAGCTATAACTCTTCGGAGTGGTAAGCAGTGCGACATGGAGAAGCCTGTGCCAGCAGATAATCCCAGGGAAATAGAGAAAGAGGAAACAAAAGTAGATAATGCCAACACCGATGCCAGATAGCATACTGATGCCAGTACCGATTCCAGATAGCACACCGATGCCAAATAGATTGATGCCAGCACTGCCATGGCAAAGCCAGCTGCGCCGGCATATGTTTATCCGCCACCACCATTTCTAGCAAGACTTCAAAAGCATAAGCAAGATCAGCAGTTCAAGCAATTCTTGGAGGGTCTTAAGCAATTACAAATCAACATTCCATTGGTAGAAGCCCTTGAACAAATGCCCAACTATGCCAAATTTATGAAGGACATTCTGTCCAAAAAGAGAAAGTTGGGAGACTTTGAAACTGTTGCTCTGACCGAAGGATGCAGTGCCATGATCCTAAACCATTTGCCACCAAAGTTGAAAGATCCAAGAAGTTTCACTATTCCCTGCACCATTGGTAACAAATTCATGGGCAAGGTACCGTGCGACCTAGGAGCCAACATCAACTTGATGCCAATGTCAGTTTTTCGAAAGCTTGGCATAGAATCAAGACCTACCACAGTGACACTTCAGCTGACAGACCGATCTTATGCACATCCCACGGGTAAGATTGAGGATGTGTTGGTAAAGGTAGACAAATTTATTTTTCCAGCTGATTTTATCATTTTGGATTATGAGGCTGATATTAATGTCTCGATTATTTTGGGGAGACCTTTTCTTACCACGGGTAGGGCTTTGATTGATGTTCATAAAGGGAAACTAAAAATGCGCATGAATGACCAATAGGTTACATTTAATGAGTTTCAAGCTTTGAAATGTGCAGATGAACCTGATGAGTGCCAAGCAGAGGAGATGATGGAGTCCATTTACACTTTGGACACGACACAGTTATGCCATGATACAGAATTTGATGTCAACAATTTAGATGGCATAGCTGATCTGTTTAAGGAACAAGAAGAACCAGTCTTAGAGGCTGAAGAGGCGGGTTATTTTGAGCCATTACAGTTGGCCGGAAGAGAAATTAAGGCACCTAAACCATCAATTGAGGAGCCATCAGCGTTG
Organism: Hibiscus mutabilis; assembly: GCA_019671005.1. Taxonomy (NCBI): domain Eukaryota; kingdom Viridiplantae; phylum Streptophyta; class Magnoliopsida; order Malvales; family Malvaceae; genus Hibiscus; species Hibiscus mutabilis. The sequence goes on from CM033713.1 coordinate 28,787,756, forward strand.
GAACTGAAACCACTGCCAGATCACTTGAAGTATGCTTATTTAGGCGAACACTCAACTCTGCCAGTGATCATTGCCACTGGTCTCACTAATGATCAGGAGGAAAGATTGTTGGCAATATTACGTGACTATAAGTAGGCACTAAGGTGGACTTTGGCAGACATCAGAGGTATTAGCCCAACCATTTGCATGCATAAGATTATCTTGGAGGAGTACTATGGCAAGACCATTGAAGGCCAGAGAAGGCTAAACCCAAGCATGAATGAGGTAGTGAAAAAAAGATCATAAAATGGCTTGATGCTGGGATTATATATCCCATTTTCGATAGCTCTTGGGTTAGCCTGGTGCAATGCGTGCCAAAGAAGGGTGGCATGACCGTGGTACAAAACAGTGAAGCTGAGTTGATCCCCTCTAGAACTATCACAGGGTGGAGAATGTGCATAGACTATAGGAGGCTGAACAATGCCACGAGGAAGGACCACTTCCCATTGCCATTCATTGATCAGATGCTAGACAGGTTGACAGGTAAAGCTTTATATTATTTTTTGGATGGTTATTCATATTATAATCAGATTGCCATCACCCCTAATGATCAAGAGAATACTACGTTCACGTGCCCATATGGGACGTTTGTATTTAGGAGGATGCCATTCAGCCTATGTAATGCACTGGCAACGTTTCAACGTTGTATGATGTCCATTTTTTCCGATATGATCGAGCACAACATGGAAGTGTTCATTGACGATTTCTTAGTGTTTGGCAAAACATTTTAGGAATGTCTTCAGAGTTTAGAGCAAGTCTTGAAAAGATGCATAAAGACAAACCTAGTGTTGAACTGGGAAAAATGCCATTTCATGGTGAAGGAGGGCATTGTTCTCGGGCACAAGGTAACTGAGAGAGGGTTAGAAGTGGATCAAGCAAAAGTTGAGGTAATTAAGCAGCTACCGCCTCCAACGAGTGTCAAAGGTATAAGGAGCTTTTTAGGACATACCGATTTTTATCGGTGTTTTAGTAAAGACTTTTCAAAAATTGCTAAACCTTTATGCTTGTTGTTAGAACATATTGCTACTTTTGCATTTGACGATTCTTGTTTGAGAGCATTTCAGGAACTTAAAGAAAAGTTGATCAAAGCCCCTATAGTTGTGGCACCATATTGGAATGAGCCCTTCGAGCTCATGTGTGATGCCAGCGACTATGTCGTTGGAGCAGTCTTGGGACAAAGGCATGACAAGGTTTTCCATACCATCTACTATGCCAGCCGAACATTGAACGAAGCACAACTGAATTACTGTACGACCGAGAAAGAATTTCTTGTGATTGTATTTGCTTTTGACAAATTTAGATCTTATTTAATTGGTAACAAAGTTGTGGTTTTTACAAATCATTCGGCATTGAAGTATCTCTTGGTAAAAAAGGATGCCAAGCACAGACTAATCCGATGGATGCTCCTACTTCAAGAATTCGACCTTGAGATCTAAGACAAAAAGGGCAGTGAAAACCTATTAGCTGACCATCTCTCACGTTTGGAGCATTATCTTGAAGATGTTAAGACCAATTTTATAAGAGATGAATTTCTTGACGAGTATTTGCTTGCAATTAATGCCATGCCATGGTATGCCGATATTGTCAACTACTTGGTAAGTAACATTCTGCCACCAGACTTGGCATACAATTCCAAGAAAAGGTTCTTGCGGAAAGTCAGGCAATACTATTGGGACGAACCAATATTGTTCAAACAGTGTGCCGACCAAGTGATCCGCCGGTGTGTGCCCGAGGATGAGCAGCATAACATATTGCATCTATGTCATGCCGCACCATATGAAGGTCACTTTGTTGGGGTAAAGACTGCTGCCAAGGTACTGCAGTCAGGATTCTTTTGGCCTACACTATATAATGATGCCCACGAATATGCCAAGGCATGTGATCGATGCCAACAGACAGGAAACATCTCTGGCAGACACCAACTACCGCTTCAAAACATTATGCTTGTGGATTTATTTAATGTATGGGGAATAGACTTTATGGGTCATTTTCCACCCTCATTCGGTAATGTATACATTCTTGTGGCTGTTGACTACGTATCTAAGTGGGTAGAAGTTGTTGCTCTGCCAACAAACGATGCCAAAGCCGTTGCCAAGTTTTTACATAAGCATATCTTTACTAGATTTGGTGCCCCTAGAGTGATTATTCATGATGAGGGCACTCATTTTAAATGTAATCTAATTTCTAAAGCTTTGTGCAGGTATCGTATACAGCAGAGAATTGCCACATCATATCATCCACAAACAAACGGGCAAGCTGAGATTTCGAATAAGGGGATCAAAAACATCTTAGAGAAAACTGTTAATCCATCAAGGAATGACTAGTCCTTGAGACTAGATAAGTCCTTGTGGGCTTACAGGACTACATTTAAAACTCCTTTGGGTACTTCACCGTTTAGACTTGTTTTTAGAAAACCATGCCATCTGTCAGTGGAGCTTGAGCATAAAGCCTACTGGGCCTTCAGAACACTTGGAGGAATTCAGAACACAAGCCTATGAGACTGTCAGGATCTACAAGGAAAAAACAAAAAGTTGGCACAACAGTAGGATAATGCCAAGATAGTTTGAGGTAGGCCAACGTGTTTTGTTATTCATCTCACGGCTTAAGTTATTTATAGGGAAACTCAGATCAAGATGGACACGCCCTTATGAAGTTGTGAAGCCCTATGCTCATGGAGCTGTGGACATCAAGAATTTGAAGACGGGCGAAATCTTTAAGGTGAATGGCCAATGCTTGAAGCACTACATGGAAGATGATCAGAACAATGCCAAAGAGGTGATCCTCTTGGCAGACTTAACATGAAAATGCCATCAGGTTTGAACTTTTGTAAATATTAGGTTAGTGTTTTTCTTTGTTTTTAGGTTTTAGGCTTTTAATTGTTTTTCTTTCTTTTTAAGTTTCATATTCCTTTATTGTGTTGAAAGGTTTCCTTTGAGTTGTGCAGATTTATTATGCCAGGAACACTGCCAGGGTTGCTGGCAGGAGCCAATGCTTTAATAGAAAAATCTGCCAGACGCAGTGCCAGAGTTGCTTGGCATACAACGGTACAAAAGATAGAAGAAAGAAAAAAACCCCTAGTTTTATCGGCCCAGTAAAATGAGAGAATGGTTTTTATTAACTTTAAACCCTATCCGTCCAAATCTTGGTTGAAATTTAAAATTTCAAATCAATTACCTTATCACTCCAATCTTTACCCTATCTTATCACCTATCACCTTATCAATTCAAACCTATCACTCCATCCATTTTAAATTAATTTTTTTATTCCCCATCATTATCCCTAATCACCACTCCCATTAAAACACTCAACCAACCCAAAACCTTTCACTTTCTCACCCTTGCCGTTTAAAGAAACCAAATATCTCTCTCACTTTATACTTCTTTTTCGATAAACAAGAACAAACCCAATTCGTTCTTTGTCTTCATCTTTCAGCATCGTTTCAAGTTCCTTCAACAAATTTCAATAGCTTCATCTTCTACTCCCTTCAAGCGATTCTTCAACGAAGAGATCGAGAAAAAGTTCGAATCCAATTTTGCCTCGAGGAGTTTTTGCTACGAGAAGCACTTTAACCTCAACACAGAGACGAATAATGGCTTCCCTCTGGAAGTCATGTCTACGATTAACTTGCACAACAATTTTGCCAGCAAAAATGGGAGGTTTATGCCACAATCGTCCAAGAATTCTATGCACACCTTATGACCAAGGATTTTCCATTCTTGATGATTAGATGTAAATGTGTTCATTTCGATGAATGGTATATCAATAATATGTTTAAGTTAGATGGTGCAGAGGATGAGTATTTCGAGTACGCTGATTCAATGAACGTTACCAAGAGAAAGAGGTTGCTGGCAGATCTGTGTGAACCTGGCACAGCATGGACTGTGTCATCCAAGGGGTACCTTACGGTGAAAAGGCTGGCATTGAAACCCTAATGGAGGGGATGGAATCACTTCCTCAAGGCTAATTTGATGCCCACATCCCATATCGAGACCTTTTAGGAAGTGAGGATGATTTTGTTGCACTCCATTGTTATAGGGCGCAAGATCAATGTTGGCAAGCTTATTATTGAGGAAACCTACAAGTGCGTAGCGAAAGGTACCGGCAGCTTGTTTTTCCCTTTGTTGATTTTTAACATTTGTATGCTCCATAATGTGCCAAGGTTGGATACGGACAAGGGGCAAACGATCAAAGGAACAACGATTACTGCGGCTATATAGAGGAATCTAGTTGCTGCCGAGCCCAAGGACAAGTGAAGGGGAAAGGCAAGGGCACCCACGCCAAAGCCCAAGGAGTCAAGGGCCGCACCAGAAACTATGCCAGAAACTATGCCAGACAGCTCAATGGCAATGCTGTCCCAAATTCACCAACGCCAACGGATTATTCTCCAAAAGATGGAGAAGACTGAAGAGCTCAATGTCAAGATGCGACACTACATCCAGGCCAGAGATGTTTTGATCAGAGAAGCTCTTACAAAATTATCAACTGATTTTGTGCCAGAGTTTCCAGACTTCCCTGTCGAGCTCTCTGCCAGCGATAATGCCATGCCAACTAGTCCAGTTCATACCCCATTCGATGCCACAGTTCCGTTGTCTCCAGATGAAGTCGAGTCTGCCAGTTCTGATTCTTCATCTAAATAGAAGGAAACCAAAGCCAAGTCTGCCAAAGCTAAGCCGCCAGTAACACTTGCTGTCTATACGCCATCCGATGCCACTGATGCACCTACCGCATCACAGCCTGCCAAGGAAAAGGAAGAAGTTGGAGCCTCCACTGCCGCTTCAAAACCAAGTCTGAAAAGAAAGAAACACATGGCCCCTAATTGTGGGCTGTATGTGAGAAGGAAGACAGGTGCCGCACGGCAAATAATCTCCGAAGGGGAGTCTTCTTCTTCCTAAACTCCTTTACATTTCATTCCATTGTATTTACATGATCATGCATTTTATTTTATTTTGTTTTTCTTATATATATGTGTTGTTTCATGCATTGGGGACAATGCACATCTTGGGTTTGGGGGTGTGCATTTCTTCACATTTATGCCATGCATTTCATGTTAAATTTCTGTTGCCATGCCAGTTGCCATGCCATATAGGCCATTTAGGGATAGATGCATGCTGAACCACTAAAAAAAGAAAAAGAAAATTTTGCCTCTGTTCAATTCTGAAAAAATGTTAACATTTGTTAGGCAAGTTTAATTTGATCTAGCTATCTGTCCAACGAGGAAACTCTAATATTTAGTTGTCATGCCATGCCAGCAGAGTAGTATGCCAGGTTAGCTTGGTAATTGATCTCTAGTTTAAGGAATTGAACTTTCACTTAACACGAAGTATGTATCTAATCCCTTAGCAAACTTAGACTTTTTGAAACTAAGCTCAGATATGAAAAAAATGATGATGCCAGGGTAAAAAGAAATAAATAAGGCAGCAATGCTCTGCCAAGCCAAGAAAAAAATAAAACTCTCATCTACCTAGGGATAATAAGTTACTTGGGGCTTCGTGGTTTGCTCCCTCCTAGTTTTCAAGTCCAAAACCTTAGGGTATGAGTTGAAGAGAAAGCCTAGTGATGTCTAGATTAAGGTGGGGATTCGTGGTATGCTCCCTCTTATCTCTCATGCTAAATAGTGTCACGAAGCAAGCTTAAATAAATGCCAGCAAAAACCCTTGGCAAAGAAAGAAAAAAATGAAATGAAAAAAAAGAATCTGAGTTTAGGTAGTAAAATTTGTCTAAGGGAGTGAAAGGATACTTGATGCATATTGCCTACACAACATGCATTCTTCATGAACTTAGACTAGAGTTATGTTGTTGCACTTGAATTATTACCTGCTCGGCATTATTGCACTGAGATACTGAGGACAGAATAGAGCCAAAATTCTGCTTGCCAGCACGTGTTGGCATTCAACCAAAATTTTGTCAATGTAACTTTTTCACAGTTTTTATTTTTATTGCATTACTTGAGGACAAGTAACGAGTACAATCTTACAATGTTTTTGCTTGTTTTTAGGTGCATTTAGTTGTATTAGGATGTTAGAATCATGCATTTTCATAAGGAGTTTAGAGTTTTGTCTATGCCAGTGTGAAGGGTTGTTTTGTTGGCAATTTTGCAGGTTTGGCATAGGATTTGGCCCAGAAAAGCAACACATGAAGGAGCGCCAGAGAGAATGCCGAGCGCTGTTAGCATAGATGGACCAGACAATGACAAGCGCCGATTGGCAGAGAAGTGAACTTGATGCCACGCCAAGAAGCTGTTGGACCCCGAAAAAATAGGAAATGATCAGGCTCCAAAAAGATAGCAATTGGATCAATCTCCAAAAAAATAGCAGATAAGATGGTGCCAAGACTTGTTGGCAGATTCACGCCAAGCTTGGATGCCAGGGCAGCATCAATAGGATGACATCAGTCTTAGCCTGATTAGCTCTCATTCAAATTTGGATAAGAAGATCATCTCTTATCCCTTGGGCAGTTGAAATTCAAAATTTGGAGAACTAGTCCTATCCCTTCCTCTCACGCCTATTTAAACACCAACCAAGCTAGACTTTGGAAGAGGAGAGAGAAGATTGGATCGTGAGGAGTTGGTGTGTGACGATTGACAATCGGCTACACCGTGGAAGGGTGGTCCGACCAACTTGGCCGAGAAGCTTGGATCTTGAAGGGCAGCATCGAGAGACCCCTTCTAGCCCATTTTCTCTTTCAAGTTATTTTATTTTGTTTTTAAGGATGATGTATCTCGAAAACGTTTATGGATTGTTGGTTAAATCCCTCACCATAAACTAATTTAATAGTTGGTGGCGGATGTTTGGGTTTTATGTTATTTTCATACCTTAGTTTTTAAATAATAAATCTGTCTTGGCATGGTTTTATCTATTCGGCATACTTTAATGTTTCCTAAATACTCTGCCAAGTGAGAGCTGGCACTATTGGCCTATTGTGCCTCAATATCTTAACAGACTTGGGGTGACAACGAATAAGTTGTTGAATACTGAGGAGGGAAGCTTTGAGAGAAGTCGTTCAAGTAGATGAACTTACTTTGTAAGTGAAATATACCCCTTAGGAGTATAGATTGGAGCTTAATCAGATTGGTTTATTTAAAAACAAACACTATAGAGATATAGGGGTTTTGACATGATCAATTTAGGGCAATGACCATCGAGAAAGGCTTTACCAATTGTGAATATGCTCGGCAAACAATGCCAAGACAGGTTGTTGTTAAAGGCTGGCATGGCATGAACAACATGAAAACCAGGTATTCCCTGCCAATGCTCATCATTCATTAAAACACCTTCCTTGCCAACGTCTTTACTTTACTTTCATTTCTTTACTTTTTAATTATTTTCCAAAACCAATTTCAAATCAAATCAACTTTTTCTTAAGGCAAGTAACAATCAAGGCAACTGAATTCCAAGTCAATCTCTGTGGGATCGATACTTAGCTTACCAGCTGTATTACTTGCAGACCGTGTATACTTGCACGCAAAAGACTCCTTTTGGCATATTCTTATATTTTCCAAGACATATTCTCTACCACTTTTGCCAGCATTTCACCTAGAGAGTCTACAGAGACTCATGAAGAGATCTCCTTAACAATGGAATCCTTGTGCATAAATTTACATACACATAAAAATGTTTAAAGAGACTTTACATGCATAACGCACATCTTATGGTTGCTAGGTCGCTTAATGTAAACAAAGATCCATTCCTCTCTTGTGAAAAAGGTGATGATATTCTTGGCCCAAAAGCACCATATATATATATTGATCTAGAAGCATTAGACCTTTGTTGGTCCAGAAATACTATCTAGGTGCTACGAGACCATTACCTTTAGATCTTTCAAAATTTGATGCCTTTTCAAATTATGTAAATAATTGCTATGCACGAGGCAAAGCCAAAAAAATGTTTTTGGCTAAACAAATCTAGAAGATATGTGAATTGCTTTCACAAGATAAGATGCAAGTTATCTTGTGCGGAGATAATATACAATTTATATCTCAGTCGAAAGGTGAATACATCAAAAGTGACAAAAACAAAACATATTTCTTCAAAGTTTCGTCCCTCATGATCTTTAGAAGAATAGTATTCGATGAATCCTTTCAAGCAGTAATTTGAAAGATCTATTCACTAGTGCATAATCTACTTCAACATTTGAAGATTATATTCAAGATTGAATTATGAAGATTCAAAGATCTTATGTGATGTTTTCATGAGGGGGAGTAAATATGCGTTGCACTCTTTTTCCCTTAACTGAGGTTTTGTCCCAATGGGTTTTCCTGATAGGGTTTTTAATGAGGCATCATGTTATGCGTATAAAAGATTTGTGTACTTTTTTTCTTTCACTAAGAAAATTTTTTCCACAGGGTTTTTATCTTAGTAAGGTTTTAACGAGGTACATTATCTTCATGGATATCCAAGGGGGAGTATTATGAATATCTTTATTTATGGTAACAGTAATTTATTGAGAGTCAAAAATAAAGTAATTTAACCAAGGGGAGTATTATGAAGGATCAAGAAAAAGTTTGAATTTTGGTAAGAAGCTTCGTAAGCAATAGCGCTCTGACACGCAATAGAAAAATGATATTTAAGTTGTTTAAATTTATATATGTTGTACAATTCAATTGATGACTCAACCAGAGATGTTGAATCAATTAGTTAAAACATACTCCCATTTCATTTATTTTGTCTATTGTTAATTTTTCACACAGTTTTAAAAAGAAAAAATTGTGTAAGAATGCGTAAGAAATATAATATAAAATAATTAAAACGACAATTTTATTCTTAAAAAATTGAATTTTATTTTGTTGGGAAATTAAAAAATGGTATAGAAGAAAATGCGCCTTATAAAAGTTGTTGATTTTTTTAATGAGACATTTTAAGTAGGACAATTTCAAAACATAAAAGGAACATATTAAGTGGGACAGAGAAAGTATATAAAATGAACCTGTATATCTTAATTATTTATTTATATCTGCAAGATTTGAAATGGTTTGAGCATGGTCAATCAAATTCAATAGAAATCCCCAAAAGAAAAAAAAGAGGAAGAAAGGATGGTGGCGTCCTTTTGGACGTCAAATTACCAACTAAATTTCTTCTCTCGGAATGCAGGCCCTTACCTAAAAGGTCAAATCGATATTTTAGTTCTTTAAAAAATAGGTAAAGTATACAAATTATCATTGAATTTTATTCTTAAATTTATTTTTATCACTGAAGTTTAAACATTAAAATTTTTTTATCACTATCCATTAATTTCTTGACAGCGTCTATTTATTAGCGACGAAATTTTTTCCCCAAAATTCGAACGGTAAAAAGCTTAACAAGCTTAACGGCATAAAAAAAATAATATACTGAAAAACAAGCTTCATTTAACGATGAATAAGAGAGATTGACGAAAAAAAATTGAAAATCTTTTGTCCGATTCATAGACTTTGAATTAAACATGAAATTGTGGGAGTGGTAAAGGAACAAAACAAAACAGTATTATGAATATCTTTTTCCACAGAGTTTTTCTATCGACGTACATTAATTTATTTTTATTTTATGGCTTATATCTGATTTATATTTCATGAGAGTCAAAAATAAAAAAGGACAAAACAAAGTGGAAATATCATTCATAGCTTCGCAGAATTATCCAACTTATACAAAAAAAAAAAAAACTAAACTTTCATCATTACATTATTAACCTTTAAAGTTCCACCCATTTTATTTTGTTTCTCAGGGCTGAAAATATGGTCTTGATCATTGAAAGATAGATAACAAACAAGATAATAGCTGTTTTTAATTGCTAATATTAAACTAGTAAAGAACTGGCCTTTTCAGTGAAGAAGTCGACGTTCTTGGCATCGTCCTGTATACCTCAGCTCTTTCACCGATAACTCTTTCAAATTCTTACATTAAGGACGACAATGAAGAAAAAAAGAGATTAGAGAACCATAAAATTAAATGATATAATATTCAAATTTTGACTGGCTAAATTGAAAAATAAAATTCAAATGCATAAATGATGTGGAATTAAAAAAGTGACGTCGATTTTTTAATTGAAAAAGACCAAATATAGCGTGGTGAGAAATGTTATAATGGGTTCAGCTCCATTTTTGTCATGAAGAGAATCTTTAAAATGGATCGGAAATTAAGTACTCCCCCTACAAGGAGAGTACTGAATCTCTCTACATGTCATAATGGGTGTGCAGCTCCATTTTGTCAGAAAAAAAAAATAATAAGACCGAGGCTTTATCTCTACACGAGGAGCCGAGAATCTCTAGATACTTGGAAGACTCTTTGCAAAAGATGATTTTTCTCCATTTTTCATAGCATCTCTACATAGAGAGGAGACAATTTGAGATTGCATATTAAGAAGTATTTGATCACGTTGCACTGCAAAATTGTTTACTCGCTAGAAAAACACATATACAAAAGTATCAAATAAGTGTTAGGATTTCATTGTCCTTTTTTCCTTCCAACATTTTATAATTCAATAATATTGTATAATGTGTTGACCCTATGTGTTTTTTACGCAAACAAGCTATTGAAGATGGCAAGAAGATGTTCTTCAATTGTTTATCATAACGGATAAATTCGTGAAAATGATGTTGGCGGTGTTTTTGAATCGACACCCTTTCACCCTCTCGTTAAGTTGATGGAGAAGATAAGAAAGAAAGAGTTGGTCCTACAGTAATAATATCTTCGTTGAAGTACATGTCGACATCGTTTACTCCATTGACATATATATATATATATCATATGATCTTTACAACGATGCAAATACGTGTGTTCTAGATGATCCAATTCTCTGTGCCAAAGCTGATGCAGATCAAGCCAATGTTATTGAGGGCATTCTTTCACGATTTAGTTCTTTCTCTGCTCACAATGTTAGCAAGCGAAAGACAATTCAATTGTATTCTTTTTCTCTTGATGTGGATTCCACCAACGCCCAAACAATATGTTCAAAGCTAGGCTTTCTGCAAGTTGAAGACCTTGACAAATACGTCGGTATCCCGATCATCCATAAAAAATGTCACTTGTGGTTCTTATCAATTCATTATTGATAAGATCCAACAGAAACTCCAACAAAGAGAAGAACACTTGCCAAAGCTTTGATGTTAGCTATTCATGTTTATTTCATGCAAACAACCTTGTTGCCATCTCGGATTTACAATAAAATTGAAAGGCTCGTTAGTCAATTTATCTGGGGCTCATCTTAAAACTCAAGGAAAGTTTTTACTGTACTCTAACTTGCATGGTCCTTAGGCTATGAACGCATTGAAATGTAACTTGATAATGCATATGTTGTTCAAATGGTTTTCAGTCCCTCAGCCAGCTCAAGTCACATCTCTCTATTTCGGACTATTCATATTCTTCGTAAGAAAAGTTGGTATGTTAACTTCAAGCACATAAATAATATTGTACATTGTATTTGAACCTTACATCGTTCAGTTATAAAAACAGGATGGAAGTTTCCTAAATAATATCATCCCCGATAACCCAAATCTACAATAATACCATCCGAACATTTACACCATTTCTTTGACGACTGAATCTATTCCAAATAACTGATATGCAAACATTACTGGGAAAATAGCAACACAACTTACACGATAGGACGATGTGAACCATCCAAAAGATCAGTTTTCCACATCCGAATACTTTGTTACTCATTGTTTCGGCATTGGAACATGATAATGTGATTTAGACGATGATTGGCTGAAGTAGGATTAGTCTCTCACTCGTTGCCTCGCATCAGATGCTATCATATGGGCCTGTGACTACAAAAGTTGAAAAATATTAGAACTATTTCTTCCAAAATTTAAGGATCATCGAGTACCAGCAGTGAAGAAGAGTTTTAATGATCGGAGATACAATATAACAACAAAGAATCATCACAAGTAGTAAAGAGTTTTAATGATCGGAGATACAATATAACAACAAAGAATCATCTCAAGTAGTAAATAGCTGCTTAAGGCTTCATTCATAAACTCTATGGGTCAGCAATTTCAAGCATGTTTTTGACAAGAGCTTTTGAAAAAAAATAAAAGATCTATTTTAGAAATGATGTTATAAAATAATAAAAAAATAGGTTAACAGATAAAATAAGGGGAAATAGATAATTTAGCTTAAAAGTTAGAAATTTTAGCTTTTTGGACTGGTTTGTATACCCAGTTTGAAATGCACATTTGGCTAGAAAAATAATCTGTTATGCATTCCTTATGGCTTAAAAAGTTGTTTTGGTTTGCAAATTTATCATTTAGCAATAAATCTAAGGTCTTAACTTTTGCACTTTGGACATTCCGATTACATACTATGTAAGTCCTTCACCATTTACGCGAGATATAGCTTTCATATAGGATGATCTTATAAAGTTCCTATGCGTTGGCATGATTTGATATGTTATTCAATCAATGAAGCAACTACTGCCAGATTATGCTATCGATTAAAAGAATTGGCATCATTTAGATCAGTTCTACTTATGTCAATGGGCAAATACATGATATCACTAACAGTCTTTAAGATAATGGTTCACTTAAATAGATAAAGGCATCTGGAATGATCCATCACATCAATTTTTGGATGTGTCAATGGATAACTATTTATTATCAAGATATGTGAAGTATTTAGCATATAAAAATGTCATCCAGTTGTACCTTGAAAGGCGAAGTTTTGATTGTTGACAACTATAAGCTGCCATATGAGATACCAAAGGCAAACAAAAAGATGTTGGATAACCATAATTAAAGCACCTTATAAAGAAAATATGTAAGGAGTCATTTGTGCGTTTATATGCATTAATATGTTCCATGACACAGAGAAAGAGAGAGATTACTTGAGATTGTGAATTCCCATAATAAACACCTTGTGAGAATGAACCTTGATGAGCGAGCTGTATGAATTAATTACCAAAAGATGAATAAGATGTCAAAGTTTGTCCAGTTTACCAGATGGATCAGAAAATAAGATGGTATGGTCTGTATAGGAATGAACATCATTCAAGAACAAAAATGGTGCAATGCACGAGAACCAAAACTAAAATGAATGTAGACGTAAATAAAACATGTACTCAACCTGGGCATTTGGGCCTGGTTGGACATCTTTTTTAGCAAATGTATCTCCACCTTTAGCTGAGCCCTTTGTATCACCCTATCAAACAACATAGTTTGGAAACCATAGCCATATCAGAGAGGTAGCTTGGCGGGGACAAGTGTAAAGTAATAAAAATCTAACAAAGTAGTAGCTTGATGTGTAGAAGAATATTAACTCACCTCCATCTGCAATGACCCAATTGACCATCCAAAGAAAAAAGAAAAAAAAAATCAATCAGTTCAGTAAAACTCATTGAAAAGTTAGTAATCAAAGCCAATAATAGAAGTCAGAGGCTACACAATTATTTAAAACCAGAGCCCCTTCGGTTTCAGAGTAATCACAAGAAAAGAAAAATAACAAAACCTGGAAATCTCACATATTTCAACATCCATAAGACAAATTTCTTTCCCATTATTTTCAGATGGACTATGATCATATAACCCACATTTGATGAGATGCATTACCTATTAAACTATATTCATGGAAACAGATTAGTTAACTATGTACTTGGGAATCTCACATATTTCACCTTCCAGAAGCCATGTTTCTTTCCCACTATTTTCAGATGGACTATGGTCAATTTGATGATGGGATGCATTACCTATTAAAACTATATGCATGGAAGTCGATTAGTTAACTATATACATAAAAATCTCACATATTTCACCATCCATAAGCCAAATTTCTTTCCCATTATTTTCAGATGGACTATTAAAATATCCACCAGCATTTGATGAAATGTATTACCTATTAAACTATATACTCGGAAATGGAATAGTTTAATAAGCAAGGGGCAAGCCCATTTATGAAGTTATCCAATTATGTCCGCAACATATAGACTAATAATCAATTTAATTATCTTTCATCACAAAATAAAGATCCAAAATAACCCTAAGAAAAATATATGCAAGAGCAAAGAAGAGTTTTTCATTAATCACCTCTCTATATTTGGTAAGATAAATCTTAAGTGGATCGATGTAATCTTCAAACCCTAACGTTGCCATAGCCCAGAGCAGATCATCCCCATTAATTGTCTTCCTCTTCTCCTTCTGGCACTTGTCGCTGGCTCTGAACATCAATTTATGACCGATTTTACAATTACCAATAAATGCCATATGATGAAACTAATAAACTCAGCTAAAAAGTTAATAAAATCCTAAAATAAAAAAGAGAAGGAAAAAAGAGAGAGCAAAGAATCGAACTCGCTAGTGATGAAGCTGATGAACTCCGAGACGCACTCCTGTACGGTCTCCTTAGCATCTTTAGCTACCTTGGCGTTAGCAGGAAGAGCTTTCTTCATGATACGGCTGATGTTAGCGATAGGAAGGAACCTCTCCTGTTCTCGCACGTTGTTGGATCTGGGGCTCTGTTCGCCGCCGCTGTCGTGACTTCCGCCGCCAGAACTCGCCGGAACCTGTGCCGCCTCCATAGAGAGAATCCTAGCTCCAACAGATCAGCGGAAATCATAGTAAAATCTTCTAATTCCTAAACAGAAAACCTACAATAGGAAAATGAAACAGAAGAGGGAGATTAACCTCAAGTGTGGGGGAATGAAATGAATACGAGGACAAAGTAAAAAAGAAAAGGGCGGGAGTGAGAGAGATTGGATTTCAAGGGAAAATCGGACGCTGCAGAGGAAAGCAAAGAAGAGTCGACTCAGATCAGATATAATGAGAGACCGAGGTTTTATCAACACCGTTCGTTGAGTTTTCCACTTTTCTTAAGTTTTATTTTATTTTTAAAATAAATAAATAATATTTGGGGTGTTCCGTTCCGTTCTGGGAGGCACGCCTCTTAAGTCCTACCATGCTCTCATTTGACCACGTGTTCGGTGATTATAACCTCTGCCAATTGACCCCTTTCTGCTTCTCTCCAAAATTGTACGCAAGTAGAAATTGGCTTCAAGATTCATGAGATTAGGGATAAGGTTAATCCTTGTTCTGCATTCAAAATTGTACTCTGTTATTCCTTTGGTATTTAAATAATGGCTAAATAAGTATTTTTGTCTCTGAGTTTTTGACTCAAAAAATCAATTCAGCCTATCGCTGAAAAACGTATTCAATTATATTTTTCAGTTCAAAAATTGCATCAAATTGACCATTTGACCGACGTTTACCATTACTGTGCTGACGTGACAGTTAACGATATGCGACGGTCCACGATGATGACATGACAGTACACATGGGATGATGACGTGATAGAGGGACTGAATTGATTTTTTTAACCGAATTTAAGAGCATAATTGATTATTTTTGCCGAGTTCAGGAGCATAATTGATTTTAATTGAAAGTTTGTTAATTTATTTAATATTTAATTAAAAAACAAAAATTTAGGAAATTATTAAAATTTTAAAAATATTAAAATTGGTTAAATAATTTGTTTAAATTATCGATTTATTTATTTTTGAATAAAATTACATAAATAGTTTAGTTTTTCGAGAATATATGAAAAATCGATCAACAAATTGGTGTAAATATCTTTCGAGTCTCTGATATTTTTAAAAATAAGTAAAGTAAGAACTCTAAAAAAAATCAAAATATTCTTCAATTTTTTTTATAAAAATCCATAAAATAAATAAAAAGAAATAAAATATTAAAAAACTATTTAAAATAAAACTAATATAAAAATTAAAGTGTATTAGAAATTATAAAATATAAAATATAAATATAAAAACTAAAAAATATTTATAAAGTAAAAAAATGAATATTTTCATTGAAAAAGTCTTCGACTTTATTAAGCTGAGTATTATAATTCGTTATTCATTAATATTTTATGTAAAAAATGAAGGGGAATTTTTTTGCTTTTCTACATCAAATCGATATTCATTAATATTTTATGTAAAAAATGAAGGGGAATTTTAGTTTTATTAATACTCTAATACAAGGATTCTATTGAAAATATATTAAAAGAATATTAGTACGCTTAGCATAATTAGAAACAGTCGAAGACTTTTTCGATGATTTATAATATTTTTAAATTTTAATTTTTTTATATTTATAACTTTTGATATTTTTTAATTATGTTTTTTACTAAAAAAATTTAATTCATTATATTGTTTTTAGTTTGTAATATTTTATTAATATTTAAATATTTAAATATTTTAATTTTTTTATTTTTTAGCTTAAAGATTAAGTAAGTTATCGAACTTTCAATTAAAATCAATTATGCCCCTGAAATCGGTAAAAAATCAATTATGCCATCGAATTCGCTTAAAATAATCAATTCAGCCATTTTGTCACATCATGATCACACATGTATTGCCACATCATCATCGTTGGATGTCACATCATCATCGTTGGATGCCACATCATCATCATTGACCGACATATTAGCACCGTTAACTGTCACATCAACATTGTAATGGTCAAGGTCAGACAAATGGTCAATTTGATGCAACTTGCGGACAAGAAGGCCTAATTGTGTGCTTTTTTGATAAGGGGCTAAATTAATTTTTTGGGCTGAACTCAAAAACAAAAATAGCCTTTTTAACCTTAAATAATTTCCCTTTATTTTGATAGTTAAAGTTGTAAGTTAGCTTCAATTCAAAAAGAAAGTTGTAAGTTAGCCATCTCATTAGCCCATCCTACAATTGTATTACAAAAGTGAATAAGATGGTGATGGCCGGGCCGCGAAGGGCAGGACGGATTTTTGGTCGTCGTCGAAATATAGTAATCTTTATCCGACTCCATCCCACCTTAAAATGTAATTATATTTCATTCACCTCGAATTTTTCATGATTTGAATCCTAAACCGGTCCTTTAATTTGACTTGATTTCAATTTTTAATATTTTCTCTATTTTTTTGTCTATACCAAATTTTCTCACCGAGTAAATAAAGTGAAAAATATCTGATATAAAAAAAAATAAATAACATTAAAGAATACCTACAACAAGAATATACTTCTTTTTCTCATGTTCCTTGTTATCCAAGATAGATATTTTTTTTCTCATGAAAAGTATTCAAGAACAAAAAAAATGAAAAAACCATGAAAAAAGAAAAAAAACCCTGGAAAATACTCACAAAATATTTATTTTTCTTATTCAGTGTTGTTTAAGGGAAATTTAAGGAGCGAGAGTGAAAAAAATACTCAGATTAGGAGAAATTGAAATAATTGTTAAAAAAATAACTATGCAATAGCAAGATGTAGCAACTAATAAATTTGAAAGATTTCCACTTTTATTGAAAAATTTATTTTGGCGGGAAATCTTAAAAAAGTATTTTGAAATAAAACTGGAGGAGTCGCTACCGGTCATTTAGATAAGGTAAATCAAGCATCAAAAAGTTAACCAGAGATTCGAATGGATTAGGGTGACTCGTTACGAGTGGGGAAGAGTTCGCACCCCCACCATGCCCAAAAATCGGTACCTAAGGGTTCATATCGTATTTGCAAAAAAAATATAAATTTTATCTAATTTAATTAATCCTTAATGCATGTATGCATGGCCATGCGAGATGACACCCGAAGTCCCGAGATAACACTCTCGAAGGGATATCGAAACCTTAAGAAATCACTAACGCGAATAAAGCAGTAATGCATGAAATAAATAAAAGATATGAAATTAACTAAATGAGAAATGAAAGCATAAATGAATACATATATATATATATATATATATATATATTAAAAGAAATTATAATATATATTATGGTAAAATACTACATTATATAATATATATATTACACATATATAAAATAAAAACACATGACAAATAAATATTAACATGGGCATAAAAATATGATAATAAGCATAAAAAAGAGCAAAATCAAACAACAAAAATATACATGAAAACAGAAATACGAGTATGGATCGAAAAAATTAAATAAACAACATGCTGCAAAAAAGGAAATAAAGAAACATGGGTAAAAAGGTATTTTCCCTACTAACTTCAGACCGAATCAAAACATAAACTACAGGGACCAAAAAAATTCCCCTGAAAATAAGTTTAAATTGAAGGAAAAAGGGACCCAATTGAAAGCTTCTAGAAAATGTCAGGGACTAAAATGGTAAATAAACCATTAAAATAGCTTTAATTAGATAATGGGCCCAAATTGAAAAGCAACAAAAACTTTTGAAGGCTGCGGAGGCAATTAGCCCACGCGAAAGGGTGTCAGAGCAAAAAATTAAAGTGGAGGTCCTCACTGCACAAATACTTTAGGGTAGAGGGACTAAAGTGGATATTAAACTAATTTTAAAATTTTAAAACAAATTAAAGTGACCCTTTAGAAACATTTTTAAAACTTTTGGCCATTTTTTCTTAAACCCTTCTAAATAACCTCAGCCACTCGTTTTTTTCTGAGAACAAACACCAAACAACCCCTTATCCCTCCATTTTTCGATCAAAGCCAGCAAAAATTAATGAACACCCATGAATGTTTCTTCGTGTTCATCACGAACACGAAGAATAAACCCAGAAATCGTTTTCGAACTCAGATTTTGGAGGGGCCTCGCCGCCTCGGCAAAACTGAATAAAATAAAACGTTTTTCCTTTTAAATCTAGATCCCAAACTCGTTTTTAGGAAAGTAAACCCTGTTACCTAAAAAAACCGAGGCTAAAACTTTCTCTTTTTTTGAAACGCTTTGAAAACGAAGAGGCAAGAAGACCATGGGCAATTCATCGGTGACCCTGTCTTTGGCCATAGAATGGCGGGGAGACTAGAAAAGTAAGAACCCTAATCCTTTTTTTATATTTTTTATGCTTCAAAATGAAATAAAAATGGAAGATACCTCTGAATCTTTTTTTTTTATTTTTGTATTGATCTAAATCTGATCTTACATTGGTTTTTTTACATTGCTTTATATCCTGATTACAACTTCTAAAATAATAATAAAAGGGGACCTAATCTCTACTGTTGGTGATGATGGCTCTGACATCCCCTTTTCTTTGTGTTTGTTTGCACGTCCAGTGGTGGCGGTTGTACGGTGGTAGCGCGATCGCCAGTGGTGGTGCCATGTGAACGGAGGAGATGTAGGGCATGTCAAGCGCGTGGGCGCGTGGAGGGGACAAAACGTTGGTGGTGGCTTCACACGCTTGTGGGGGAACTGGGCAGTCTCCTTTGGGTGTAATCTGGATTGTTGGATCAAATATAATCCAATGGCCATATGTTGGCTACTGTAGGAGAGAAAGATGGGTTTTATCATATTATGGTTTTTTTTTAATTGGGTTTGGGGCTTTAATGGGCTAATTGTAAATATATACATGGGTTTAGTTGGGTAATAGTTATCACATTTGGGTCTAGTGATGTAATGGGTTAAGGGTTTATCATGTAAATGGGTTATGGATAATGTAAAGGACTTTTATAATATATGGACTTTTGGATTTTAATTTGAGTTAACCATTCGATTTTAATTTGGTATAATAATAAAATGGTTAAAACTCTTAGACTAAATTAGGTGATTACAGTTGCCCCTCTTTGCTCATTCTTGTAAAACGAGAATAGAGCAAAGACTAAAAAGCATCGATTTGGTCTGGCCGATCTGCCCCATTAATTCTATACAACTCCTTCCTTCGTTCTGGAAAGTAGAATTCGTCTATTGACTTGCTAACCACTGACAGAGAGACAAGCTTCAACCGACTCATTCACTTCATATTCCTTTTGGACGGATAGAAGCTGCAAGAGTTAAAGAATATTATGTCAGATTGAGTTTCAACTTGTTATTTAAAACTGTAAACTAAAAGGTTTAAATTCAAAAAATATATTTGAGATTTGATTAATCTATTTTGTCGGTCTTGGAGAAGTAGAATCTGTAATTTAGAGTGACTCGCTCCACCACTGACGTGAAGGCAAGATATAGAGATGAGTTTCGATCAAGCTACAACACAGACAAAGATGCATGATTTGAGAGTTAGATTTTGATCAAGCTACAACACTGACGAAAAGGCGTGATCGAAGAGTTAGATTTTGATCAAGCTACAACACTAATGAAGAGGCAAGATTTGATAATTAATTTGATTCGCTACGCCACTGAAGGAGAGACATGATCTGAAAATAAATGATGATCAAGCTACAACATTGAAGAAGAGGCGTGATATGAAGATAAAGGTTGATCTGCTACACCACTGGCGGAGAGGCAAGATCTTGAAGAAAAAGGTTGATCAAGCTACAACACTGATAAAGAGGCATGATCTGAAGATAAAGATTGATCCGCTACATCACTGACGGAGAGGCAAGATATGATAATTAGATTTAATCCGTTACACCACCGACGAAGGCAAGATCTAAAAATAAAAGTAAAAATTAGTTAGTAATTGTTCATTCAAAGTTTTGAATTTTTTCGTTGTCGTAGTCTATCTTGAGGTTTCAACTCCTTTGTTGGTTCGGCTTTCTCCATTCTTGAGGGTTCGCCATTTTGTTATTGTCCTCTACGATCGAGGCTTTTTGTCTTGAACTTGTTTTCATGTTTGAGTGAAGTAGGTGCATTTAGCATGAATGCACCTAACTTGATGAGTAATGTATGCACTCAATCTAAATGCATGATGCTTTCATGAATGTCCTGCAATGTGATAAGTGTTCAAAAGTACTATTTTTCTTACCCTTTTTACTTATATTATTGTTAGACTTAGGCTCATATTAGTTGCATAATTAGCCATTCATGCATTAATCCATGTTTCCTTCCATCGTTGAGCTTGATTACATAACTTGGTAGTTTTTGTGGGAAAAGATGCTGCTTTGGTGTGTTTTGTGTGTATGTGCAGAATCACTTGCCAAAGCAAGGCTAGAACTAGTTGCTAGGGCAATGCATGAAGGAGATGCCAAGCTAGTTGCCAGGGTAATACATGAAGGAGACACCGAGCCAGTTCCTAGGGCAATTGTCGAAAAAGAATAAGGTGATATGGTAGTCGAAATTGATGACTAGACAAGCCCAAGATGACGTGGAGCAAAGCTAAATCCCAAAGGAGTTTGATTTCCATGAAGAGGTTAAAGAAGAATTAAATTCCAAGAAGATAGGAGAAGTTCTAGAAGGAATATAATTATAATAAAGAATTATATTCTTTAAAGATAATTTAATTCCAACTTAACTTCCTTCTCAAAGGAGGACTTTGACCTAACCCTATAAATAGATCACCAAGCCGTCAACTCCAGGGAGAGAGATGAGAGAATTTTCGACAACATCAAGGGCAAGGAGGATTTCGACAAAGCTCCATCCATTCTTCATCTTTTTCTTTCTTGTTCAATTAGGTTCATGCTAGGAATTCTTTATCTTGTGTTTCTTTGGAACCTAGCCATGAACTAAATCTATTTGGCTAAGGTTATTGTGTCTTGTGGTTGTGAGAAACTATTGGATTTTGTTTAGGTAATAAGAGTTTGCACTTTTCTATTCAAGGTTTATTCATTCTTGGTTATTATTCTTGTTTGCGAGTGAATTGGGAGAGGATCTCGTAACTTCATCTATTTATCTAATATCGGGAGAGTTAGATTCAAGAAACGAATAAATATGATCTTATTCAATCTATTGATGGTGAAGATTAATCCGGCTTAGGAATAAGTTAAGGATTTCAACGGCTAAGAGGAGCGCAAGATTGGTTTTTGTTCACCCTTGATTCACGCAGGGATGTATTAACAAGGTATGAACAAGTAGCTAGAGTTTCAACTTAGGGATAAGAAGAAACCATTGAAGAACGCTCTGCCGAACCTTGAAGGTTGCTGCCCAGACGCCCAAGTAGTTGCCCAACTAGTCGCCCAGGCAACCATCGATTAGTTGCCAAGGCAACCCCGTTGTACAAGTTGCCACGGCAACTGAGTTGCCCTTGCACTCTTTTACCAAGACGATCCAATCAGCTATCACACCTCAGCTCACGATAACATGGCCTATCTCTCTCATTTGATCTCATCTATTCTTTAACTTTATTGCTTTCTAGTCTAGTTATTAGTTAAACTCCTATAATCTTCTATTTGTGTTTTTACTTTTTATAGTGCAAGAGACTAGATTCTTGAAGTGGCACCAATCCATGTGGAGACGATATCTTTTATACTATAACTTGCGACGTGTACACTTGCACAATTGCGGAGCACTTATTATGCGCAACAAGTTTTTGGCGCCGTTCCCGGGGATTGGCAATGGCGACTTTGTTTTTATTTTTCTTGCACTTTTATTTTTCTTGTTTAAAATTCAAAGGGCTAACAAACTTTGATTTTGCATTGGTATATGACCAGGGCGAGACCGATTACACCAGAATATCCCTTTGATCCAGAAATCGAACGAACCTTACAAAGACTTAGACGAAGGTTAAGAGTAGAAATGGCTAATCAAGACGGCAATATGAATCAAGATGTTTCAGCAGGAGGAAGAGTGATTCTTGCACGAAATAAAACTATTCAAGACTATATTGAAGAAGATCTTGATGGACTTAATCCAAGAGTTGTCGCACCTGAAATTGAAGCCGACCACTTTGAGTTGAAACCGGTGATGTTTAATATGATCAACACAATTGGTCAATTTGTCGGCTCAGCAACTGAAGATGCACGACAACATCTTAAATCTTTCCTCGAGATTTGCAACTCGTTCAAAATACACGAAGTCACCCCCGATGTTTTACGATTAAGATTATTCCCCTATTCACTGAGGGATAGGGCGAAAGCATGATTGAATAGCATTCATGCTGGATCAATATGATCTTGGACCGATCATTGTCGTGATTTCCTTGCTCGGTTTAATCCTACAAATTTGACTGATAAGCTTCGTAACGACATTACTTCTTTTCGGCAGGCAGATGATGAATCCATGTACGAGGCTTGGGAGCGATATAGAGAACTTCTACACAAATGCCCCTTACACGGATTCCCAGTGTGGACACAAGTAAAAATGTTTTACAACGCCGTGAATACACTAACAAAGATGATGCTAGATGCCTCGGCAAATGGCATACTCCTAGATAAGTTGCCGGAGGAAGCAATGCAAATTCTAAACAGGCTTGCCAATAATGATTATCAATTCCCCTCTACTAGACGAGGAGGAGTTAGACGCCAAGCCACAATACATGAACTAGGATCATCAGACTCAATTTCGGCACAATTGACCACTTTAACCAAGATGGTCCAAAACATGCAGAAACCAAGCAACACACATGAGGTCAAGGTAATGGATTCTTTTTGTGAGTTATGTGGTGGTAACCATGATTCTTCTGAATGTATGCAGAATTCGAAATCCAGCTTCTATGTGGGGAATTACAACCGGAACAACAATGTGATGTCCAATACATACAATCCAGCTTGGAAGAAGCACCCGATTTTTTCATGGAGTAATCCCAACAATGCTCTAAACTAGAACAATCAGAATGCACAAGCATCGGGATTCCAGCAGAATATGCCACGGCAACAGTTGCCGCAGCAACAACCGACAACATCTAGTTCTTTGGAAAATTCTCTAAATGCTTTTATGATTAAAACTGAATCTTATATGGCTGATAATAGTAACTTCATAAAAAAATTGATGCTTTTATTAACATGACCGAGATGAGATTGCAAAACCAAGAGGCGGCAATCAAATCATTGGAAAATCAAGTCGAACAATTTGCTCAAAACCTGAATACTAGACCGCAAGAAGGTTTACCTAGCAATACTGAAGTTGCAAGAGGAACTGGCCATGAGCAATGTAAGGCGATCACCACTAGAAGTGGCCAACAACTTAAAGAGGCTCAAACCCGCTCATCAAACAAAACTCCACAAAAAGATCAAGACGAACCTAGCGGCAAAGCCTCAGATGCTGAACCAGGAATTGCCGCGGCAACCGACAATAAGCATGCCTCGGCAACCGACGATAAGGATGCCTCGACAACTTGCGATAAGCATGCCTCGACAACCCCAGTTGATAATGCCTCGGCAACTCCAGTTGTCCCAGCAATACCGTCAATCAGGTTCCAAACCAATGAAAGGATCGAAGATATCTGACTTTCATCACCATTCCCACAAAGGTTGAAGCGACAAAAGCAAGAATATCAATTCAAGAAGTTTCTTGATATCCTAAAGCAAGTCCACATCAACTTGCCATTGGTGGAAGCAATTGAACAAATACCGAACTATGCCAAGTTTCTTAAAGACATTGTGTCCAAAAGAACAAGGCTAGGAGAGTTTGAAACAGTTGCCGCAATAGAGGGATGCATGGCCATGTTGCACAATCGTATGCCACCTAAGTTGAAGGATCCCGGAAGTTTCACAATACCTTGTTCCATTGGAAACCACTATGTCGGGAAAGCATTATGCGACCTTGGGGCTAGAATAAACTTGATGCCTAAATCAGTTTTCCAGAAACTAGGAATCGGGAAGGCAAGACCTACAACAGTTATGCTACAGCTAGCCGACAGATCCTATGTGCATCCAGAGGGAAAAATCGAAGACATACTGGTAAAAGTTGATAAATTTATTTTTCCCGCTGACTTTATTGTTTTGGATTGTGAAACAGATGAACATGCACCTATCATTCTTGGGAGACCATTCCTAGCAACATGGAGAACCTTGATCGATGTTGAAAAGGGAGAACTCACAATGAGGGTGAATGACCAGCAAGTTAAATTAAATGTGTTCCAAACACTAAGGCATACCGATGACCCAAAAGAATGCCAACTTCTTCATGCCATGGCAGAGTTTAACTTCGACGAGAAATTTAGTTGCCTCAGCAACTACATTGCCGATCAAGAGGAACCTGAGGAGTATGAAGAACCGGTCGATGAGGAACAACAAGAAGAGGCAAATTGGCTAGTCAATCGACCAGGTACATACTTTGAACCACTGGATTACTCAGGTAAGGAAGGTAAACTCAAAATGCCCTCTATTGAACAACCACCGATTCTTGAGTTGAAACAGTTTCCAGAGCAACTAAAATATGCATACTTAGGAACCGATAATACATTGCCTATAATTATTTCTTCTAAGTTACAGCCTGAGTAGAAAAAGAAGCTGATCAAAATGTTGATGCTACAAAAGAAGGCAATAGGGTGGACAATTGCTGACTTGAAGGGAATTAGCCCGGCAGTGTGCATGCACAAGATTTTGTTGGAAGATGATCACAAACCTTCAATTGAGGCCAAGAGGAGACTGAATCATGCCATGAAAGGGGTTGTAATGAAAGAAATCATCAAGTGACTTGACGCCGACATTATATACCCTATCTCTGATAGTATATGGGTAAGTCCGGTATAATGTGTACCGAAAAATAGAGGTATAATGGTGGTAAGTAATGAAAACAGTGAACTCATTCCAACTAGGACTGTGACCGGTTGGAGGGTTTGTATGGATTATCGAAAGCTAAACAAAGCCACTAGGAAAGATCACTTCCCATTACACTTTATTGATCAAATGCTTGACCGTCTCGCAGGTAAACCCTTTTATTGTTTTCTTGATGGTTATTCAGGTTACAATCAAATTGCCATAGCACCAGAAGATCAAGAAAAGACAACCTTCACATGCCCATACAGTACTTATGCTTTCCGAAGGATGTCGTTCGGATTGTGTAACGCCCCGACAACCTTCCAAAGATGCATGATGGCACTCTTTTCAGACACGGTCGAAGACTTCCTTGAGATCTTCATGGATGATTTTTCTGTTTTTGGTAATGACTTCGACATCTGCCTCGGCAATTCAGAGAAGGTGTTGGCAAGATGTGAAGAAACTGATTTAGTCCTCAATTGGGAGAAGTGCCATTTTATGGTAGATGAAATAATAGTGCTCGGCCACAAGATTTCATCCAAGGGAATTGAAGTAGACAAAGCCAAGGTGGACGTGATCGAGAGATTACCCCCACCAAGTACGGTTAAAGGAATTCGAAGCTTTCTTGGACATGCTGATTTTTACAGGAGGTTCAATCATAATTTTTCTAAAATCACTAAACCCTTGTGCAATTTTCTTGAATAGGATAAAGTCTTCAATTTTGATGATTCTTGCACCCAAGCATTCAAAACCCTAAAGGAAAAGCTTGCCTCGACACCCATTGTCGTTCCACCATATTGGACGCTACCTTTTGAGCTCATGTGTGATGCAAGTGATTTTGCGGTAGGAGCAGTCCTAGGCCAACGCACAGGTAAGACCTTCCATGTGATATACTACGCTAGTAAAACTTTTAATAGTGCTCAAGTGAATTACACAACAACGGAGAAAGAGTTACTAGCTGTAGTTTTCGCATTTGACAAGTTCCGATCCTATTTGATTGGTACAAAGGTAATTCTTCATACGGACCATTCGGCAATCAAATATCTATTTGCTAAAAAGGATGCCAAACCTCGTTTGATTCGTTGGATATTACTTTTACAAGAATTTGATATTGAAATTAAGAACAGGAAAGGAACAGAAAATCAAGTGGCCGATCACTTATCACGTTTAGAATGCAATAGGGAGGAGGATGCGGATCTAGATATATGCGATGCATTCCCGGATAAGCAACTTTTAGTTGCCTCGGTAACCCTCGACGCCTCGATAGCCCTTGACGCGTACGCCTCGACAACTTTTGACGCCGCAGCAGCCCTTGACGCGCACGCCTCGGCAACCATGGATGCGCATGCCTCGGCAACCCTCGAGGCCTCGTTAGCCCTTGACGCGCACGCCTCGGCAACCGTGGATGTGCATGCCTCAGCAACACTCGATGCCTCGGCAATACCCTGGTACGCGGATTTAGTTAATTTCCTTGTTTATGGTATTTTACCTTATGGTCTTACTCACCAAGGGAAGAAGCGGTTCTGCCATGATGCTAAGCATTACTTTTGGGATGAGCCTCTTTTGTTTAAACAATGTGCAGATCAGGTTATACGTCGATGTGTCTCTGAAGAGGAGCAACAGAATGTACTCCGACAATGTCATTCTTCACCCTATGGAGGACATTTTGGAGGAACTTGTACCGCGGCCAAAGTTTTGCAATCCGGTTTGTATTGGCCAACATTGTACAAAGATGCCCAAGTCTTTTACAAGCAATATGATCGTTGCCAGAGGACGGGCAATATCTCTAGATGGCATGAGATGCCGCTCCAAAACATCATCGAGGTGGAATTATTCGATGTATGGGGGATTGATTTTATGGGACCTTTCCCATCTTCATTCGGCAACCTCTACATTCTACTTGCCGTCGACCACGTGTCTAAATGGGTTGAGGCAGCTGTAGTTCCCAACAACAATTCCAAGACCGTGCAATGATTCTTGCAGAAAAACATATTCACACGGTTTGGGATGCCGAGAGCAATTATCAGTGACGAAGGCAAGCATTTTGACAACAAAATTATTGCCAAGATGTTGCAACGCTTCAGCGTATCACACAAGATTGTCACGGCATATCACCCACAAACCAACGGCCAAGCAGAAATTTCCAACCGAGAATTGAAGGGTATACGTCGAGAAAGTTGTAAGTCCCTCTAGAAAGGATTGGTCATTAAGACTAGATGACGCACTTTGGGCATATCACATTACATTCAAAACACCCTTAGGTATGTCCCCCTTTCGACTTGTCTATGGCAAAACATGCCATCTACCAGTGGAAATCGAACACAAGGCATATTGGGCAATCAAGACCGTGAATATGGATTGGGAAAGTGCCAGACAAAAATGTTTGTGGACCTCAACGAGATAGAAGAATTTCGTGCACTCGCCTATAACAATGCACGAATCTACAAGGAGAAAACAAAGCAATGGCATGACAAGAAACTATTGCCGCGGCAATTCATGTCAGTGCAACTACTTCTTTTATTCAATTCTCGGCTAAAACTTTTCCCGGGAAAACTGAAATCAAGATGGTCGGGACCATTCGAAGTTGTCAAACCATTCTCCTATGGTGCCGTGATAATCAAGTCCATCACTGACAAACATGAATTCAAAGTTAATGGACAAAGATTAAAGCGCTACAATGGTGCCCATGTGGAACGTAACAAAGAAGTGGTCACCTTAGGAGATGCATGAGCATGCTCTCATTTCGATATTTTATTTTTATTTTATTTTATTTTTATTTTTAATTTTTTTGAAACTAATAGTTTTTATTTTATTATTGTCGATTATTTGTTTTGTTTTAGGATATATTTATTTTCTTTAAGATTAAAACTACATCTTTCTTTCATATTTATCTTTTTAAGTTTAAGAATTTCTTTATACATCTTTATTTTATTTTATTAGTTTATCTTTAATTTTAATCCTTATTTAATTTGTCTTTGAATTGTAGGAAAAGAGTTCAAGATAAATAGGAATTTTGATTCAAGAAGGAAAACATCCTCAACAAGGAAATTAATGGGCTGAATCTAAAGCTTATACAAAGCCTCCAATTTACCCTAAATAAACCCCCTAGCCGTCACCCTTCCCCTAAACCGAAACCCTCTTTTTCTTCTTTCCAAAATTAATCCCACCCACCATATTTACTACCTATCTTTTCTATGTAACCCATCACCCTTAACTTCCAAGAAACCTATTCCTACTTTTCATCTTGCAACTCTTTAGTTTCTTTTATTTTCTTTTCTTTGTTTTTATAAAACTCACAACCAAGATCATACATGGCATCCAAAATTAAATTTTTGGTTCATCCAAGTTCCTCCAAAGAACCAAGATACAAGAAGTTTGCTACACCAGTGGTTTAAGAAAGATTTCACTCCAAGTTTGAAAGCCAGAAGATTTACGAAGAACAAGGCTTTGAATACTCCAACTCTCATCAAGATTTCAGCCTTGAACCATTCATCTTCGAGAGGATTGCACATCAAAAGTGGCAAATCTTTTGCCATCAATCGGAACCGGGTAACATCTCATGGGTAAGAGAATTCTATGCTCACTCACCTAACCCGGATAATCCTTATGTTTTTGTTCGT
Source organism: Hibiscus mutabilis (assembly GCA_019671005.1). NCBI lineage: Eukaryota > Viridiplantae > Streptophyta > Magnoliopsida > Malvales > Malvaceae > Hibiscus > Hibiscus mutabilis. The sequence continues at coordinate 28,816,608 of CM033713.1, forward strand.
GACAAGGCCATACTCATAAGCCCCGAAACCATCAACACCTTTTATGGGCTTTACATTGAGACGGACGAGCATCAAGCCTTTGTTGATCAAATCACGCCCAAGCAACTCGAGAAGTTGCTTTAAGAACTCACTCAACCGGGAATTCATTGGAACAACGGTAAATACAAGGGCACGGTAAATCGCCTTCGGCTTAAACCTGAGGCAAAACTATGGAATAAGTTTGTTAAAACTTCTTTAATGCCCACCAAACACAATACTACCGTTGATATACCACGTCTTTTGCTCATACATTCTATTTTGCATAATCGCATCATTAACATTGGAAAAATTATTTGTGATGAGCTTTTTGTATGTAGCTCAAAAGATAAGGGTTATCTTTTCTTCCCTTGCTTAATTTCTAATCTTTGCAAGGAGATGCATATTCCAAGTGAGTCCACCGATGAAAAGGCCCTACCAAAGTCCGGTTGGAATCAAGCATAAATCCGAAAGCTAATGGGAGAGGCACCGAAAAAATCCTCAAGGCCTCCAATTGCCGCAACAACTCCTGCCGCCCCGCCAATCCCTAATGCCCAAGCACCTAACGCCCGGGCAACTCGACCATCAACCCCGGGACACTTTGAAGCACTCTTGCAACCATTGGCGAGTCACCTAAGGCAAATTGAAGACTGACAACTAATGTTCATGCGGTACATGAAGGAGCACGACAATGCCATCACCCAAGTCATCCTAGAAAAGTACCCGGACAACCGCGTGCCGTTCCCAATTTTTCCTGCCGAGATCCTTGCCCCGATAACCAATGAAGCAATCGCTACGGCAACCGCAACAGATGATGCCACGACAACCAACCCTGAAGATGCCATGGCAACCAAAGCTAAAGACATCCTGGCAACCACTGCAAAAGCCAAAGGTAAAACACATATGCCCGAATCAACTCGTACGGAATCATTGTCTGATTTTTCAGATTCGGACGAGTCCTCCATTGCACCAACAAAGACCGCACCAATTGAATCCTCCAAGCGAAAAGCCAATGACATTGATGAAGAGGACAATGAGGACAACCCTGTACGAGGATCGATTCCACCATCGACAACAAAGAAACAACCATCGCGTTCAAGCAAGAGAATCAAGACACCGACCAAAAGGAAACTAATCATCCACGACGACGAACTCTTGGAGTAAGTCATCGTTTGCATTTTATTTTTCATTATTTTTATTTTTCTTTAATGCATGCATTGAGGACAATGCCTCACTCGAGTTTGGGGGGGGGATTGTTATTAGTAGTTACCATGTTTAGTCGCATTCATCTTAAGTATTGTATTTAGGATACATAAATTGCTTGCCATGCCTTTAGTTGGAACAAGAATTGCCTAGATTTGATGAATATTCGATGATGACTTTGCCAATGCACTTAATTGATAGAATTTTTATTCTAGGATAACCATGGAAAAACTTAGAATTTCACTATAATGCTAAATTTGATGAAACACTGTTGTGGTTTGATTGATTTAAGGAATTCTAGTGAACTTAGGTTGATAATTAAAAAAATTGGGGGATTAGAATAAAAATTGGATGAATGCTAGAGGTGCCCGAAATTGGCTCTAGCATGTGCTAAAAAAATGGATCACTAGAGGTGCCTAAAACCGGCTCTAGTATGTGCTAAAAATTGATCGCTAGAGGTATCCCCGAAACCGGCTCTAGTCGAATAAATTAATTAACTTAAGGAAACTAAAAACAAAACACTAGAGGTGCCCGAAACCGGCTCTAGTTAAAACATGTTAAAAAGAACCCAATGAAGTAATTTGAAAACCTCTTGTTTGCATAAAATCTGAAAAATCAACTTGCACACAACTCCGCACACACCCACAAGCATTATAGTTTGATTCCGAGTAACTCCTAAGTTTTTCAAAAAATGAAAAGTCAATCATACTTTGTGCCCCGGTTCTGAGAATTGAAATCAAGTTCAAAGCTAAGTTTGTGAAAACTGAAGTCTTGGCAGGTAATTATTAGTTTGCATTGCTTCAGGACAAGCAATAGTTCGAGTTTGGGGGGTGATAAGTGTTCAAAAGTACTATTTTTCTTACCCTTTTTACTCATATTATTGTTAGACTTAGGCTCATATTAGTTGCATAATTGGCCATTCATGCATTAATCCATGTTTCCTTCCATCGTTAAGCTTGATTACATAACTTGGTAGTTTTTGTGGGAAAAGATGCTGCTTTGGTGTGTTTTGTGTGTATGTGCAGAATCACTTGCCAAAGCAAGGCTAGAACTAGTTGCCAGGGCAATGCATGAAGGAGATGCCGAGCTAGTTGCCAGGGCAATACATGAAGGAGACGCCGAGCCAGTTGCCAGGGCAATTGTTGACAAAGAATAAGGTGATATGGTAGTCGAAATTGATGACTAAACAAGCCCAACATGACGTGGAGCAAAGCTAAATCCCAAAGGAGTTTGATTTCCATGAAGAGGTTAAAGAAGAATTAAATTCCAAGAAGATAGGAGAAGTTCTAGAAGGAATATAATTATAATAAAGAATTATATTCTTTAAAGATAATTTAATTCCAACTTAACTTCATCCTCAAATGAGGACTTTGACCTAGCCCTATAAATAGATCACCAAGCCGTCAACTCCAGGGAGAAAGAGGAGAGAATTTTTGACAACATCAAGGGCAATGAGGATTTCGACAAAGCTCTATCTATTCTTCATCTTTTTCTTTCTTGTTCAATTAGGTTCATGCTAGGAATTCTTTATCTTGTGTTTCTTTGGAACCTATCCATGAACTAAATCTATTTGGCTAAGGTTATTGTGTCTTGTGGTTGTGAGAAACTATTGGATTTTGTTTAGGTAATAAGAGTTTGCACTTTTCTATTCAAGGTTTATTCTTGTTTGCGAGTGAATTGGGAAAGAATCTCGTAACTTCATCTATTTATCTAATATCGGGAGAGTTAGATTCAAGAAACGAATGAATATGATCTTATTCAATCTATTGCTGGTGAAGATTAATCCGGCTTAGGAATAAGTTAAGGATTTCAACGGCTAAGAGGAGCGCAATATTGGTTGTTGTTCACCCTTGATTCACGCAGGGATGTATTATCAAGGCATGCACAAGTAGCTAGAGTTTCGACTTAGGGATAAGAAGAAACCATTGAAGAACGCTTTACCGAACCTTGAAGGTTGCTACCCAGACGCCCAAGTAGTTGCCCAACTAGTCGCCCAGGCAACCATCGATTAGTTGCCAAGGCAACCTCGTTGTGCAAGTTGCCACGACAACTGAGTTACCCTTGCACTCTTTTACCAAGACGATCTAATCAGCTATCACACCTCAACTCACGATAACCTGGCCTATCTCTCTCATTTGATCTCATCTATTCGTTTACTTTATTGCTTTCTAGTTTAGTTATTAGTTAAACTCCTATAATCTTCTATTTGTGTTTTTACTTTTTATAGTGCAAGAGACTAGATTCTTGAAGTGTCACCAATCCCTGTGGAGACGATATCTTTTATACTATAACTTGCGACGTGTACACTTGCACAATTACGGAGCACTTATTACGCGCAACACAATGCTTTTGGCCTTGATTTCAACTTTTAAAGGGATACCCCATGACTTTAACCGGTCATATCGGTGGCTTGGTCTTGCTTTTGTTCAAGTTCTATCTTACAGATAGATCAAACAATTTTTGTCATCTTGTATGAAATGATGCCTCGACCTCCTATTGGTTCGACCATCTTCTTCTAACATGTCACCTCTCTAGGTGAAGGTCAACTTTTCGGAGGTTGAAAATGGTATGAAAATAGAAATCGCGTGACCCCCTCTCTATTCCTATATTTGTCCTTTTATAAGCTGCCCAAGAAAGGACACTTGTCCTTCAGGTGTTTTGCGTGACCTGGAGCCGTACCAAATTTGTTATAACAAATACTATAGTTGGCAAGGTCGTCTTTATCTTTTAACAGGCTGGACAATTGGCCGCTACAGTGTCGAGCTGGCTATATTGGTAAAACTTCCTCTATAGGGACATTAGAAATATAGTGGCAACAAGGCAAAATATGCAGAAATATGTGAAATAAGAGCAACTGAGACTATGTTAGACAACATGCAGAAAATAGAGATAAAAATGCAGAAATAGATGCAATAAACACTGATGTGGGCATAATTAAATCTATAAATCTAGAGGAAATGTATGCTCTTTAAAGAGCTATCACCATGCATACATGCATTTTTAAGGATTAGTAATTAAGTTAGATCCGAATTTATATTTTTCTTAATAAATACGATACGAACCCTTTATATACTGATATTCAAGCGTGATGGTGGTGCGAACCCTTCCCCATTTGTAACCGACTACCGAACCCTTTTTTAAATCTCTAGTTTGTTTTTTTCGGTGTTCGGTCTACCTTATCAAAGTGACAAGTGGCGACTCCATAGTTTTATTTTAAAATTTGAGCTTTTTTCAAATTCCCCCCGAAAATAATTTTTTTAAAGCGAGGGAAACATTTTGATTTTTAGTCGTTACAGCATGGCGACTCCACTGGGAACATTTTTTTCTTTGTTTTTACAAAAAAGATAGTCAAGCCTTAGTTAGGGTCGTATCGTATTTATTAAAAAATTGGAATTCAATTTAATTTTTAATCCCTATTCTTGTTTGTTTACCACTTTTATTCACACGGTGTTTGATATAAATTATCATTCATGCATGAGCTTTTCAAGCTCCGTCCCTTGATAAGTGGGAGTGATTACTTTTTCTTGTGGGGTGTTCACCTTCGTATGCTATTGTAATTCTCTTCCGAGATACGATCCTTATGTTTTGTGGGGTCCACGCTGTTGGGAAACGTCAGTACACCCATGGCACAACGAAGACGAATTTCGCCAGCGATCCATGTATGAGGAACGGATTTGGGGTGAAAAAGGGTGAAACGTTACCTCAATTAAATCTGATAACTGTAGGGACGTAGGAGAATCCTATTCTTCTAGTTAAGATGGCGAGTCCAAGTTTTCACAACAGCATTCCGACCTCTACGCAGTCTACTCGAATAAAACGAACAGTATTTTCTTCTCTAACTGTTAGAGAGGTTTTCAGCAATAGGCATATATCTTTTGGCTGCTAGACCATATGCCTTTATATAGCATTCAAAAACCTAATCCTAATTAAATTCAGATTCATTAAATATACAATACATTTAACCGAATATAATTAAATATATAGACTCTAATTCTACTTTAATTAGGTTTCTTTAGGGATATTTCTATTTTAATAGTATTTTATAATTACAATAATTATCTAGTATTAAAATATATATGACCAAAATTATCTATAATTACAATAATTATAATAATTTTAGTTTTTAACTAATTTCGTGCACAACAAGTTTGCACACATGCTATCTAGTCGATATTTGTTCGTTTCAATCATAGGGTGTGACCCTTGTAGGTTCATGTAACATTAGCAATAATATCTAGAACAATTCTAACATTATAAGCAATGCGTGACATCTAGCAATACATCATTGCTACCTAAGTTACAGGAAGTCGTGGTTCGACATAACCTCTTCGTGATTGACTCTTTTTCATGTATTACATCCTTTTGTCCTTTATATCTAGATTGGACACAAGTCATGGAATAGTCACACTTGTATAGTCCATCTAATATTTCTTGATATCTTGAGTAAACTACTATAAATGAATAACTATGATATCTTATATCAATTTATTCGAGTATGGCCATGCATTTCTAGTCTTACTCATTCAAGTGGCATTTGATATTACTCCTATTATGTAGGAGGGACAAAACTTATCTTGATCAACCATATCCCGCTACATAGATTATGTCATATCCAATATCAGTCTTTATAGTGTAGTCAATTACGACACACGTTTAACTGTATCAAAATATGTTACTCACAATGTTGAAATAATGATGATCTCAAGTCTGAGGATCATACATGTAGTTATCACTATGAGCAATGTTGTGACTGTCATATAATAATCCAAGAAACATGCTCATAGCGGGTCAGTCCCGTATGTCATTCTCTAACATATACTTATGTATTGATTTTGACATCTCCATGTCAATGACAACACTTTATCATCGATCAACTACATATTAGTCTTAATGTATTATTGTTGTCCATGCCCACAATAATACTCGACTAAGGATATTTAAGAATAACCATATTATTCTAAGGACTTTATTATAATTCAGTTTATTTATTTATGCGCAGAATAATGACTGAGATAATAAAAATGGCTTTATATTAATAAACATGATAAAATAAATATGTCTTTTAAAATCATCTTATAGTTGGTCTTTGGACATACTCCAAGACATGCCTCTATATGGTATAAGGACTCGTATCCCCTGTTTCGTGTAATAAGTGCTACACAATTGTGCAAGTATACACGTCGCAAGTAATAAAGTGATATAAGTATCGAGTATCGTCTCCACAGGGATTGGTTTGGGACACTTTGCTTAAGTTACTGCACTGTGAAAAGTAAAAACACAATTGATAATAGGAGTTCTAATTAACGAGTAAACTAAGAGCAATAAACTAAAAGAATAGATGAAATCAAAAGAGAGAATAGGCCAGGTTATCGTGAGTTGAGGTGTGATAGCCGATTGGATCGTCTTGGTGATTGAGTAGTAGCCGGATTGCCAGGGCAATTTGGTTGCAATTGCCTGTTTGATTGCCAGGGCAATTCTGCCGTGTTGCTTGGTCGGTTGCCAGGGCAATTCCCCCTCGTTGTCTGATCAGATTGCCTGGGCAATGCTCCCGCAATTGCCTGGGCAATTAAAGATGGGTCGATTGCCTGGTCAATTGAGCATTCACTTCCAAAGTTCGGCGAAGCATTCTTCAATGGTTTCTTTTTATCCCTAAGTCGAAACTCTAGATATTTGTGCATGCCTTGATAATACATCCCTGCGTGAATCAAGGGTGAACAACAACCAATCTTGCGCTCCTCTTAGCCGTTGAAATCCTAAACTTATTCCTAAGCCGGATTAGTCTTCACCATCAATTGATTGAATAAAGACCATGCTCATTCGTTTCTTGAATCTAACTCTCCCGATATTAGATAAATAGATGAAGTTACGAGATCCTCTCCCAATTCACTCGCAAACAAGATTGAGAACCAAGAATGAACAAACTTTGAAAATTGAATTGCAACTCAAAAACCTAAACAAAATTCAATTGTTTTTCACAACAACAAAACACAATAACCCCAACCAATCAAGTTAGTTCATGGTTGGGTTCAAAAGATATACAAAGAATAATCCCCAAACCATGAATCTAATGGAAGCAAAGTAGAAGAAGAAGAAATCAATCACCCCCTTGAATTCTCTCCCAATCGAACTCTCTCCAAGCTTCTCCCTTCTTGTCGAAATCTCTTATCTCTTGCTTCTTGGAGTTGTCGAAATTTTTCTCCTCCCTTTCTTACCTCTCTTTGACGGCTTGGTCATCTAAATAGGAGATGGCTAGGTCAAAATCCTTCTTGAAGAGGAAGTTAAGTTGGAATTAAATTATCTTTAAAGAATATAATTCTTTATTATATTTAAATTCCTTCTAGAACTTCTCCTATATTCTTGGGATTTAATTTCTCTTTAACCTCTTCATGGAAATCAAACTCCTTTGTAATTTAACTTTGCTCCACGTCATCTTGGGCTTATCTAGTAATCAATTTCGACTACCATATCATCTTATTCTTTGTCAAAAATTGCCTTGGCAACTAGCTCGGCATCTCCTTCAAGCATTGCCCTGGCAACTAGCTCGGATCTCCTTCATGCACTGCCCTGGAAACTGGTTCTAGCCTTGTTTAGGCAAGTGATTCTGCACACACACAAAAACACACCAAAGCAGCATCTTTTTCCACAAAAATCACCAAGTTATGTAAGCAAGCTCAACGGTGGAAAGAAACATGAATTAGTGCATGAATGACTAATTATGCAACTAATATGAGCTTAAGTCTAACAATAATATGAGTAAAAATGGTAATAAAAATAGTACTTTTGAACACTTATCACACCCCCAAACTCGAACTATTGCTTGTCCTCAAGCAATGCAAACTAACAATTACCTGCCAAGACTTTAATCATCAAAGACATGCTTCAAACTTGAATTCAAACCTCGGAACTGTGGCACAAAGTATGATCACCTTTTAATTTTTCGGATAGCACAAAAATTACCCAGAACCAAACTATAGTGCTCGTGACAATGTGTGTGCGTAGTTGTGTACAAGTTGATTTTCAAGATTCTATGTGAACAATAGGCTTTTATCAATTTAATTACCGGGGCATTTATTTTTATTTTCACTAGAGCCAATTTCGGGCACCTCTAGAAAAGTAAGCAATTTCTCATTTTATTTTAGTCAACTAGAGCCAATTTCGGGCACCTCTAGCAAGAAAGTGCATTTACTACTAGAGTCAGTTTCGGGCACCTCTAGCAAGAATTTAACTTTTAATTTTCAATTTTAAATTTACCCAAATTTTAAGCAACCTAAGTTCACTAAGTTTCTTTCAATCAACAAGCCACAACTGTGTAAAAAAATTCAGCATCATAGTAAAATTCTAAGTTCTTTTTATGCAATCCTAAAATTAAAGGTTCTTTCAATTAAGTGCAGTGGCAAAAATTCATCATTGGATATTCAACAAGTCTTAAACAATTAAATCCAATTAAAGGAATGGCAAGTAACATATGCAACCTATATGTGATTGCTAAAGATGAATGCAACTAAACATGAAGCTAACTAGAAACCAACACCCCCCAAACTCTAGAGAAGCATTATCCTCAATGCATGTAAGAGTGAAACAAAATTTAAAAGAAACTAAATGAAATGAGTTAGTCGGAGAGGTCGTCACCTCGAGTGATAAGTTTCCTTCGTTCCGTTTGCTTGATTCATTTTTCGGTCAGTGGTTGAATGCTTGTGGCTGGTACTGCGTGAATAACATTGCTTTGATTTGATCCATGTTTGGGCATCAGAAGTTGCCGAAGCCATTGTTGTTTCCTGGGCATTCTCTATTGTGGTTGCTGTGGAAAGTAGTCGGTAGTGAATTTCCTTAGCATGATGGTTGTGAGTCTTGTTGTGGAAAAGAAAAGAAAACAAATAAAACCTGGAAACTAAAGATAATGAATAAAATATCTCCTAAAAATTCCAAAAATAAATAAAGAGAAAAAAATAACAGAAAATAATAGAAAAAAATAGTTCAGAAAAAAAATAAAAAAAATAAAAAGAAAAAATAAAAATAGAAATAAAAAGAAAATATCGAAAGGAGAGCATGCTCATACATCTCCTAAGGTGTCAACTTCTTTGTTACGTTCTACATGGGCACCGTTGTAGTGCTTCAATCTTTGTCCGTTAACTTTGAATTCATGTTCGTCGGTAATGGAATTGATTATCACGGCACCATGGGAGAACGGTTTGACAACTTCGAATGGTCCTGACCATCTTGATTTTAGTTTTCCCGGGAAAAGTTTTAGCCGAGAATTGAATAAGAGAACTAGTTGCCCTGGCATGAATTGCTGCGGCAATAGTTTCTTGTCGTGCCATTGCTTTGTTTTCTCCTTGTAGATTCATGCATTGTTATAGGCGAGTGCATGGAATTCTTCTATCTCGTTGAGGTCCAACAAACATTTTTGTCCGACACTTTCCCAATCCATATTCACGGTCTTGATTGCCCAATATGCCTTGTGTTTGATTTCCACCGGTAGATGGCATGTTTTGCCATAGACAAGTGAGAAGGGGGACATATCTAAGGGTGTTTTGAATGTAGTGCGATATGCCCAAAGTGCGTCATCTAGTCTTACTGACCAATCCTTCCTAGAGGGATTTACAAATTTCTTGAGTATACCCTTCAATTCTCGGTTGAAAATTTCTGCTTGCCCATTGGTTTGTGGGAGATATGTCGTGGCAATCTTGTGAGATACACCAAAGCGTTGTAACATCTTGGCGATGAGTTTGTTGTCGAAGTACTTTTCTTCATCACTGATAATTTCTCTCGGCATCCCAAACCGTGTAAATATATTTTTCTGTAAGAATATTTGCACGGTCTTGGAATTGTTGGTGGGAACTGCAGCTGCCTCAACCTATTTAGACATGTAGTCGACGACAAGTAGAATGTAGAGGTTGCCGAATAAAGATGGGAAAGGTCCCATAAAATTGATCCCCCATACATCAAACAATTCCACCTCGATGATGTTTTGGAGCGGTATCTCATGTCGTCTAAAGATATTGCCCGTCCTCTGGCAACGATCACATTGCTTGTAAAACTCTTGGGCATCTTTGTACAGTGTTGGCCAATACAAACTGGATTGCAAAACTTTAGCCGCGGTACGAGTTCCTCCAAAATGTCCTCCAAAGGGTGAAGAATGACATTGCCGGAGTAAATTCTGCTGCTCTTCTTCAGGGACACATCGGCGTATAACCTGATCTACACATTGTTTAAACAGAAGAGGCTCGTCCCAAAAGTAATGCTTAGCATCATGGCGGAACTGCTTCTTCCCTTGGTGAGTAAGGCCATAAGGTAAAATACCACAAACAAGGAAATTAACTAAATCCGCGTACTAGGGTATTGCCGAGGCATGTGCTGCCGTGGTGACTGCTCCCAAGATTACCGAGGTGTGTGCGTCTAGAGTTTCCGAGGCATACGCGTCCATAGTTGCCGAGGCGTGTGCGTCTAGAGTTATCGAGGTGTGTGCGTCAAGAGATGCTGCGGCGTGCGCGTCAAGAGTTGCTGCGGCGTCGAGGGTTGCCGAGGCATGCGCATCCATGGTTGCCGAGGCGTGCGCGTCAAGAGCTGTTGTGGCGTCGAGGGCTACCGAGGCATGCACATCCATGGTTGCCGAGGCAACTAAAAGTTTCTCATCTGGGAATGCATCGCATATCTCTAAATCCGCGTCCTCCTCCCTATTGCGTTTTAAACATGATAAGTGATCGGCCACTTGATTTTCTGTTCCTTTCTTGTGCGTTGGCCTAGGACTGCTCCTACCGCGAAATCACTTGCATCACACATGAGCTCAAAAGGTAGTGTCCAATATGGTGGAACGATAATGGGTGATGAGGCAAGCTTTTCATTTAGGGTTTCGAATGCTTGGGCGCAAGAATCATCAAAATTTAAGACTTTATCCTGGTGGGGATAATCTCTTGATCACATCCACCTTGGCTTTGTCTACTTTAATTCCCTTCGATGAAATCTTGTGGCCGAGCACTATTCCTTCATCTACCATAAGATGGCACTTCTCCCAATTAAGGACTAAACCGATTTCTTCACATCTTGCCAACACCTTCTCTAAATTGTCGAGACAACTGTCGAATTTATTACCAAAAACGAAAAAATTATCCATGAAGATCTCAAGGAAGTCTTCGACCATGTCTGAAAATAGTGCCATCATGCATCTTCTGCATATCTGAGAAAACTTGAGGAGGGTCGTTTCTGATACTTCTTATAGTCCATCTGCACCCTCCATCGGGTGACAATATTGCCAAAAAGAGTTTGGCCAATGTGCTTGCCACTACTCCCTTTTGTGTTACCATGGTAGAGGTGTCTTTCTTTTGTGTTCCCTTGTAGTCCATGCACATCTTCCACCTTGCTACTGTTCCTGAAGGCATGGATATATTATTAGGAAAAATTATATCAACATCGAACCATTTAATTACCTCATTCTCGTCGGGCTCCATCATGGTTGGATGTAGCCTTCGTTGTTGTGGCAATTGTTGCTCTAGCCAATTGCCGTGGCAATCAGTTGCCAAAATTTGCTATAAGTCAAGGGAAGAACCAATTTCTTGAAAAGCTTTACGAGTCCAAACACCGTTTTCTTTTGGCCTCTCAAACATCTCCATCAGTAGAGATTTCGATGGCTTCAAATCTACCAACATTGGTTCCTCAAGACATACCTACAATGGACGAGGTGAGTTTTTAAAGAATTCAAAAGGTTCAACCATTACCTGCTCATATTCCATTGGCAAAGTATTATCATCTCGTTGATCTTGCATGTAGTCGTGCAATTGCCGTGGCAACTGTAGATGAGAGCAATCTACAGATTCCTGCTTCAACATCAACGTTGTAACCTTCTGAGCATCAGGTTCCTCAGAATTTGCTGTAGTATTGTTGTTCTCAGCTTCACTGAGTGTTATCGCAACATTGCTCTGTTCAGGCTCCTCAATCATTGTCGAGGCAATTTGTTGATCAGGCTCATCATGTGTTGGGTAGACTTTCTCATCAACATACTCTCGACTTTGAGGTTTTAGTTGTTCCTCACACATCGGAGAACTTTCCTTGCATTGTTCCTTGTCCTCTTGCCTTGGGACTTCAGTATCCCTAGGAATGAATTATTGGTGCATGTTATCCATGACATATGTGGATCTCCTCAATTGATCCGTCAAGTCTAGCCAAGGAAGCTAGCAACGTTTCCTCCAACGAATTGGAATGCTCTTGAAAAGGACTACATTGCCATGGCATATCTGTTGCTGCGGCAAAATTGTTATGGTAAAAATTTTTTGAGCTTTTTGACCATACCATGAAGAATTTTGCTGCTGGTTTCCTCTATGGTCCTCCATGTTGTCATATGCACCAAAAATGTGAGGGCAATTTTCAAACACATGATGTTCTCCACACATAGCACAAGATTTTTCCACGGTATAGGCTCTTTGGGCTTTTCTCGGTTGGTATAGGTAATTATCAAAGGGTGCAAGAAACTCTTGATTGGATTGATTCATATCTTCCAACATCAACTCTCGAATAGATCGACTTTTATTTCCCGACATGTAGATGTCCCTTAACTTGTAGCGCACCTAATTAATTTTTTTTGATAAAACATACAAAAAGAAAAGTTAGTAAAACTAAAAAAAATGCAATAACAAAAAATGCAATAACAAAAACTTGTTACGTGTAATAAGTGCTACGCAATTGTCCAAGTATACATGTCGCAAGTAATAAAGTGATATGAGTATCGAGTATCGTCTCCACAGGGATTGGTTTGGGCCACTTTGCTTAAGTTACTGCACTGTGAAAAGTAAAAACACAATTGATAATAAGAGTTCTAATTAATGAGTAAACTAGGAGCAATAAACTAAAAGAATAGATGAAATCAAAATAGAGGATAGGCCAGGTTATCGTGAGTTGAGGTGTGAGAGCCGATTGGATTGTCTTGGTGATTGAGTAGCAGCCGGATTGCCAGGGCAATTCTGTTATGATTGCCTAATCGATTGCCAGGGCAATTTGGTTGCAATTGCCTGGTTGATTGCCAGGGCAATTATGACGTGTTGCCTGGTCAGTTGCCAGGGCAATTCCCCCTCGTTGTCTAATCAGATTGCCTAGGCAATGCTCTCGCGATTGCCTGGGCAATGCTCTCGCGATTGCCTGGGCAATTAAGGATGGGTCGATTGCCTGGTCAACTGAGCATTCACTTCCAAAGTTCGGCGAAGCGTTCTTCAATGGTTTCTTCTTATCCCTAAGTCGAAACTCTAGCTATTTGTGCATGCTTTGATAATACATCCCTGCGTGAATCAAGTGTGAACAACAACCAATCTTGTGCTCCTCTTAGCCGTTGAAATCCTAAACTTATTCCTAAGCCGGATTAGTCTTCACCATCAATTGATTGAATAAAGACCATGCTCATTCGTTTCTTGAATCTAACTCTCCCGATATTAGATAAATAGATGAAGTTATGAGATCCTTTCCCAATTCACTCGCAAACAAGATTGAGAACCAAGAATGAACAAACTTTGAAAATTGAATTGCAACTCAAAAACCTAAACAAAATCCATTTGTTTTTCACAACAACAAAACACAATAACCTAACCAATCAAGTTAGTTCATGGTTGGGTTCAAAAGATATACAAAGAATAATCCCCAAACCATGAATCTAATGGAAGCAAAGAAGAAGAAATCGATCAACCTCTTTGAATTCTCTCCCAATCGAACTCTCTCCAAGCTTCTCCCTTCTTGTCGAAATCTCTCCTCTCTTGCTTCTTGGAGTTGTCGAAATTTCTCTCCTCCCTTGCTTACCTCTCTTTGACGGCTTGGTCCTTTAAATAGGAGATGGTAGGTCACAATCCTTCTTGAGGAGAAAGATAAGTTGGAATTAAATTATCTTTAAAGAATATAATTATTTATTATATTTAAATTCCTTTTAGAACTTCTCCTATCTTCTTGGGATTTAATTTCTCTTTAACCTCTTCATGGAAATCAAACTCTTTTGGAATTTAACTTTGCTCCACGTCATCCTGGGCTTATCTAGTCATCAATTTCGACTACCATATCATCTTATTCTTTGTCAAAAATTGCCTTGGCAACTAGCTCAGCATCTCCTTCAAGCATTGCCCTGGCAACTAGCTCGGCATCTCCTTCATGCACTCCCCTGGCAACTGGTTCTAGCCTTGTTTAGGCAAGTGATTCTGCACACACACAAAAACACACCAAAGCAGCATTTTTTCCCACAAAAATCACCAAGTTATGTAATCAAGCTCAACGATGGAAAGAAACATGAATTAATGCATGAATGACTAATTATGCAACTAATATGAGCTTAAGTCTAACAATAATATGAGTAAAAAGGGTAATAAAATAGTACTTTTGAACACTTATCGTCCCCCAAATCTATGTCTTATTATCTTAGTAGGTAATAACGATAGTTCGAGTACCCTTAGTACTCTAGAACCTAACCGCATGTAGTCACCCATAAGAGCCTACCTTTTGGACTCATACTGAAACTTTGTCCGTTTAGCGCTAACCCTGTTTAGGCTTTGTTTGATTTATTCTTATTTTTTGTTTGTTTCTTGTTTTAATTACATGGTTTGATTGCTTTAATTTATCGTCTTGTTTATCATTTGCCATTTAATTTATTTAATTTTATTTATTCAATTATTTCACCATACTGACACAATTTTCTTTTGTGTTTGTTTTTTCTTTACATTTGCTTTGTATTGCATCCTTATGGCATATGATAAAGTTATTAATTCGCAAGTGGCCATCACCGTAGAAGGTGACCATAATGGATAAGAGGTCTTGTGATTAGAAAGAACAGATGCCAAATTATGGGCGTTGTCTTAAAGATACAAAGAAGACTAGAGAGGGTGGCACATCTGAAGGCTTTGAATCAAATATAACACACAATGCTCACACTAGTGACGAACGAATTGAGATGCAAGAACTGAAGAAACAAGAGGACGAGATGATAAACCTAATGACCGCTATGGCTAAAGAGAAAGGGGTTGTCAAATCAAAAAAAGAATTGGTCAAGAATCAGAATGTGAAGCTTGATGGTCAGAACTCTACCTCTGAACGAGGTAACTCCAACAAGTACCATAGTTTGAACCCATTCGTGATTCACATCAACAAACCAGTAGGAGGAATATCTCAGTCGAGCTCTAGGAAAGTGGTGGCAAGTCCAAAATAAACCTGAGAAGTAAGTAATGTGAAGAAGTATGTTCTGATCCTATGAGATACACCAAGTTACTCCCAATTCTGTTTGAAAGGAATCTCATTGCCCCGGTTCAGTCTATGCTAAAGGAACCTCCTTGCCCAAAAGGTTACAACATTCGTGCTAGATATAGTTACCACTTAGGAAGTTCGGGTTACACTATTGAGAATTGCGAGGCTTTGAAGAACAAAATTCAAGACCTTATCAAGACAGAAGTGTTAGGCTTCAAAGATGAAAGACCCTGATTCTACAGTAAACCAACAATTGCTAGAATAACTCGAGATACAAAATTGAAGAAGGTACAGTACCCAGGACAAGGTTCGAAACCCGATGTCTACTTCTTAACTATTGGTTAGAAGGCGAGAGTTAAATGTCCTCATTTTAATCTGATACCCATATCGTATGGAGAGTTGTATCCTTAGTTGTTGGAAGCCCAATTGGTGAGTTTAGTCTTTCTGACACCCCTGCAACCCCCATATCCAGATTGGTATGACATTAATGCTTGTTGCGAGTATCATCTCAGAATTCAGGGGCACACCATCGAGAATTGCATTGCCTTCAAATGATGAGTTCAAGCTCTTTTAGAATTTGGAAAATGAAAATTCAAAACAATGGTCAGCCTAGTACAATAGTAGGTTGCTCAGTGGAATCCAAGGTTAAGGATGAAAATACTCAAGAATAGAGGCACTCGCTCGAACATGACACCCGAGTAAACAAGCTCTGGAAAAAAAATAGATTATTTGAGCAAGGAACTGAAAAGTTTGAAGGATTATTATCAGAAGCTTCACTGCGTGTTCAAAAATGCTGGTTTGGGTAATAATCTTGAGGAGTGGAAGAACGGTGTCGTTTAGTTGAAAAATGACTCAGAATATTAGAAGTGAATGAGCAGGACAAGTGAAAATCAAGTTGGACTGCTGTCACGAAATTTGAAGGAAGCTGAAAGCCGGTGTAGCTTTCTCAGGGATGAGTTGCAGTATAGTCTAGCCGTAAATGAGGTTTTGAATACAAGATTACAACAGTGCAAGTACAAATCCAATACCTTTCAGTTAGAAAATGTAGCACTTAAAGAACAAGCGACGAGCTTAGAAATTTTTTGCGCATGTACGAGATTTGTGCTAAAGCTTACAAACACTTTGTATGTGAAAGCACTATTGAATTAACTCTCAAGTTGCAAAAGGTTGAGTGAGAAATACAAGAGAGGGACAATGAAATAAAGATTGCTATCACCGAAGTACGTAAAGTGGCTCAGCAAGTGGCATACTTGGCTGACGCAGTAATGCTGTTATGTCAGAATATTAACCTGGTTGAATCACGAAGGAAAGCTGACTCGGTTGTTGAACAAAGTCAAGAAGTTGGGTGTTAGGGCTTATCAATATCTGTAAAGCTTAGAAAAGCAATATCAGATGTAATAAGTCTTTTTGTTTAATGAAAGTCTTTCTATGATGATTACCTAATACCTTATTTCATTCACGTTTACATTTCGTTTCAACATGCCATATCATAGGTGTTGATTCAAAAATTATTCCATATTATGAGATTTTTATAATGGGAAAAACATTCTATAATGTACAAAGAATGACAATGCTACGGTTTAGGGATGGCCCAAGCGGAAGCAAATGGAAAGTGGAGACAGAATTGGAGCATCGAGTGAACACTTCGCTCCAACAAGTCAAGATATTAGGAAGAATAGCTGGTCGACACATGTAGAATGTTGTCAAGATTTTGTAAACAAACATTTTCTCTTAATAAAAGTCTTCCTAAAGGACTATCTGTGAATCAACACCTTATTTGCATTCATTTTTGCATTTTATACCTACTATTTGCCTTCTACTCTTTAGTCATTCATAACATATTTCATGCATTAATTAATTAAATAATAAGTTTTTTAGGGTTTGATGGAGTAATCAGGGAATCAATTGAAGTTTTTTCATAGATGAAAGAATTGAACAAACTCATAGATTCAGACTTGGGCAGTTAAAAGATAAATTCGAGAGAGAGGCCGGGAAAAGAGGAGGAGCTAATACTTTTAATGCAAGAAAGCTTTGCCTAGTCTCTAATCTAGTTATCCCATCTGATTTCAAGGTCCCCGACTTTGAGAAGTATTGTAATGCCTCAAGTTTAGGCCCATGAGCTAGTTGGATAGTTTAGACGGTTTGGGTGACCTAGATTAGTCGGTTCGAGTTAGTTTAGGGAATTAATTCGTAATGAATATTTTTAACGAGGATATAATTATGAAAAAATGTTGGAAATTTTTTAATAATTATATTGAGGGTTTTGGTAAACTCAATTTGATAAAATAGAGTTTAATTTGTGGGCATTTTGCTCTGGTTACCAAAATGTAAAAATTAAAAATTGCTTTTAGTGACTAAATCGTAAAAGGGTCAAAACTTTGAATCTTTAGGGAGATATTAATCAATTTGGTTTTATCTGACTTTTTCCTTAATTTTGGCTATTTTAAAATGGTTTTAAAATGATTTAAAAAAGGGGATTAAATCAGGTTTTAATTAGTTGTGTTTAATAACCCAAAATGTTTTCTTACGTAACTACTTTTCTCTAGATCTTTTTCTCTCAAATTCTCAGCAACCAAACTACCTTTTCTTTTCTAAAAATCTTAGGAATCAATCTTTTAATCCTACTTTTGATTTCAACAATGGATTCCTTTGTTTCTACATCACATCTTCTACTTCAACCTTGGTGATTTCTCCAAATCAAGCCAATTAAGGAAGAAGTCTACAATTAGAGGTGATTTTTGTTTCTCTCCTCTAATAAAAGGTTCTTTACTGAAATTATCAAGTTTTTGATCCTTTGTAATTGATTTTTGAGATGTTTTGATTATTAAATCAAGATTTAATGGTTTAATGTTAGTTTTATTAAAAAAATTGATTGGGTTTTGTTATGAATCTGAATTGATATGATTTTGGTGGGTTTAGATCACATTGAAGGTGTATTTTAATGATGTGTAATGAGATTTGCAAATGAAATCTCGAATCTAATTGAATTGCTAATTTTCACGGTTGTTAATAGTTAGCTTTTGAGGTGTTTTAGGTGTTCTTGAGTTGCTGGAAATATAAGAATGTTTAGAAGGTGTTTTTGGTTGTATTTTGATGTGGATTAAATGTTAGAATTTCTGGTTTGAAGTTAGGTGTCGGTAGAACGAAGATTAATGTTGTTTTCGGTAGTTTCTACTAATGTTTCGGAAGGGTAATGTAAAGGATGCAAGGGATTGATGTTTGGTAGTGATTTGAATGCAAAATGATGCATTTTCCCTCTATTTTTATGTGATTAAAACAAGGGACGATCAAGGCAAGGTTGCCTACTTGGATACATCACTTTTTGGAGGCTTGATTTGCGTTGGCGAGCAAAGCAATGTGTATCAGTGAGTGTATAAACAATTAAAGCTATTTAAAGGTTTGATCAGTGGATCATGGGAGTTTAGTTATAGCCTAAAAAGCTTAACTAATCCCAAGCATAAGTTTTCACTATTTTCGCCTTTGTGTATTGGCTTGATATGAGCTTGTGGAATTCATGTTTGGTTTTAAACTTGGTTTGATTTGCTTACTGTAAATGCACCATTTTGTATTAATATGCAGTGGTTATTAAAGTTTATAGATGCCTATGAGCATTGATATTTTTTCCTAAAAGGAATGTGTTGTTGCCTTTGGCAATGTGGTTTTGCATATAAAATAGTTTTTGAGAAATGCATTGGAAAATAGTAAGTAAATGTGTTTGAAAATGATATATTGGCTATGTGACGTAAGTGAGAAAGTATCGGATATAGTTGGCATGCCATAGGGTTAAAGTGCACTATAATATAAAGTCGATCGCTCTGCGACTCTTAAGGTATAGCGGTGAGGCTACTCGAGCTGATGGTTATTTTGGTTCTTACAATAAGGGGAGCCTATTTGTTGTGTGTTAGAGGTGAGCCTAACACTACAGGGTAGAGGTGAGCCTACTCCCGGCCGAAATGAGATTTGGTGGAGGTGATACCACCATGAAAAATCTGTGTATCCGATGTATATAGATAACATCCTGTTTTGAATGTAAGGATAGAGGTGAGTCTATCCGAGCATAGAGGTGAGTCTATCCGGTGTCACACTAATTGTCAATATATGAGATTTATAACTTGTGAAAGTTGTTTGATGCATATGGTTGTTATGCATGATTTGTTTTGGGAAACAAATGAGAAATTGCTTTGGTTTAGCAATCATATTTTATATCAAAAGCTATATTGTTTTCAAAAGAGTTTTGAAATGCATCAATGCTTTACTTAAGAGCATCCTCACTAAGCAAGTGTGTTTACGCTCTCTTTTCCCCATTGAAGCAGAGCAATAGAGTTGGAGGGCAGCAATCTCTTGGCAAGGAGGGTCCACAAGCAAGACAACCATTGAGTATGAAAACCAAGTTTTAAATTCGACAAATAAGTCAATGTGTTACCATGTTTTTTGGGGATTTGTAATCTGGATTTTGCTTATGTTGTGGAGGTTCCATGGATTATCATGTTGAGGATTGATGTATGTTTTGTTGATGACTTGCTTATATGTTTTTGATGCTTTATGACTTCCATAGTATGCATATAGGCTGGAAATGCCTATGCTTATACTTTTGTGGTTCAAACATGTTTAATATGTTGTTATTAGACCATTAAGATGATATCAATGATGAAATATGCCTTAAATCTCTTTTTGAATGTTGAGTTGGATGGGTTTAGGAGTCATGCCTCTAGAATCTCAACAATGAGAAGTATGCTTTTTGTAGTTCTTGTCTCCATGGGATTTTGGCATGATTTAATCCTTAGTTTAGTGGTGTATTCATGGGAGAATGTTTAAGGCATGTTTGATCTACCTTCTGGGTGAAAAACCAGCAAGTTTGTACATTAGGGGTCTAGGGTATCGAAGCGCTTGGCTTAGTATCAATACAGGTAAGTGTAAATTTGGCCTGGGTATCGATACATGAGCAAACGTATCGATACGAGTATGCGTATTTTTGGCTTGAGTATCAGTACGCGGGATGGTGTATCGGTATGCATTTTAGCCATTAGAATCTGGAATTTTGAGTTCGTGTTGGGGTACCAATACTTGGGAGAGGGTATTAGTACGCCTTTGTAAAAATATAGCCAGGTACTGATACCCTAGCCCCAGTATCGATACAGGCAGCCGTTATTTTTAGTTGTTGTGATTTTATGGTTTTTGATTTTTTCATTTTGGTCCCTGCTTTTTGTGAATACAATTGTATGGGTTTGGATGATCATTTTAATCTAAAACTTGGCAAGTAAGCATGTAACCTGACTAACTGAGGATTGGTAACTTCAAATTTAACTAAGTCCTTATAGTTTTCTAGATTTACAATTTGGTCCCTAAAATGAAAATATGTGCGATTGGTTGTCAATTTGATGTCCATTTCTTTTGAGATTTCTTTCGCTACTGGCATGCACACCTTAGGTTAATATGTTGCATCTAGACAAGATAAAAAATGGACCTAATTTGAGTTAATCGTCTTGGGTTTGTTTCGGCAAACATAATGTAGTTCGCTCGGTTCGATTTGACGTCTAGGTCGGGTCGAGGGGTTACAAGTATGATGGCACAAGCTGTCTTGAGATTTATTTGACCATATTTTGTAGAAAGATGGAGGGCCACTTAGAGGGTGAAAAGTTGTTGATCTACTGGTTCCACGATAGTTTGGCAGGGCCGACCGTAGTATGGTATATTCGATTGAGCAAAGATAGAGTGCGGTCCTGGGTTGACTTAGCCAATGTCTTTTTGGAGCAATACAAGTATGCTCTAGACTTAACACCAAGTTGTCATTTTCTTTAAAGCATGAAGATGAGACCTGTAAGAGCTTCAAGGAATATGCTTTAACGTGGCGGGGCTTAACGGTCCAGGTACAACCTCCCATAATCGAAGAGGAAATAACTCCCATGTTTTATGCAACTCTTTCCCTTTTCTTTGATATAATGCTCGAGAAATCAAGGAGCAGATTTGAGGACTTTATGACGGTTGGAGAAAGGATAAAATACAAGATTCAAAAAGGAAATTGAGGCCTAAGTTTAGGGACTAGACTAGTCAAGAAGTAGAAGAAGACAAAGAGGTAAATGAGTACCACTTCCAAAGTGCTCGTAATCATAAGAGAAGAAGGCATGTCAATCCTTCTGAGTCACCGCAAAAAAAATCCTCGAGCAAGTGTTGATCTTGAGATATATGGGGTACCCATATTAGACTTATTACCTTATTTGGTTGAAGGTCATTATATCCTTCCTAGACTGATGAAGATTATGCCAAACTCATCTGCCTATAGTTTTGGCCTAGATAGTGCTTGCGATTTCTATATGTGGGCATCAGGGCATTCCACCAGAAAGTGTAGGCCGTTACTGGAAGAGATCAAGAGGATGATTGATGAGGGAGTCCTGACATGATAATTAACCTAGCAATGGAAAACAAAGGAAATAGGACAAGCTTACACCGCACTAAAAAGGCCAGAATAATTTTTCACTCTGAGGATAATTTAAAAGTCCATATGCTTGGTTTTCTCACCTTTTCATGAAGATGTTAGTTTGATTCCCCCACATTTTGGTTTCCCCTTTGGAGAACAATGCACAGAATAAACCCTACAGCTTAAGGTCTAAAACAGTATGAGTATTTTGTAAAGACACATGTCTATTTATTTTGTCAAAATAAAAATCATATTTTCTTTATTCTTATTTAGAAAACATTTTTGCATTCTTTGATTCTTTAAACATTTCATTCATTGGTATATGGTAGTTTTTGTTCTCCCATACACATATACACATATTTTTTGAAAAGGACATGCGTATGTATATACCGTGTTTTCCGGGTCCTTGAATTTTAATTGCAAGATTACCTTTGATTCAAATCCAAAGATCAATTCTAAGCTGCTTATGTTTAGAAGGAATTGAATGTTGTGAGGATATTACAAATGCGAGCATCTGATGATCTATTTAGGCCAACGGGGGAACAAAACAAGTGTTCAGGTAATGGGCAGATCCCATTTAGAGAATTCCCCTCTCAGGAATTTTTTGTTTAAGATCCTTGAGTTGAGAGTTGACCTTCAACTTCTACCTCCTGAATACTTTCTCTTGATGTCTATGAATAGGACGACGAATGTCATTCTTTCACTTTCCAAGGAGGAAGAAATGAGACCAGATACACTGGATACAAAAGACTAGAGAATCATCAGAAAGAAACTATTGAAGGAAAATTTATGCTCAAAGAGCCAACCAAATCAAGTTGAAAATTTCCAACATCAAAGCTGAAGCAATCAAAAGCGAAAGCACTAAAAAGGAAAGCAAGATACACATGTGAATTCTCTATTCAATTTAGAAGAGTCGTGGAGAATTGATTAAGTTTGAGCAGAAACATGCATCAATATTAGCCAGGATGCAGTATAGTCCAAAGATACATAGTCCTAAATTAGAAGAAAGGAAATAATCACTAGGCTGAAATCCCAAAAAAGGGTAGAGTAAAAAGATTCTAAAAAAGAAGAAAAAAGAAAAAGAAGAAAAGAAAAATAATAAAAGAGAAATGAATACTTTACATGAGCACTGATAAGTGTTCAAAAGTACTATTTTTCTTACCCTTTTTACTCATATTATTGTTAGACTTAGGCTCATATTAGTTGCATAGATTAGCCATTCATGCATTAATCCATGTTTCCTTCAATCGTTGAGCTTGATTACATAACTTGGTGATTTTTGTGGAAATAGATGCTGCTTTGGTGTGTTTTTGTGTGTGTATGTGCAGGATCACTTGCCAAAGCAATGCCGAGCTAGTTGCCAGGGCAATGCATGAAGGATATGCCGAGCTAGTTGCCATGGCATTTGTCGACAAAGACCAAAAGCAATATGGATATCGAAATTCATGATTTTACAAGCCCAAGATGACATGGAGCAAGGTCCAAGCCCAAAGGAATTTGATTGCCATGAAGAGATTAAAGAAGAATTAAATTCCAAGAGGATAGGAGAAGTTCTAATAGGAATAAAATTATAATAAAGAATTATATTCTTTAAAGATAATTTAATTCCAACTCAAACTCCTCCTCAAAGAAGGACTTTGGCCTAGCCCTATAAATATCAAGGAGATTTCGACAATTCAAGAGAGAGAGCAAGAGGGAATTTCGACAACTCCAAGAGAGAGAGCAAGAGGGAATTTCGACAACTCCAAGAGAGGAAGCAAGGGGAATTTTCGGCAAGCATCTAGGGCAAGGAATTTTCGACAAGCCTCTTCCTTCATCTTTGTTCGATTGGGTTCATGCTAGGGATTAATTATCTTGTGTTTCTTTGGAACCTAGCCATGAACTAAATTTACTTGGCTATGGTTATTGTGTTTTTGTGGTTGTGAGAAACTATTGGTTTTTGTTTAGGTAATAAGAGTTTGCACTTTTCTATTTCAAGGTTTATTCATTCTTGATTCTTATTATTGTTTTGAGTGAATTGGGAGAGGATCTCGTGATTTCATCCATTTATCTAATATCGGGAGAGTTAGATTCAAGAAACGAATGAATATGATCTTTATGCAATCCAATGATGGTGAAGATTAATCCGCTTAGGAATAAGTTAAGGATTTCAACGGCTAAGAGGAGCGCAAGATTGGTTGTTGTTCACCCTTGATTCACGCAGGATGTATTATCAAGGCATGCACAAGTAGCTAGAGTTTCGACTTAGGGATAAGAAGAAACCATTGAAGAACGCTCCGCCGAACCTTGAAGTTGCTGCCCGATCGCCCAAGTAGTTGCCCAACTAGTCGCCCAAGCAACCATCAATTAGTTGCCAAGGCAACCCCACAGTAAGTCGCCACGGCAACTCGAGTTGCCCATGCACTCTTTTACCAAGACAATCCAATCGGCTATCACACCTCAACTCACGATAACCTAGCCTATCTCTCTCATTCGAATTCATCTTTTCTTTTACTTAATTGCTTTCTAGATTAGTTATTAGTTAAAACTTCTATAATCCTTCACTTGTGTTTTTACTTTTTACTGATTGCAAGAGACTAGATTCTTGAAGTGGCACCAATCCCGTGGAGACGATATCTTTTATACTATAACTTGCGGCGTGTATACTTGCACAATTGCGTAGCACTTATTACGCAACAAGTTTTTTTGGCGCCGTTGCGGGATTGGCAATAGCGACTTTGTTTTTACTTTCTTGCACTTTCTTTTTATTTTTCTTGTTTAAAATTCAAAGGGCTAACAAACTTTGGTTTTGCATTGGTATATGACCGGGGCGAGACCGACTTCACCAGAATATCCCTTTGATCCGTAAATCGAACGAACCTTACAAAGACTTAGACGAAGGATAAGAGAAGCAATGGCAAATCAAGACGGCAATATTAATCAAGATGTTCGAGCGGGAGGAGGAGTGATTCTTGCACGAAAACAGAACTATTCGAGACTATCTTGAAGAAGATCTTGATGGACTTAACCCATGAGTTGTCGCACCAAATTGAAGCCGACCACTTTGAGTTGAAACCGGTAATGTTTAATATGATCAACACAATAGGTCAATTTGGCGGCTCAAGAATCGAAGATGCACGACAACATCCGAACTCTTTCCTCGAGATTTGCAACTCGTTCAAGATACACGGA
The DNA here is from genome assembly GCA_019671005.1 of Hibiscus mutabilis. NCBI lineage: Eukaryota > Viridiplantae > Streptophyta > Magnoliopsida > Malvales > Malvaceae > Hibiscus > Hibiscus mutabilis. The sequence goes on from CM033713.1 coordinate 28,841,611, forward strand.
GTCACCCCCGATGTTTTACGATTAAGATTATTCCCCTATTCTTTCGAGGGATAGGCGAAAGCATGGCTAAATAGCATTCCTTCCGGATCCATAGCATCTTGGACTGATCTTTGTCGTGATTTCCTTGCTAGATTTAATCCTACAAATTTAATCGATAAGCTTCAGAACGACATTACTTCTTTTCGGCAGGCAGATGATGAATCCATGTACGAGGTTTGGGAGCGATATAGAGAACTTCTACACAAATGCCCTCTACACGGATTCCCGGTGTGGACTCAAGTGACAATGTTTTACAATGCCGTGAATACACCAACAAGGATGATGCTAGACGCCTCGGCAAACGACATACTCCTAGATAAGTCACCGGAAGAAGCAATGCAAATTTTAAACAGGCTGGCCAAGAATGATTATCAATTCCCATCTACTAGAAGAGGAGGAGTTAGACGCCAAGCCACAATACATGAACTAGGATCATCGATTCAATTTCGGCACAATTGGCCGCTTTAACCAAGATGGTCCGAACATGCAAAAACCAAACAACACACATGAAGTCAAGGTAATGGATTCTTTTTGTGAGTTATGTGGCGATAACCATAATTATTCGAATGTATGCAGAAACGGAATCTAGCTTCTATGTGGGGAATTACAATCGGGCAACAACATGATGTCAAATACATACAATCCAGCTTGGAAGAAGCACCGAATTTTTCATGGAGTAATCCCAACAATGCTCTAAACCGAACAATCAGAATGCACAAGCATCGGGATTCCAACAGAATATGCCACGGCAGCGGATGCCATGAGCAACAACCGCGACATCTAGTTCTTTGGAAAATTTTCTAAATGCTTTTATGATGAAAACTGAATCTTATATGGCTGAGAATAGTAATTTCATAAAAAGAACTGATGCTTTTATTAATAGGACCGAGATGAGATTGCAAAACCAAGAGGCGGCAATCAAATCATTGGAAAATCAAGTTGGACGGTTTGCTCAAAATCTGAACACTAGACCACAAGGAGGTTTACCTAGCGATACTGAAGTCGCAAGAGGAACGGCCATGAGCAATGTAAGGCAATCACCACCGAAGTGGCCAACAACTTAGAGAGGTTCAAACCCGCTCGTCAAACAAAACTCCACAAAAAGATCAAGACGAACCTAGCGGCAAAGTCTCGGATGCTGAAACAGAATTGCTGCGGCAACCGCAATAAGCATGCCTCGGCAACCGATGACGCCTCGGCAACTTGCGATAAGCACGCGCGGCAACCCTGGGTTTGGTAACGCATCGACAACTCCGGATGTCCCAGCAATGCCGTCAATCAGGTTTCAAACCAATGAAAGGATAGAAGATATCCGACTTCCACCACCATTCCCACAAAGGTTGAAGCGACAAAAGCAAGAATACCAATTCAAGAAGTTTCTTGATATCCTAAAGCAAGTCCACATCAACTTGCCATTGGTGGAAGCAATTGAACAAATGCCAAACTATGCCAAGTTTCTTAAAGACATTGTGTTCAAGAGAACAAGGCTAGAAGAGTTTGAAACAATTGCCGCAATGAGAGGGATGCATGGCAATGTTGCACAATCGTATGCCGCCCAAGTTGAAGGATCCCGGAAGTTTCACAATACCCTGTTCTATTGGAAATCACTATGTCGGGAAAGCACTATGCGACCTAGGGGCTAGCATAAACTTGATGCCTAAATCGGTTTTCAGAAACTAGGAATCGGGAAAGCAAGACCTACAAATGATTATGCTACTCTGACTAGCCGACAGATCCTATGTGCATCCGAGAGGAAAAATCGAGGACATCTTGGTAAAAGTTGATAAATTTATTTTTCCCGCTGACTTTATTATTTTAGATTGTGAAGCGAGATGAGCATGCGCCTATCATTCTCGGAAGACCATTCCTAGCGGCGGGAGAACTTTGATTGATGTTGAAAAGGAGAACTCACAATGAGGGTGAATGACCAGCAGGTAAAACTAAATGTGTTCCAAACACTAAGGCATGCCGATGATCCAGAAGAATGCCAACTACTTCATGCCACGGCAGAGTTTAACCGATGAGGAATTTAGTTGCCTCGGCAACTACATTGCCGATCAAGAGGAACCCGAGGAGTATGAAGAGCGGTCGATGAGGAACAACCAGAAGAGGCAAATTGGCTAGTCAATCGACCAGGTACATACTTTGAACCTTTGGACTACTCGGGTAAGGAAGGTAAGATCGAAAAACCCTCTATCGAAAATCCACCAATTCTTGAGTTGAAACAATTGCGAGCAATGAAATATGTATACTTAGGGATCGATAATACATTACTGTAATTATTTCCTCTAAGTTACAGACTGAGCAGAAAAGAAGCTGATCAACATGTTGAAGCTACATAAAAAGGCAATAGGGTGGACAATTGCCGACTTGAAGGGAATTAGCCGGCGGTGTGCATGCACAAGATCTTGTTGGAAGATAACCACAAACCTTCAATTGAGGCCCAGAGGAGACTGAATCATGCCATGAAAGGGGTTGTAATGAAAGAAATCATCAAGTGGCTTGACGCGGCATTATATACCCTATCTCCGATAGTACGTGGGTAAGTCCGTACAATGTGTGCCGAAAAAGGGAGGTATAACAAGTGGTAAGCAATGAAAATAATGAACTTATCCCAACCAGGACTGTGACCGGTTGGAGGGTTTGTATGGACTATCGAAAGCTAAACAAAGCCACTAGGAAAGATCACTTCCCATTACCCTTTATTGATCAAATGCTTGACCGTCTTGCAGGTAAACCCTTTTCTTGTTTTCTTGATGGTTATTCAGGTTACAATCAGATTGCCATAGCACCGGAAGATCAAGAAAAGACAACCTTCACATGCCCCTACGGGTTTTTATGCCTTCGAAGGATGCCGTTCGGATTATGTAACGCCCGGCAACCTTCCAAAGATGCATAATGGCGCTCTTTTCAGACATGGTCGAAGACTTCCTTGAGATCTTCATGGATGATTTTTCGGTTTTTGGTAATGACCGACGGCTGTCTCGGCAATTTAGAGAGGGTGTTGGCAAGATGCGAAGAAACGGATTTAGTCCTCAATTGGGAGAAATGCCACTTTATGGTAGATGAAGGAATAGTGCTCGGCCACAAGATTTCATCCAAGGGAATTGAAGTAGACAAAGCCAAGGTGGACGTGATCGAGAGATTACCCCACCAAATTCGGTTAAAGGAATTGAGTTTTTTCGGACATGCAGGTTTTTCTGAAGGTTCATTCATAATTTTTCTAAAATCACTAAACCTTTGTGTAATCTGCTTGAACAGGATAAAGTCTTCGATTTTGATGATTCTTGCACTCAAGCATTTGAAACCCTAAAGAAAAAGCTTGCCTCGGCACCCATTGTCGTTCCACCCAGTTTGACGCTACCTTTTGAGCTCATGTGTGATGCAAGTGATTTCGCGGTAGGAGCAGTCCTAGGCCAACGCACAGGTAAGACTTTCCATGTGATATACTACGCTAGTAAAACTCTTAACGATGCTCAAGTGAATTATACAACAACGGAGAAAGAGTTACTAGCTGTAGTTTTCGCATTTGACAAGTTCCGATCCTATTTAATTGGTACAAAGGTAATTGTTCATACGGACCATTCGGCAATCAAATACTTATTTGCTAAAAAGGATGCTAAACCTCGTTTGATTCATTGGATATTACTTTTACAAGAATTTGATATTGAAATTAAGGGAGAGAAAGGAACAGAAAATCAAGTGGCGATCACTTATCACGTTTGGAACTTAATAGGGAGGAGGACGCAGATCTAGAGATATGCGATGCATTCCCGGATGAACAAATTCTAATTGCCTCGACAACCCTCAACGCCTCGGCAATCCTTGATGCCTCGGCAACCTATGACGTCTCGGCAACCATGGATGCACACGCCTCGGCAACTCTCGACGCCCAGCAGATCTTTGGCGCGACACGCCTCAGCAATTTTGGGAGCGAGACACTACGGCAAAGACATGCCTCGGCAATACCCCGTACGCAGATTTAGTTAACTTCCTTGTTTGTGGTATTTTTCCGTATGGCATTACTCACCAAGGGAAGAAGCGGTTCCGCCATGATGCTAAGCATTACTTTTGGGACGAGCCTCTTTTGTTTAAATAATGTGCAGATCGGGTTATACGCCGATGTGTCCTCGAAGAAGAGCAACAAAATGTACTCGGCAATGCCATTCTTCACCCTATGGAGGACATTTTGGAGGAACTCGTATCATGGCCAAAGTCTTGCAATCCGGTTTGTATTGGCCAACATTGTACAAAGATGCCAGGACTTTTACAAGCAATGTGATCGTTGCCGGAGGACGGGCAATATCTCTAGACGACATGAGATGCCACTCCAGAACATCATCGAGGTGGAACTGTTCGATGTATGGGGGATCGATTTTATGGGACCTTTCCCATCTTCATTCGGCAACCTCTACATCTTACTCGCCGTCGACTATGTGTCTAAATGGGTAGAGGCAGCTGCAGTTCCCAACGACGATTCCAAGACCGTGCAACGATTCATGCAGAAAAACATATTTACACGGTTTGGGATGCCGAGAGCAATTATCAGCGACGGGGGCAAGCATTTTGACAACAGACTAATTGCCAAGATGTTGCAACGCTTCGGCATATCACACAAGATCGCCACGGCATATCACCCACAAACCAACGGGCAGCGAAATTTCCAACCGGGAGTTGAAGGGAATACTCGAGAAAGTTGTAAATCCCTCAAGGAAGGATTGGTCATTAAGACTAGATGACGCACTTTGGGCATATCGCACTGCATTCAAAACACCATTAGGTATGTCCCCCTTCCGGCTTGTCTATGGTAAAACATGTCATCTACCGGTGGAAATCGAGCACAAGGCGTACTGGGCAATCAAGACCGTGAATATGGATTGGGAAAGTGCCGGACAAAAGCGCTTGATGGATCTCAATGAGATAGAAGAATTTCGTGCACTCGCCTATAACAATGCACGAATCTACAAGGAGAAAACAAAGCGATGGCACGACAAGAAACTATTGCCACGGCAATTCACGCCAGGGCAACTAGTTCTCCTATTCAATTCTCGGCTAAAACTTTTCCCGGGAAAGCTGAAATCAAGATGGTCGGGACCATTTGAAGTCGTCAAACCATTCTCCCATGGTGCTGTGATAATCAAGTCCATCTCTGACAACCATGAATTCAAAGTTAATGGACAAAGATTGAAGCACTACAATGGTGCCCATGTGGAACGTAACAAGGAAGTGGTCAACTTAGGAGATGCATGAGCATGCTCTCCTCTCAGTATTTCCTTTTTCTTTTTATTTTTATTTTTATTTTTAGAGATATTTTATTTTTTTCTTCATTATCTTTAGTTTTCAGGTTTTCTTTATTTTCTTTTTCACAACAAGACTCACAACTACTATGCTAAGGAAATTTACTGCCAAGATCCTTGCCCCGGCAACCAATGAAGAAGATGCAGCGGCAACTTACTTCATGCATGCACAAGCTGATGCCACGGCAACCAACCCTGAAGATGCCACGGCAACCAACCCTGAAGACATCCCGGCAACAAGAAAACAACCATTGCATTCAAGCAAGAAAGTCAAGATGCCAACTAGAAGGAAACTAATCATCTACGATGACGAACTCTCGGAGTAAGTCCTCGTATGCATTTTATTTTTATTTTTATTTTTCGTTATTTTTATGCATGCATTGAGGACAATGCCTCACTCGAGTTTGGGGGGGATTGTTATTAGTAATTACCATGTTTAGTTACATTAATCTTAAGCATTACATTTAGGATACATAAATTGCTTGCCATGCCTTTAATTGGAACAAGAATTGCTTAGATTTGATGAATATTCAATGATGACTTTACCAATGCACTTAATTGATAGAATTTTTATTCTAGGATAACCATGGAAAAACTTAGAATTTTACTATGATGCTAAATTTGATGAAACACTGTTGTGGTTTGATTGATTTAAGGAGTTCTAGTAAACTTAGGTTGATAATTAACTAATTGGGGTATTAGAATAAAAATTGGATGAATGCTAGAGGTGCCCGAAATTGGCTCTAGCATGTGCTAAAAATTGATCACTAGAGGTGCCCGAAACTGGCTCTAGGAGGCGTTAAAATTTTTTTAACTAGAGGTGCCCGAAACCGGCTCTAGTCGATTAAATTAACTTAAGAAAACTAAAAATAAAACACTAGAGGTGCCCGAAATTGGCTCTAGTTAAAACAAGTTAAAAAGAACCCGATGAAGTAATTTGAAAACCTACTGTTTGCATAGAATCCGAAAAATCAACTTGCACACAACTCTGCACACACGCACAAGCATTATAGTTTGATTCCGAGTAACTCCTCAGTTTTCCGAAAAATAAAAAGCCAATCATACTTTGTGCCCCGGTTCAGAGAATTGAAATCAAGTTCAAAGCTAAGTTTGTGAAAATTTGAAGTCTTGGCAGGTAATTATGAGTTTGCATTGCTTGAGGACAAGCAATAGTTCGAGTTTGGGGGTGTGATAAGTGTTCAAAAGTACTATTTTTCTTACCCTTTTTACTCATATTATTGTTAGACTTAGGCTCATATTAGTTGCATAGATTAGCCATTCATGCATTAATCCATGTTTCCTTCAATCGTTGAGCTTGATTACATAACTTGGTGATTTTTGTGGAAATAGATGCTGCTTTGGTGTGTTTTTGTGTGTGTTTGTGCAGGATCACTTGCCAAAGCAATGCCGAGCTAGTTGCCAGGGCAATGCATGAAGGATATGCCGAGCTAGTTGCCATGGCATTTGTCGACAAAGACCAAAAGCAATATGGATATCGAAATTCATGATTTTACAAGCCCAAGATGACATGGAGCAAGGTCCAAGCCCAAAGGAATTTGATTGCCATGCAGAGATTAAAGAAGAATTAAATTCCAAGAGGATAGGAGAAGTTCTAATAGGAATAAAATTATAATAAAGAATTATATTCTTTAAAGATAATTTAATTCCAACTCAAACTCCTCCTCAAAGAAGGACTTTGGCCTAGCCCTATAAATATCAAGGAGATTTCGACAATTCAAGAGAGAGAGCAAGAGGGAATTTCGACAACTCCAAGAGAGAGAGCAAGAGGGAATTTCGACAACTCCAAGAGAGGAAGCAAGGGGAATTTTCGGCAAGCATCTAGGGCAAGGAATTTTCGACAAGCCTCTTCCTTCATCTTTGTTCGATTGGGTTCATGCTAGGGATTAATTATCTTGTGTTTCTTTGGAACCTAGCCATGAACTAAATTTACTTGGCTATGGTTATTGTGTTTTGTGGTTGTGAGAAACTATTGGTTTTTGTTTAGGTAATAAGAGTTTGCACTTTTCTATTTCAAGGTTTATTCATTCTTGATTCTTATTATTGTTTGCGAGTGAATTGGGAGAGGATCTCGTGATTTCATCCATTTATCTAATATCGGGAGAGTTAGATTCAAGAAACGAATGAATATGATCTTTATGCAATCCAATGATGGTGAAGATTAATCCGCTTAGGAATAAGTTAAGGATTTCAACGGCTAAGAGGAGCGCAAGATTGATTGTTGTTCACCCTTGATTCACGCAGGATGTATTATCAAGGCATGCACAAGTAGCTAGAGTTTCGACTTAGGGATAAGAAGAAACCATTGAAGAACGCTCCGCCGAACCTTGAAGTTGCTGCCCAATCGCCCAAGTAGTTGCCCAACTAGTCGCCCAAGCAACCATCAATTAGTTGCCAAGGCAACCCCGTTGTGCAAGTCGCCACGGCAACTGAGTTGCCCATGCACTCTTTTACCAAGACAATCCAATCGGCTATCACACCTCAACTCACGATAACCTAGCCTATCTCTCTCATTCGAATTCATCTTTTCTTTTACTTAATTGCTTTCTAGATTAGTTATTAGTTAAAACTTCTATAATCCTTCACTTGTGTTTTTACTTTTTACAGTGCAAGAGACTAGATTCTTGAAGTGGCACCAATCCCTGTGGAGACGATATCTTTTATACTATAACTTGCGACGTGTATACTTGCACAATTGCGTAGCACTTATTACGCGCAACAAGCACACCTAGATCAAGCAATGCAAGAATGAGGCTTTAAATGGAAGAAATATGTAAGAGACTTCTACGTAATCCTTCAATCAAGTAAATCTGAATTTTGAAGAGCCTTGGAGGATCGATCATCTGTGAATAGAAAGTGAGCATTAATGTCGAGTCATGACACAAATTAGTCCAAAGCTACATATTCTAGGAAAGGAAATGAAGTCTAGGGTAAAAATCCAAAAATGGGCAGTCTAGAGTGATCCAAAGAATAAAGAGAAAAGAATATTTTATCTGAGCATGTAAAGCACATAAATGAGGTTTTGATCGGAAGAAATGATCCTAGAGATTTATACGTAATTCTCTATTCAAGTATATCTCAATTGGAGAGCCTTGGAGGATCGATCACCTTTAAATAGAAAGCGAGCATCAATATCCAACTAGGTTGCAAGCCGGTCCGAAGTTACATAAGAAATAAAATGAACGCTAGGTTGAAACCCCAAAAATGGGCAGTCTAGGACGCTCCAAAGAATGAAACAGAAGAGAATATTTCATATGAACATATTCAGGTCAAACAAGTAGAGAAATATGGTCTCGCTTAACCGTAACCCATGTCTATACTACTAGCCTACAAAGATCATTCTGATCATATGTGGATATTTATGTTGGATGAGTTTGTCTTCAGATTACATTATTCCTATAAGGATTAACCTTTCTTCCAGAAACGTCAAACTTCAAGTGCCTAATCGACACCAAATGAGAGAAGGATGTGGCATGGTGAGTTAGTGAGATTAAGAGAAGCACCTTAAATTGGTTAGAAATTAGGTATGAGAATCGTTCCTCTCAGAATCTTAATAGACTGGAAGAGACTGCACATGTGCATATATCGTCACAATAGTCAAGATCTTCTAAGCATATGCTTCATTAGAGTTGATCTTTGTTAATTTAAAGCAAATATGCTATTGCATTTGATATTTTGGGGCCAAACATTGGTTTTAAAAGTGTTTTTCATTTTCCAAATTTTGATTTTAAAAATATTTATCATTCTTTTCAAAATTCAATTATTTTCTTTTTTCAAAACATATACAAGCAAATTGCCTTTTTGTATTACTTTATAAGGGTAATTAAAGCATAGGGACCTAGAGTTGGTTTCTGCCGAGATGCTTCAGTGGGTTTAATAAGGAATATTGAACTTTAGATTAAGTTTATGGAATTGAGGCGTATGTACGCCCTAATGTTGGAATAGATAAAGACTCTGCATGTTGGGTCAAAGACGAGAAAATAGTCGAGCCCAAGATTGATTAGGGTAATGCTAAACGTAAGAAATGATGAGAGTTCCTATATAAGAATAATATAGGGACCAAACGTAGATTGGTTACGAAGATGGGTAATAACCCTAAAGATGAGAAAGCTACTCGCACGAAAGAATTGAAAGCATATTGCTAAATTCGATTTGAGATAAGTATCCAATTGATGATGCCTTATTTGGTCGAATCAAATATGATAATAGAGCCTGGGAAAGAGTGGGGGCACTATTGCATAACCCAAGTTAGGTGGGGCCATGTTACATGAATAAACACTTCAAGAAATAATAGATTTTGTTTTGACCAACAAAAGTCAACAATCTCCTTTTCGAGATGAGACAAAGATTTAAGAGCATACTACAAAGAAGCGAAGCAAAGCAAAGAAGAATCGAGAATGACTTTTCAGTGAATAAAAGCTTATTTGAATAGCTCCGAGAATGTTGCAATTCATGCATCACATATAGTTAGACATCCCTATGTTAGTGGCATGCTAACTTAAAAGCATTTTGCTTATTTTAACAGGTATTCAATGACTAGCAGAGACTTTGATTTGTAACTTCATGTTGAAGAGGTTGATCACATTAAAGATTTTCATAAGCTAGTCTCTAAGTGAGATACCATTTTTAGGTCCTTTAGGCCATTAGTAAGATCCTCGGGCATGATGTCAAGCCTTCACTTGATGCCAAGACGAGCAAAAATTAGGGCATTATCTTAAGGTATTTTGGTGTTCTCTAAGCGAGATGCCACTTTTTAAGTCCTGTGGGACATTATTGAGACCTTCGATCATGATGTTAAGCCTTGTCTTGATGCCAAAACGATCAAAAATTGAGGCATCACCTCAAGTTATTTTGGTATTCTCTAAGCGAGATACCACTTCTTAAGTCATTCGGTCCATTAGTAAGACCTTTGGGCATGATGTTGAACCTTCTCTTAATGCTGGGATCAACAGAAATTGAGGCATCATCTTAAGGTATTTTGGTGTTCTCTAAGTGAGATGCCACTTCTTAAGTCTTTCGGGCCATCAGTAAGACCTTCGAGCATGATGTTAAGCCTTGCCTTGATGCCAAAACGATCAAAAATCGAGATTTCATCTCAAGGTATTTTGGTATTCTCTAAACGAGATATCACTTTTTAAGTCCTTCGGGCCATCAGTAAGATCTTCGGGCATGATATTGAGCCTTCTCTTGATGCCGAGGCGAGCAGAAATCGGGCATCATCTTAAGGTATTTTGGTGTTCTCTAAGCGAGATGTCACTTTTTAAGTCCTTCAGGCCATCAGTAAAACCTTCGGGCATGATGTTAAGTTATTTGGGCCATCAGTAAAACCTTTGGGGCATGATGTTAAGCCTTGTCTTGATGCTAAAACGATCAAAAATCGGGGCATCGTCTCAAGGTATTTTGGTATTCTCTAAGCGAGATACCACTTCTTAAGTCCTTCGGGCCAACAGTAAGACTTTCGGGCATGTTGTTAAGACTTCTTTACATGCCAACACAACAAAAATTGGGGCATCAAAGAATTCGCAGCTTAAAGTCTGTCGAGGAAAAGCGAAAAGTTCTAGAAGAACTCATGATTTCAAGGTTACAGACATGGAAGTAGGATAAAAATTAGTGCTTATAATCTTTGCTTTATTCTCGTTTCACGAGAATGAGCAAAGAGGGGCATCTATAATCACTAATTTTTATTCGGGTTATATTAGTATTATTACTATATTATTTTAATATTATTATTATTATTTTATATTACTATTATTATTATATTTATTTTAATAATATTATTATTATCGAGTATTATTATTATTATTGTTAGTATAAAATACAGATCCAAAATAAATTAAATAACAACCCAATTAAATTAAAACATGTTCAGTCTATTTACAAACCTAAAAATAATTACATGGCCCGTTAGGCCTAGCATACCAAAAAAAACTAACCCTAAAATGTTTTTTGTCTCTACACAACTAAGATCTGACTGTAGGATCAGATCTGATCCAATAATCCAGATCAGAGCTGAGAAGCCTCTTCAGCTCTCCCCACGGCATGTGAACCACCACCTGAGACTGTTGGTGTTCCCACACGCCCTCACCGATTGTCGCTGCATGTCACGATCAACGGACGCATTTCATCGCGGATAGAGTAACGCCGCGTTATCGTTCTCTCACTGGCTCTCCAACCATCGTGCAGGACAAAAAATAATAGAAAAAAGGGATATCAAAGCCATTATCAACAACAGTATAGCAATTTAACTAATGTAAAAAAAGAAAGAAAATAGATCCGAATATAATATGTAAAGGATCTATTGTATGATTTGGAGATTTAGAGATCAATACAAAAAGAAATATTTTCTAGAGGTATCTTCTCTTTCAGTTTTGCTTTTGAAATAGAAAAAGGAAAAGGGGTTTGGGGTTTTTTACCATGTTAGCCCTCGAATTTTTGGCCATTTCTCTAGCCGAGGCCTCTATCTCCAAGGAAAGACGGTTCAGATATTCAAAATAAACCTTTTTTGTGTTCTCAGTTTTGATTTTCAAGGTTTTTTTCTTTCAAAAATGAGATTTTTTCTAAAATCTAAGTTGGGAATCGATTTAAGAAGGAAAATAGGGGTTGTTTAGGGTTGTTTTTTAGTTCATCAGCGTCAGAGAGCGCGACTGGTTACGATCTACGGCGGCAAGTGCGGCGGTGTTCAACCGGTTTATGAAAAATGTTAAAATTTCTTGATGAACTCATGAGTTCTTTGAAGAACAATTCAGAGAACTCTTTATTTACTTTTAGATCATTTTTTTAGAAGCTAAACAAATGTTTTCGGTTTCAATGTTGGGTTATATAGTTAGTCTAAAAATATTTTTATGGTTTATTCCCTTCATTAAATCCTCCCGCCATCCTTTAATCATCTCCGCAATCCTTATGGGTTTTAAAATCTTTCAATTTGGTCACTATTTTTTATATTATATGTTATTTATCTGCATATTTATATTTTTATTATGTTACGTAGTATATATGTATATAATATCATGGTAATTATGTGTGTATTTATTATATGTTTTATTATATTTTATATTATTTATCTCTACTATATATATGTATTGTTGCCATATTATTTGGTTTTACCTAAGTTTATTAGGGTTTCCTTATACAAATATATATATTTTACCTTAATTTTATCCCTTATTTTGTTTGTTTCCTTTTTATTTCTATTTATTATTTTTTATTTCTTTCCTCTTTTTTCTCGTTTTACAGTTATGCATATTATATGTTGCCGATTTTTAATCTTTTTTTCTTTATTTAACGCAAATTGAGTATGGGATCTATTTTTTCCTTTCATTTACATTAATTCCTCTCTTCTTCTTTTTAATGCATAATTAATATGGTATGTTGTGGGTGCATGGGTCAAATGGTTTTTTAAGTGCTCCGTTTTCATATTTTTTCATCTCGGTCCTAATTTGCTTATTCTTTGCTTTTATTTCTTGCCCTTCATTTTTGTTATATTTTTATTCATGCATTTATTTTGTTGCACTAGTTAGTCTTTTAGATCTCGGTATCCTATTGGGAGAGTCGTCTCGGGTCTCCGAGCGTCATTTTCTTTGGGTACAGTAGATTACGAGATTTTTATATTCGAATCTCATTGCCATGCTTACATGCATTTTTAGGGATTAGTAATTAAATTAGAGCCAAATTTATATCTTTCTTAATAATATGATACAAACCCTTTAGGTACCAATTTTCGGGCATGGTGGGGGTGCGAACCCTTCCCTATTTGTAACCAACTCCCAAACCTTTTTTTAAATCTCTAGTTTTTTCAGTGTCCGGTCTACATTATCCAAGTGACCAGTGGTGACTCCATAGTCTTATTTTAAAATTTGAGCTTTTTTCAAATTCCCCCAAAAATAAATATTTTAAAGCGAGGGAAACATTCAGATTTTTTAGTCGTTACAGAGGCCATTTCTACAACCAAGAATGATGCAAATATCATCCTGAGGTTTTACAAAAGAATATCTTTACTCGGTTTGGAGTACCTCGAGCTATTATTAGTGATGAGGGAAGTCACTTCGACAACAAGTTGATTGCCAAGGCATTGCGTCGATATGGAGTCCACCATAAGATTGCCACGACATATCATCTGCAGAAAAATGGACAAGATGAAGTGTTCAACCGGGAGATTAAGAAGATCCTCGAGAAAGTGGTCAAGACAAACCGTAAAGACTGGTCTTTGAAACTAGACAAAGCCTTGTGGGCCTATCGAACCGCGTTCAAAACACCACTAGGCATGTCACCCTATAGACTTGTCTATGGCAAGGCGTGTCACCTACCGGTCGAGCATGGGCATAAAGCCTTTTGGGATATCAAGAAGATCAATATGGATTGCCAACTAGCTGGAGAAAGAAGATTTCTCGAGTTGAATAAGTTAGAGGAGCATCGTCTGGATGCTTATGAAAATGCCAAAATCTACAAAGAAAAGACTAAAAGATGACATGATGCTAAATTGTTGCCTGAGCATTTTTCTGAAGGCCAAAAAGTCCTACTCTATAACTCTCGCTTGAAATTTTTCTTGGGCAAGTTGAAGTCTCGTTGGTCTAGCCCATTCCAAGTCGTCAAGCTGTATCCACATGGTGCTGTGGACATCAAGGATCTTAAAGATAGCCCAATCTTTAAAGTTAATGGAGAATGCTTACAGGCCTACAAAGGAGCACCGGTGCATCATGACAAATCTTCGGTCACGTTACTGGATGTCTAGCACATCTAGATCTATCTTTTTATTTTTTGCATTTTATTTTCTGCACTTTAATTTCCACAGCTTTTATTATTTATTTTTTCCTTTTGTTTCCTATCAGGATTAGGTTTTATTCAATGTTTTTGTTCATTTTTTTCAGTTATCAAGCACACGGCAAGTTGGACAACCCCTCCACAAATTTAGGGACGCAAATCTCTTTTGGAGCTTATCAAGTTGACTGAACTAAGAAGTCTTGGATAGTAGCACAAGATCATAGGAGAGAATATATAGCCTCATAATATTTATCCTTTTTGTTTCCTTAATCATTTTAACCATACCCTATCTATCATTGTCACCATACCTCTTCCCCGTAAACTGCCACACATTGTTTCCCTATTCCTCACGCCGCCTACATCCCCACTTTCTCACACAGCGAGGTTTTCGCAATTAATTGTTGATGTTTCCATATATGATAACCTAACCCTTCGTCTTTCCATTTTTCATCTTCTTCTTCACATATCACATAAAGGAAACCAAAACCCTCGTTCCTAGACTCGACACTACCTGATTTCTTTACCTTGCAACCCTAAACATCTCTAACTCATCTCCTTCATACTCCAAACTACAAACATGGTTAGACAACTCAAGGTAACCCGTCACAACCAACAACCTCCTTATATGGAAAGAAACCTTATTCCTCTATCTTTTCCCCTACCTGCAACCATCTTCTAACTTAAATACGGTGGTCTCTGGTGATACAACTTTCATGGAGCTTGATGATCTTGACCGCCACCTATACTCTCTGAACAATCCATTTATGGAGCGGTATAGACACATGAGCACACAAGAGCTAATCCTGGAAGAAGGTTTGGAATTCACTCTAAATTATCGCTACAAATTTGAGGCCGACATACATGCCGTGGTCACTATACAGGGCTGGGAAAAAAAATTTGCTAGTCGAGGTAGGTAAATATCGACTGGGTACAAGAGTTTTACACTCACGTCGGACAGCTCGAGAACATTTCAGTCTATGTTAGAAGACGAAAAGTAAAGTTCTCGGCTCTTGCGATTACCTATCACTACAACTTGGTGGTGGTCAGTGACAACCATAAGGATTTTGTGGCCACTGCTACAACTGAGACATATGCTCAAGTGCTGAATGACCTCTGCATCCCTGGCACTACAGGGGTCAGAATGGAGTCAAATGCTAGGATTATGGGTTAGGAGCAGCTTAAGCCGACCTCTAAGTTTTGGATGTATTTTATCAACAACCGCATCCTCTCGATAAGGAACTGATCTACCGTCTCATGTCTAGACTGATGCTCCTCCAATTCATACTCAATAGAAGGGGAGTTAACCCATTCGAACTCATCTACGAGTCTAATATGGCAAGGGCAGCCTCGAAACAAAATTACAAGGATTTACCTTTCCCAAATCTTATCACAACCCTTTGTCAGAGAGTTAGGGTTGATGAACGGGGAGATGATTAGATTATCGAGCGATTTACTGGATGGCTCTCTCCTCAGGTTCAAGCTATGAAAGGTTTGGGAAGCCTTGAAGGCCCAGCTGTCGCCCCTGCTCATGACCTCCATCGTTTTATTCTAGAGGATTTCACCAATTTTTTAGAACCCTATTTCCAATATATCCAAACAAGGGACATCCCTGAGAGATCCCTCTTCGACAAGTTCCTCCTGAACTCACCGAAGGAGTTCACATTACTGCCTCCTGAACTTTTCTCTGTCCCTCCCCCTTCTACTGTTGTACCTGCACCACCATCCAACCTCGCCAAAGAGGGCGACCAGATATTGATGCCCTTGCCTTTTCCTGTCCTGCCAAGAAGATAAAGTCTTTCTGGGATAAAGGCAAAGGCATCTTCATCCAGGAATCTTCTCTCCAGTAACTCTATGGGTTAGTTTTCTTTTTTTCTTTTTTTAGTTTTAATTTTTCATACTACATTGCATATTTTCTTTTTGTTTGTTTTTCTTGTTTCCATTTTGTATTGGGGACAATGCTCTTCTCAAGTTTGGGTGAGTACTATCCCATATATATTAGGTTACATTTAGGTAAACATTTTAATTTTTTATGCACATAAATAGCCTAATCTGTTTTCATGGTTCATTTTGCTATGATTCCACTAATTTTGAAATTGTTGTTGCGTTAATCATGATTTCCTATTATTAATCTATGCTTAATGTTTTGCAATGTGTTAAGAGCTTTCGTGTTTTGAACTTAGTGTTGAAACTGTTGTAGCTTTTAATTCACATGTTGCATGCCTTCTAAAAGCTTAAGAAACCTTAGGGAAATTCTAGGTCGACTCTCTGATGCTGAAGCATAATTAATGTGAATGAACCGAATGCTCAACGTAGCAATTAAAGGCTTAATTAAACTCCCAAAAAAATCAAGAAAATAATAAAAATTAATTAAAACTCGATGCCATGGGCATAATTGCTAGGGGACAAAATTACATGCATGTTGCTACCTTAGTACACTAGGTGAGTTTTGTTTGCTCCATTTAACTTTTCCTGGTAGAAATGGTAGTACTAGCATAAGAGTGAATGAAAGTCTTCACAAGATGACTCTGCTCCTAGGGATCGGGGATGGACTGTTCGGTCCACTCCATCTTCAGGTCTGAAGAGTAGTCGTCATAAGCTGACGCCCTAGTGATACCGTTTTTAAACTTAAAAAAGAAGGAAAGGAGTACAACATTATGCTTAAAAGAAAGAGAAAATGTTGAGGCAATAATAGAGAGCAATCCTTAAATTATTCTACTACAATCCTTAGATACGGAACTCATTAAAGATAGAGGGAAAACAAGATCCTTTTAAAGAAGGTTGCCCATGTTTTAGGGTTACGAAACCCTAGCTTTCTCCTCTATATAAAGGAGACTTGGGCTATAATTAAAGGAGCTCGATCACAGACGACAACCCTTAGTCTTTAGCTATCAGAGAACCACCGAAGTAGAAGTGCTAGAAGAGTCTCCACACAATGGAAGCCATCGAGAGAGGCTGAAAGAGTGCGAGACATACAACAATAGTTAGAAAGCTTGGAGGAGAACATCAATGACGCTTGAACCTTTTCTATCTCTAGCTTGATAAACCGCTATGTTTTTAATTGTTTTTATGGATGTTTTAGGCTCAAACATAAGCTAAATACTTTTAGTTGGGTTTATTGCTTTGTAGGATTTTATGTTTTGAATATTTTTTAATGCTATAGTTCTTTTCCTTTATCTATTCTCTTTATCGTTCTTTATGTGTAGTTATTGTAAGAGCTATCGAGAGAGGCCTTTTAACTATTGATATGTGGCTTAATATTGAGAGAGTTAGGTTAAACAAACATTAACAGTGAGGCTAAGATGTTAACTTAGTCTTAATCTAGATTAGATATAAGTTTAGGATTTCAACGACTAATAAGAAGAACTTGAATAGATAATAGAGTTGTTAGGGTTCACGTAAACATGTATTACCTTAGCTTCATTGTTAAGTTCATTAGAAAATCTTATCGAGTAGATAAAGATCTTAATGGTTTACACAGACATGTATTACCAGTCACTATAGCATTGAAATAAGTAATCAATCATAATTCATAGGCAATAAACCTAGTTTCCATAATTATCTGAATATTTTTCGCATTATCTGTTTATCTTGATCATAGCTACTTTACTTTATTTGCATTTAGTTTTGATAAACCTCCATCAAACCAATACTTGCTCAACCTCTCTTAAGTACGATAACTTTGTATTTATTTATCCAATCCTCGTGGGTTCGACACTCTACTCTATCACTTTATTACTTGATCGACGAGTATACTTACTTTAAAGTGCATCACTATTCAACAAGCATAACCATTCATCTACGCAGGCCTTTTAACAAAGGGTTGTGATAAGGTTAGGGAAAGACAAGTCCTTGTACTTTCATTTTGATGCCACCCTCACAATAATTGACTCGTGGATTAGCATAAACGAGTCAATGCCTAGCCCGTTAATCAGGGAGTGGAGGAGCATCAATAGTCAGCGCGAGACGGTGGAATAGTTTCTGGTCCACACGATGCGGTTGCTAATAAAGTGAATCCAAAACTTGGAGTCCAGCTTAAGCTGTTCCAGTACACCGCCGTAGCGTTCAAATTCGTCCTCACCCAGTTGGTTTCGAGGACACAAAGGTCTCAAAGAACCTAGGCGTATATTTCGTCAGTGGCATTGGCCACAGAGTTACTATGGTTGCCATCTATCACTGGAAAGTTGTAGTGACAAGCAATCAAAGCCGCCGAGAATTCCACCTTCTTTCCCCAAACGTACACCCATATGTTCCCGAGTTGATTGGCGTGAGTGTAAATGCTGGGCTTGTTTTCCTTCAACTAAATTACTTGCCAAATGGTGGAGAAGTCAATTTTTGAGTATATGTGGTGGAAGCAAAAATGTGAACAATTAACACAAGAATTTTAGAGTGTTTCAAGCTTCTAACAAGCTCTACATCCACTACCTTAGCTTCCCCACTAAGGATTTCCAAATTCACTATGAATTTCTTCCCCTTTTCTAGGCTTAGGAGGAAACCCTTACAATCCTAGACCCACTCACCAAGTCTAGCATCTAAAGCTCACAAACCGAGCTTTGGAAACACTCTTAAATAACAGAAATTCTAAGAAAACTAAAATCCCTCTACAAGGTTGATGTTTGCACTATAAAGCTCTCACCCAAAACCTAAAACACTTGAGCATACATTGACAATTTTAGCTCACAAGTGTTGCTTATACAAACAATGTGAAATTTAAGCTCTAAGACAATTTTTGCATCATAATGCTGTTGACAATAAGATCATTAGTTGTTGCTGAAGCTTGAAGGTCCCTGTTATACTCCCAAATGAGTTCCTAGCCGTTAGAGATCGTTGGGATTGAATTGGAGCCGTTGGAGCCTTTATTTCCCACATTAAATGCTGTTCTAGTGCTGTCAGTATTGGTACTTGGGTACCCGTATCGATATACACATGTTTTGGGAAGTAGCCATTGGAGACTGAAAAAATATGGCAGGTTTCGAAACCTTTAAGGGGGTTTCGAAACCACCATGGTTGTACCGGTACGAAAGATGTTGTATCGATACGATATTTGGTTTCTGGAAAACTGAAACCCGGGGGGTTTCAAAACCTCTTAAGGGGTTTTGATATCACCGGGCTAGTACCAGTACAGATCAGCTGTTTTGGTACGCCATTTGGTTTTTAAATGGTTTGCATACGCGTATCGGTAATGACCAAAGGTGTACCGGTACGAGGCTTTAATTTTTGATATTTTGGCCATTTAAAATTGTTTTAAAGTATGCCAAAAGCCTATGAAACCATTTCGAACATATTTTTAAGTTGTTTGGACTTTAAACAAAATTTCAAAATATTCAAAAAAGTCCAAAAACATTTTTCAAAATATTATATCAAAACAAATATCCTAATAGTAAAACTCCTGCACCCACTTGACGTTGATTGGCCCTAGTTGGTGAATGAAGTCCTCATAACCATGAGTGGTTACAATGGCGCGTATAATAGTGTCAAACTTGTAGCAGTAGTTGGGGGTAAATTCTAACCCCTATTCCATGATGAATTCCTGGTTGCACATGTGCTCGTAACGTCCCCAGGACTGGTCAGAGTGTAGTCAAAAGTTGAGCAATTCTTCTTTCGTAACCAGCAGGGGACGGGTCAGAAAAGGACGATGTGAGGGATGAAAAGGAAGAAGGACTAGGGTTTTTCCCTTGGTAAGGAGGCTGCTGGGCACGATGGGTTACATCAAGTTGGTGAACTATCGTTTCATATGAGTGGTAGATGAGGAAAATAAAGAGAGAAGCTTTAGGGTTGAGGAGAGAAAGAGTTTTGGCAATCTGATTTCTGAAAAGGGAAGGGTTTTTCATTAAGTAGTGTTAGGGGAATATAAGAGGATGAAAAGGCAGAAAAAGAAAAAGGTTTGTGTGACGATGGAGGGAAAGAAGAATTAGCATTTAATGAGGACAAGATAGTGAAGTGGGAAAGTAAAAGGTTAGACGTCGTGAGGAATAGGGGAACAACATGTGGCATTCATGGGGAAGTGGAGAAGGGTACAGTAGGAGAGAGGTGTATGATTGTAATCAGGAAGGAAATAAGAGAATAAAGTTTAATAAATCACATATTCTCCTCATTTTTCGCATGTGGCCACTAAATGATCCTAATTCGAGTCAACCAGATCAACCCAAAAAGTTTTTTTCCAAGATTGTAAGAGGTATTTCCAACCTTGTCTCTTCCTTTAATAACTACCAAAAATAATAAGATAAAAGTTAAATAAAATCTAAACCTAATAAATAATAATAATAAATAATAAAACTAATAATAATACTAAAAAAATCAATCAAATTTCAAAAATACAAATGCAAAAAATAAAGGTGCAAAAAATAAAAAATGATAGAATTGGATGCTTAGACATCCAATAATGTGACTGAAGTTTTGTCCCGGAGGATCGGTGCTCCTTGGTAGGCCTTGATTATCTGGCCATTGACTTTGAAGATCATTTCATCTTTGAGATCCTTGATGTCCACAACACCATGTGGATACACCTTGACGACTTGGAATGGGCAGGACCAACAAGACTTCAACTTGCCTAGGAAGAGCTTGAGGCGAAAGTTGTAGAGTAGTACTTTTTGACCTTTAACAAAATGTTGAGGCATTAGTTTTGCATCATGCAATTTCTTGGTCTTTTCCTTGTAGATCTTGGCATTCTCATAAGCATCCAAATGATACTCCTCTAACACATTCAACTCTAGCAATCGTCTCTATCTAACTAGTTGGCAGTCCCTGTTGATCTTCTTTATAGCCCAAAAGGCTTTGTGCTCAAGCTCGATCGGTAAGTGGCATGCCTTTTCATAGACAAGTCTATAGGGTGACATGCTCAGTGGTGTTTTGAACGCGGTCCGATAGTCCTATAAGGGTTCATCCAGTTTTAAGGATCAGTCTTTGCGGTTCGGTTTGACCATTTTCTCAAGGATATACTTTATCTCTCGGTTGGACACTTCAAATTTCCCATTGGTCTGCGGATGATATTCCATGGCGATCTTATGGTGAACTCCATATCTACGAAACCCTTTAGCAATCAGTTTGTTATCGATCTAGCTGCCCTCATCACTAATAATAGCTCGAGGTACCCCAAACCGAGTGAAGATGTTCTTGTGCAAAAACTTTAGGATAGTATTTGCATCATTCTTGGTCATTGCAATGGCTTCCACCCATTTGGACACATAATCAACCATAAGTATAATGTACAAGTGTCCACCAGAGGATCTTTATGAAGGAGAAAATGGGGAAGGTGATATTTATGAAGATGATGTATTATGAGCAGCTTTTGGTAAGAGAAGGGACAAATTTTAAAATTTTTAGCCCATAAATGGGAGAATCACACTCTATGTCCCTCATCTTCCAAAGCTTCACTAACATTGCTTTTTCTTTACCCAAAGGCCAACACTCAAGGCCCAAATGGTTTAAAATTCACTTAAAGTCTAAAGCCCAAGGCTTGGGTTAACGCTAACTTGTTGACTCAAAAATTTCAGTTGTTATATAAAGGGTCTCAACACCTATATTTTTAGTGGAATCTTAATTAGCTTAGCCTAAAGGCTTTCATTTTTACGCTATCTAGCAACTATCCAGATTTACAATGCTTTACGGAGGATGTGCGTATATTTTAAGGAAGAAAAATGCTCTGGAGGTGCAGAGGTCATAATATTCATTCTTGAAACACTCAAATAGATGTTTCAAATATCTTTGACGGTCACACAAACTTATAACGCTTTTGCGGGAGATGGTATTGTTGCTGCAGATTACGGAGTAAACTATGCGCGCTGATTCTCCTTGAAGAAATTAAGCAAAAGAGATTGATGGTGGAAATGCTTCATGGGCCCTTAGAGTGTAACCTCGGCGTGCCCTAAAGACGTTGTCGGTAGGTTTCAGCTACATCTTCTTCCCACGCCTAAGGAAGCTTTGAATCAACTCAAGGGAGTTTTGAGCTTTAGTCTCACCATTACCGATAAAAAAACCAGGTATGCTGGATGGATTTGAAGATGAGTTGATCATTCTAAGATGACTATCTTTAAGGATGCATCTCAATTGATTCTGTCGGGTCAAAAATGTCTCAACGCTCATCGTATCAATTTTTGATGCCAAAATAAGGAGACACCAAACAAGGGAGGTGGAGAGGAGGAACATGGTGATTGATGGCAGTTTCAGGTGGTTCACCCCTTGTATATTTAGGGTGGAAAGACGTAAACAATACGGTGGTCGGAGTAGAGAAGATGAGAGAAGGAGGAGGGATACAATCCTCCTAATTTGGCCTTGCCCAAACGTATCATGTATGTTCTCATACTTACCTCTCATATTGGGAGTTGGGAGCGTGAATATTTATAACCCCTCTATATTGTTGATGATTAGATGATGTAAGACCTTGTGATAGCCTATGGATGGGTTGGCGGAGATAGGCTCAACCTTCGAGTGTTAGGCTTTGCATGTGGGTCACATTGGTGTGGTTATTATAGCGCCTGACAGTGTCTATTCCCATGATAACTTGGGAGCTCCAGTAATATTAATCTTCGTAAGGACCTATCTTCGAAGGGGTTGCTATCTTGAGCTATCACCGGAGTTTGCCAAATATGGAGATGTTGAGGGGTACCTCTGGAGTAATGCAGAGGCGAAAAATTTAGATGTAACAAATGTTAATAAGTTTCTAAATTTTTATATGTCTAATTTTTTTTATATAAACTAGATGTTATATTTGCATTGTGGACAAAAGAAAATATTTAATGTAAAAAATTAAAAATTTAAAAATTATCCAACAATGATTGTTGTTTGAATGATAAAAAAATTATATATAAATCACATTGAACACAAATTTGATCTTTAAATGAATGACTTTAATTATTTTATTTTAAAATTATATAAAAGTATGAAAAAAAACAAAAACATTACTATAATAATACTAGTTATTATGTAAATAAAAAATAGCTATTTTCAACTAAATTGACACTTGGTTAACTGGTGTAAACTTAATAACAACATAGATTTTGACATATTTTTGATATTTTATGTCATGGCAATTTTTATATAATATAGGCTAAACTACATTAGTTATTGAACTTTAGGCACAATCTCATTTTAGTCCATAAATTATAAAAAATAATTCAAATAAAACACAAATGTTTAAATATGGTTTTTTACTCATTAGATCAGTAAACCATTAACAATATGATGACATGATATCCCCCCATTTTTATAAAAATCCCTAACCTCCCTTTGCCCACCGTTGTCGGTCGATCTTCACTTGTCTTCATTTACAACAAATTGGTACTAAAATATTCTCATTTATGTCATCTTTCTTCTCCTTATATTAGTTTTCACGAAACCCGCTCAATATCAAAGAAAAATCATCCAAAACTTCAACCTTCTAATATTTTGATCTCCGTTGACAGTCATCCAATGATGCTAGTTTCAAAATATGTTGTTTATCTTCTCAAAAAAAAAAAAGCTTCTCAACGTTCAAACTTTTCATGGACCCCCGAACTCCTCTAATCTGACAATGCCTCCAAAACTCTCAAAACGATAGATTTTTGTGTTTAATTTCGTGAATTTTAAAGAGATTTTAAGAAATTCTAAACCAATATTGTGGTAAAATATGATAAGATAAATTCGATAGTATTTAGGTTGGTCACAAAAGGCGTAAGCAGAAACAAGTTTCAGTTTTGGTAAAGAAGATGAAGAGTAAAAAAATGGTCACTTCAAATAAAAATGAATAAACTTTTTGCTACCACTTTAGCACAAAAATCTATGCCATCTTATTGTTTCATATTTAATAATTGAATCACTGTAAAAATCAATTCAAAAAAGTTTAATGATATAGTTAATTTTTTTTTATAATTCAGTGATAAAAATGAAACATTGTATAAGTTTATTGGCTAATGGTGTAATGTATCCTATAATTTATTAGAGTAAACTACATAAATAGTCACCGAACTTTTAAGGCGGATTTATTTTGGCCACCGCATTTTTAAAATATTCGATAACGTCACTCAACTTTTAGTTCGATTTCGATACGGCCCCTACCGTTACCTTCCGTTAGAAGTTGATGTTAGTTTTCGTTTTTCTTTAATAAAAAATGGGTAAACTACACCAATCATCACTCAACTTTCTTCTCACACCTATTTTGGTCACTAGAGTTTAACAATTTTCAATTTAATAACTTAACTTTTGAATTGTTCATATTTTGACCACTCTCAAATGACATGGTTATACAAATAGAAAAATTCGATTAATCCTTAAAAAAATTGGATAATGATTTTTTTACTTTGCTTATTAAATTAATCATATTACCATATTTGATATTTAATAAGCAATGTAAAAAAAATTATTACTCGAATCAAATATTCCAATTAACCGGACAATCGGTTATTCGATTAAATTGGTACAATATAAGATCGAGAATTTAATAATATGAATTTAGCAATTAACCAACATAATTTTTTAAGGATTAATAGAACCCGATTTTGGTGCAAATTTTAAAATAAATTATTTCGATTCGGTTACGGTTCAAAGTTTCAAGAAAAATTGATTAACCGATCTGATCTATTATATAAAATATTTCTAAATTTTATGCATTACAACATCTTATAGTCTAGTGATTTTGATACCCTTCTGATTTAAAAAACAAAGTTTTGGCTCTCGGTAGGATTAATAGGTGTGAACTTTTATCATAACCGAGCAGTTATTAAATTTATCATATTATCATATTTGATATTTTAATAAAAAAGTAAAAAAAAAACTATTTCCAAAATCAAATATTTTGGTTAACTGGTTAATCGATTATCCGATTTAATTTGCACAATATAAGATCGAGATTTGAATAATCTGAATTTACCAATTAACCAAAACAATTCTTTAAGGATTGATCGAATTTTTCTATTTGTATAAACATGTCATTTGAGAGTAGCCAAAATATGAACAATATGAAAGTTAAGTTATTAAATTGAAAATTTTTAAACTCTAGTGAACAAAAAGGAGTGAGAAGAAAGTTGAGTGATAATTGGTGTAGTTTACCCATTTTTTATTAAGGAAAAACGAGAAGGTAACGAGACGGACCATATTGAAAGCAAACTAAAGTTCGGTGACTATATTGAAATTGAACTAAAAGTTGGGTGACCTTATCGAACATTTTAAAAGTATGATGACCAAAATGAATCTGCCCTAAAAGTTCGGTGACCATTTATATAGTTTACCCAATTTATTATTATTATTCGATTTAGAGATAATTTATTTGTTAACGTATATTTATTCATTATACATTTTTGTATGATTTATCATATTGTTTCAATTTAGATAGAAAATTAGATGTTAGTATTGACTTCTCATAATTTTTCGTCTATACTTTTCTAATATTTTTGCGTGTTAATAATTTATTCTACATTTATTTTGACACTTTTTTATATTTGTATTATGCCATTTTTTAAAACATTTTTAATCATTTTCAATACTATTTTGACGTTTGAATTTATTCCATAATTTGCATAACTTATAACTCTAAATTTATTTATTTAAGAAGTAAATTATAATTTTTGACTTATTAATATAAATATCATATCTAAATTTATTGGATGAAAAATATATAATTATTTGAAAGCTGAAAAAAAAGCACTTGAATTTGTCATTGACTCGAGTTTTAGACGAGCAACTTAAATGATCAAAGAAATCATAAGTTTAAAATATTATGGGAAGAAATTTTGAAATTAAAATAGAAATTGAGTTTCTTCTAATCTTGGCGTAAGATGTGATGGTGGGCCGTCAAATATAAACAAGGCAATGTGATGTAATTGTCGAAACAAGCTTCTTTCCAGTAATTCCTGCAAGTTCTTGGAATGTAACAAATTTACGTCCTCACAATAAGAGATCGCTACTTCTCAGCTAACCTCGATTTTGCTTATGATTAGGTGTGCCCAGAACTCGCTTAAAATCAAGTTAATTGAATTAATTGATGTAATTAATCAGTTTGGTTCAACTAATTCATGTTGCAACTCTGCAAATAGCATTTTCAAGACATATGCATAAAACACAACGCACGGAATTTGTACCTATTTCTGCCCCACCACCCGCGAAACTTGTAATCATTCCGTCTAATTGGGTGCAAAGGCAAAGTGAAGTGAATCTCTACAAAACTCGTCCCATTGACATCCATAAAAGACATCCAGTTCTTCAAGGAAACGTCATGCAGGACAAACTATTTTGTACTAAATTTACCCATAGAGAACTACCTATCATTTGGCACACAGATCCTGTACCGTCATCAAAGTCTTGTTTAATTCTATATTTGCTCCTACATTTGAATGGAGAAAGTGAAGATATACCTTGTAACATAAACTTTCATAAATTCTTTAGATGTTGGATTATTATTTCAAAAGTTTAGAGTTCTAAATTAGAAATTAATCATTTTTGTTAACATGTCATGTCAGCAGTCTAACATAGGTTAACGTCCGAGCGACCAAATATTATAATTTAAAAACGTAAGTGACCAAAATATTACTTTTTCAAAACCAATGACCAAAATAGAATAGACTAAAAACAAAAGAGACCATCCGTGTAGTTTACAATTTTTTAATTATATTCCAAATTTTCCATTAAAACTGGATTTTAATTAGTTATTATTGAAAACTATTGATGTCATTTGATTATTAGAACATCGTTTTATGTTTTTTATATCTTAAATCTTAAAAAATAAACACATGTTTTTAAAAAATTGCCCAAATTGGGTGTTTTAGATTTTTGGCAAAACTTGATAGTTTTTATCCTATTTTATTGAATTGGTTGATGATATTTATTGTTATACATCTTTTGATTATGGCTAAAGATTAGGGGTGTTCAAATCTGGGTATCCGGGTCTTCGAGTATTCGAAGTATCGGGTACCCAGATCGTCGAGTAGTCTTATGGTCGGCCCGTGTCCCGGCCTGGGTGTTGCGGGTACCCATTAGTCGGGTACCGGGGTGTTACGGATACCCGAAAAATCGGGTACTTGGGTACCCGAATATAAAAATATGTATTTCTTTGATATAAAAATATTTTATTAGTTTAATATAAAATATAATATATGTATTTATTAATTTAATATAAAAATATGTATTTATTAAATATAAAATATAAAAAATTAAGATCTTTTATTAGTTTAATATAAAAATATATATTGAATATAAAAAAATAATTTCAAATATATCCGGGTACCCGGATACCAGAAAATTTTGACCTGGGACTGACCCGGGAAATGGCGGGTCGGGTACCCGACCCAGGTAAAAAAAATTCTGGGTAAATACCCGGTTATTTATGTTCGGATAGTCGAGACGGGTCGGGTATTTTTGAACACCCCTACTAAAGGGTAAACTTGCTCATGTAGTAAACTCAAATAAACAATGTTGCCCATATTTTTTCGCATCAATTTTGTTCTCGAAGTCATTCAATTGCATCAATTTTTCCTCTTGACCGACGTTAACCATTACAGTGTTGATGTGGTAGTTAATGATGATGATGATGTGGCAGTTAATGGTGATAACGTGACAGTCCACATTGCTGATATGGCGGTACAAGTGTTATGATGACATGGCAGAGGAGTTGAATTAATTTTTTAACCGACTTTTAGGGCATAATTATTATAAAATTAAAAAATATTTAAGTATTCATAAAAATTAAAATACTATAATGAATGAAAAAAATTAAGTAAAAAACATAAAATTAAAAATATTAAAAAGTTATAAATATTAAAAAATCAAAACTTAAAAATATTTATAAAGCATAGGAAAAGTCTTCGCTTGTTTCATGTTATGCTAAGCCTACTAATATTCATTAAGCATATTTTCAATGAAATGATCCTTGTATTAGAGTAGTAGTAAAAAAAAAAAATTCTTCTTTATTTTTCTACATCAAATATCAATGGGCATCAATTTAGTGTAGAAAAGCAACAAAAAAAAAAGTTTTATTGTTACTCTAATACAAGGTTGATTTCACTAAAAAAATGTTTAACAAATTATAATACCCAAACTGACGAAGTTGAAGACTTTTTTTTATGAAAGTGTTTAATTTTTTAATACTTTATAAATATTTTTTTATTTTTATATTTATAATTTATCATTTTATAATTTCTAATTCATTTTAATTTTTTATATTAGTATTTATTTTTAATAACTTTTTGAACATTTTATTTATTTTTATTAAGTTTATGGATTTTTAATAAATTGAATAATATTTTGATTTTTTTGTGGGAGTTCTCACATTGCTTATTTTTAAAATTATCAAGGATCCAAAGGATATTTACACCAATTTGTTAATCGATTTTTAATATGTCCCATTTGTAAAAGGTTCAACTCGAAAAAAATAAATTATATAACTAATTTATTCAAAAAAATAAATCGATTAAATTAACTTAAATTTTAAACAAATTATTTAACCAGTTTTAATATTTTTAAAATTTTAATAATTTCTTAAATTCTTATTTTGTAGCATAAATATTAAATAAGTTATTAAACTTTCAATTAAAATTAATTAGGGTAAAGTTCACAAATAGTCACTAAACTTTGGTTAATTGTTCAATTTGGCAACTAAACTACAAATTGCTTCAATGTTATCATTAAACTTTGTGATTTGCTTCAATTTAGCCACTGAGCTCTTAACGGACGTTAAGAAAATGCCGTGGCAGTTAACAAATTTTGTATAATACCATATTTAGTCCTCCACATTTGTACATTCAAACAATTTAGTCCTAATTTGAAAAATAATAATAAATTTAACCCTCAATATTTACACATTATTTTAATTTGGCCTTATTTTTAATTAAAAATAATTTAACCCTACATCCAAAACACTAAACCTAAAACCCCAAATCCATAAACACAAACCTAAAACTTAAACTTATAAACCCTAGACCTAAAATACTAAACACTAAAACTATAATCCCAAAACCTTAACCCAAACTGTAAATCCTAAATCTAGAACCCTAAATCCTAAACCCAAAACATGAAACCCCTAAAACCTAAACATTAAACCATAAATCCCTAAATTCTAAACCACTAAACCATAAACACTAAACCCTAAATTTGAACTTTTAAGATTTAGAGTTGTGACTTAGGGTTTATGGGTTTTAGGTTTATGTTTTTAGTGTTTTAGGGTTTCATGTTTTGGGGTTTCATGTTTATAGTTTATGAGTTTAAGCTTTTGAGTTTAAGGTTTATGGGTGTTGAGTTCTAGGTTTACGTTAAATTATTTTAAATTAAAAATAAGGCCAAATTGAAATAATGTGTAAATATTGAGGAATAAATTTATTTTTTTGAATTAGGACTAAATTGTTTGAATGTGCAAATGTGGAAGAATAAATGTGTTATTATACAAGATTTGTTAACTGTCATGTCATCTTCTTAACATTTGTTAAGAGCTCAGTGGCCAAATTGAAGCAAATCACAAAGTTTAATGGTAACATTGAAGCAACTGGAAGCTTGGTTACCAAATTGAATAATTAACCAAAGTTTAGTGACTATTTGTGAATTTTACCCAATTAATTATGTCCCTGAACTCAGCAAAAAAATCAATTATGCCCTTGAAGTCGGTTAAAAGAATCAATTTAACCCTTCTGCCATGACATCATCACGCGTGTATTGCCACGTCAACAAAATGGACCACCATGTTAGCATAGTTAACTACCACGTCAGCCTTGCAGCGGTCAATGTCGGTCAAGGGGCAAAATTGATGCAATTGAATGACTTTGAGGACAAAATTGATGCCAAAAAATTTGAGGACAAAATTGATGCAAAAAAAATTTGAGGCAACATTACTGATTTGGGTTTACTACAGGGGTAAGTTTACCCCTTTAGCATTTGATTATGCATGAGGTTTTCCCATTTGTCACCATTATTCAAAACCTCTAGTTTTACCCTATGCACTTAGGGTGTTTGATAAAATTCTTCAATCAAACTTTCTAGCCAAAACTTTGCTCTCTCTAATTCAATGGATCCCAAATGTGCCCATACCAATTTTTAACCCGATCAATCTTCTCGTCAACCTTCCAGACAATAAAAAAATGTTCAAACTTTTGATAGATTTATTTTAGAGACTCAAAAGAACGTTCTCGTTTTTGTACCTTTTTCTTTAAACATTCTATTCGTTAAGAAATAACAATTTATCTGGAATTTCTTTAGTTAGACATTTTTAATTTCACCTTTCTTGATAGTTTTGTTAATTGAGGTTGGTTATATTTCCTCGCCATTGAGCCTAGCATCCATCATTAACTTGTTATGGCATTCTATGGTAATGATACTCTTATTAATGATGCTAGTGACATCGTTATTCGATTTGAGTTGAGTCTTACCTTATGGGTCAAATTGTTAACTTCTATATGCGATCTATAGCCGATGATTTACGTGCTCCATGTGAAGGTTCTTTTGATGAAAAATTCTATGTTCGCATCCCAAACATATCCGATCATAACTCCACTACCCTTGCATTTGAGAAAAGACTGATTCATTTTATTGTCATGTGGTTTGTCTGAACTTTGGGTGGTAAAGTCACTAAGATGCATGATATTGATTATTGGTGGATTTATCAATTCCATACCAACTCTCGTCCTCACGCTGTCGATATAATTTTTAGTGAGATAGTTGGTGCCATTAGCAAAGATTTTAACTCCAAACATTTTTTACCCTATGTTTGTGTCCTTAACCACATCTTTTAATGTTGTAACATTGCTTTTACTCTTGATATGGTCATTCCCTTGACTAGCAAGATTGATGAAATCACTGCTCACAAAATCGATTACTATTTTGAGAATGATGAATGGGTGCAAAGGCATCAAGGTGAGATGGATGATGATAGTGGTTAGGGTGCTCTTGTTAGAAAATACCATTAATAATCTAAGAAAATAATAAACAGTAAAAACAAAATATTAAAATTAATTGATAAATTGAACAAATCATAAATTTAAATACAAGAATATTCTTAGCATGAATCGAATGTTAAAACAGTAAATTGAAACTGTTTACTTATATTTGGACATTAATTCAGATGAGAAAAATCATTGAGGCATGTGAAAACATAGTTTCCTTAAGACAGATTCATTCGCTCATATGGTGCTTGAGAGACATTGGACGTATATCTCCCAGGATACAACAACGGAATGAACACAGCAATAGCAAATTTGAAGTGATCAACGAACTGTTACCTCGCCTTCTTATATCACCAAAAACTAGTTTTAAAAATCACAGAGTAAAACAATAGACAATTATCTATGTTTTTAAGTTGTGTTTTACCTAGTAGGTTTACACGGTATTTGTAGGAGTTTCACGAGGGGTGTAAGGAAGCTTTTGACCTAATAGAGCATGAGAATTAATGAGCCATTAAAGAACAGTTTTCAAAATTAGTGTCTGAATTAAAGGAATATTTTAATATTTATCCTTTTAATTCCAAGACATAATTTGACAAATATATGCTCTTAATTGAGGAAAATTTATTTCAATTTTGGGTCAAAATATCTGCAGACCCATGGAGGACCCGATCGATCTGGACATTTGTGCTACCCACATCGTGCATGTCTGCATATTTACGAACCAACACATGGTTCTACATTTTCCTCAATAACGTTTGGATCAATTTCCTATTCAAAGCTCCAAAATTATCAAATTTTCCAACAATCCCCCCACATGAATGAAATTGATCATTTAATCAACACATTTTGACTCGATGTGGTGATAGATTCTACGATCAATAGCTGCATAGGATAGGTAGGTGTCCAACCTTGAACCTTTCCTTGTGAAAGTATATTTACTTTGCTGGCTGATCAGTAGACGTGATGTCCTTGAATTGTCTGTTGTTTGTGTAAATGATGATATACCTCACACAACTACCTCCCTAGCGAGGTTTTTTGTTCTCATGATCATGTTCATACATTCATGAACATCTCCCTGGTTCTGCAAGAGTTTGAGAGAGCTATGCCCCAATAGTCTCCTGGAAGCGGTCCCACTTCACTCTCACATAAGTGACTTATGTTGCTGGCTCACTAAAGCACGCAATGGTTATTAAAAACATTGCTTAGCCTATACCATTTTGATTATTTTTTACATCATAGGAATAGACTTGGGAGAAGAACCCCCACAGTGACCGCACAAGGTCTATGCAATTAGGTTGTCCCTTTGAACCTAGATCTTAAAATCTCCTGTCAACTAGGTAGGGTTTTCCTTCACATAGCGCCTTAAATTTTCCTGTGCTTTAATCACACTCCTTTCGATGTTTTCTCAACATGAACTTGATTTAACTCTTTGGTTAGCGGATCCGCAACAATATCATTTGATCTTACAAAATCAATAGAGATAACTCCATTTGAGATCAGTTGTCTAACGGTATTATATTGACAATGCATATGTCTCGACTTACTATTATACACAAAGCTCTATGCTCTACCAATTTTTGCTTGGTCATCACAATGTATGGACATTGTGGGCACATGCTTTGGCCATTCAGGAATATCTTCCAAGAAATTCTGAAGTTATTTGACTTATTCTCTAGACTTGTCTAGAACTACAAACTCAGATTCTATTATGGATCTGTTTATAACCATTTGTCTTGAGGATTTCCATCCACTTGTGCCTTTGATATCTTGAATATCATATATCCAACCAGCATTGGAGTATCCTTCTAAACAATAGGATCTCTTGAATAATGCAATCCATAATCTTGAGTATATCTAAGATATCTCAATACCCTTACAATCGCTTTCTAGTGGTTTTCACCTGGATTACTTGTGAATCTACTTAAATTGCTTACAGTAAAAGTAATATATGGTCTAGTGCAGCTATTGAGGTACATTAGAATGCCTATGACCCTCAAATATTCCACTTGGTCAACATTTTGGCCTTTATTCTTGGACAGATCTTGGCTCATATCTATTGGAGTTCTATAGCATAATCATCCTTGCCAAATTTCTCAAGAATTTGTCCACATAATGTGACTAAGTTAATATGAGACCTTCAAGTGACCATTTGATGTGGATGCCCAAAATCATATCATCTAGTCTCATATCTTTCATGTCAAATCTTGAATTTAACATGCCATTGGTATGTTTTACCATTTCATTGTTGCCTATAACAATGAGTATGTCATCAACATAGGATCATATATCCTAATGTCGATAGGCTTGGCATACACACATTTGTCACACTTATTTGTCATTATGACATCTTAGTTTCAACCTTTTGTTGAAATTTTGGACTATATTCATTAAAAGTCTCTAAAGCTCGTTTCGTTGAACTTGGATCAACTTCCCTAGTTATATAAGGAAGTATATTTTCAAAGAATGAGACATTCTTTGATTCTACTATCATATTCCTGTTAATCTTAGGGTTCTTTGATTCGCACACAAGAAACTGATATATGTTGCTATGTTTTACATAGCGAACACAATCCACCGTTTCGGAGATCGATTTCCGTTTGCTTCAATAATGAGGCTATTACCTTTTTAAGATACCACCCAAAATTTTTAAGTAATTGTAGGAAGGGTTTATTCCCTTCCATAACTCATATGGCGTCTTATCTCTTTAATTGTGAGGAATCTTATTTAAAAGGTAATTAGCTTATAGAACAACTTTCCCCCCATGTTAGGCACATTATGGTACCAACGTTACTCATATAGAGCTTTTTTTCCATCTTAATCCTTTAATTAAGTCTGGGTATCAACATCATGCTTGTAGAGAACAACTTTCTCTATAGCTTCATCTTTGCTTTTAAGCAAATGCACATAACACTATTTTTGTGTTATAGTCAATAGAGGTAATAAATGTATTTCTTCAAACAATATTTTGCCTTGTCAATTGTTACGCCACTAGCATTAACCCGTTTGGAAGTTTAGTCTGAAGACTTATTCCCCACCTTATGGCAATTGAAGCAATTCCCATGAAATTTTGCTTCTTGAACACACTGCACTTTTGGTCTCAAATAAGACCTTATCTACGATTTGTTTTCTTGAAGTCCTCTTTTTACTTCTACTACATTTTCCCTGACAATATTTGTCACAAAAATATTTGCTTTAACGACATTTGAAGGTGGTAACAACATTTACCTTATCCTCCCTAATAATAGGAGGATCATCCATCAGATATTTGACCAAGTTTAACATGGTCAAATAGACAACATTCTTTGTTGCCACGTTTTGAAATTTTTTCCATTGAATCTCACTGGTTTTCCATTGTGACTCATAGTCTCAAACCAGAAACATAGATTATGAATCTATTAAACATAATAATGAACAATGCACCAGGTAAGTAACTTATGAAAAGAGAGATGGTGCACTAGGCACTCTTAAATATCAGGTCTTTTAAAAAACCAATCCTAGACATGCACTTTCATATTGTTTTTCAATCATTCGTTTATGGATCTCATTCTCTTATGCTTAAGGAAGTTCTTGAAGTCATTCCAAACATGGGTTAGCTTTTCAAATGACTAACGCCTGAATGGATTCACTTATCAACATCCTTTTTGCGAGAATATCGTGAGTGATCAATTAAAGTTACTGACTTTATTCACAACAATTTGGAATCAATTATTAAGAATTTGGTAACTAAGAATTTATTAGCACCGACATCTTCCATTTTGTATTTATGGTCCAACGACCCTCACAATTGTTTAGCCATTTTTAAATATTGTACACTTCATAACGTGCATCAGACTAGGCTTTAAGAATGTAATTTCAACATAGAAAACAAATTTCTTCTATGCTTTGATTTAAGACCTCGACCAGAATCAACACTTTGGATTTAGTAACCAATGTTACTTCTAATAACAAAATTCCGTTAGAACAGATTTGTCCACTCTCTTTGAAAGGAAATCAGTAAACCTGTTAAAGCGGTAGGAATTAAATTCCCCAAAAAAATTATTTATAAGATCTCAATTTGAAAACGAAACGAGATTCTCAATAAATAAATTCAACGATTTATTTATTTATTTTATAAGGTAGAATCATACTAGATTCCCAAGAAAATAAATTCAACAATTTATTTCCTTTTCCGAAGTAGAATCATAAAAGATTCCCAAGATTTATTTTCCTTAAAAAATTAGAATCAACGCAAGATTCTAACGAAGAAATAAATTCAATGATTTATTCCCTCCATTTTCCAATGTTATATCTACTGTTTAATGATGGGATTAGAAGCACTAAAACCCGAAACATAGATATTAAGGCAACCCGATTCTGTTTAACAAACATAAATCAAAAGGAAATAATCCTTTGATTTTAATTTCGTTGATTTTTTTTTGGAAAGAATATCAAACAAATCCATTAAAAAGGCAGAAATTAAATCCCAAAGCAAATTATTTACAATATCCCAGTTTCCAAAACAGATCAATATTTCGTCGGGATATCCTGTTCATCTCTATAAAATTTCTCAAAGGAAATTATTGGTACGAAAAAAAAATCCACAATGTTTCCAAAACCATATAAATAATTATTATCACATATAATAATTATTATGACACAAGATATTCTTTTTTCATGCCATATTTAATATTCAATAGTAAAGGCCAAAAATTATAAGGTAACAATACCATAGTAATAATACCATGAATATTACCAGAATTTAATATGGGTAAAATCTTACCATGATAACGATATAATAGTATTTCCAAAATAATAACTCAATTCAACATAGGTGCGTTAATCTTACCAAAATTAATTGGTGACTATGATGACAATTTCTTTTCCTTGTCCCATAGATCAAGTCACGTTAAAACACATGTTGGAAACAAATTTGTGTCAGCTGCAACCAATTTCTCCAAAGTACCAAAGTACCAAAGTATATGTTAAACTGTGTATCAGTATGAACCACGATCTTGGAACAGTTATCTGTTCGTTTTAGATTAAAAACTACGAATTTATTTTAAGATTGATAGAAAATAGCGTTAATAATTTAAGAAAATAATAAACAGTAAAACAAAATACTAAAATTATTATTGATAAATCAAACAGATCATAAATTTAAATATAATAATATTCGTATTATGAATTGAATATTAAAACAGTAAATTGACACCGTTTAATTGTATTTAAACATCAATTCAGATGAGAAAAATCGTTGAGGCCTGTGAAACCACAGTTTCCTTAAGATAGATTCCTCCGCTCCTATGGTGCTTGAGAAACATTAGACGTCTATCTCCCAGGATACAACAACGGAATGAACGTAGCAGTAGCACATCTGCTGGGATCAGCGAATAGTAACCTCGCACCAAAAACTAGTTTTGAAAATCACAGAGTAAAATAATAGAAAATTCTGTGTTTTTAAGTTGTGTTTAACCTAGTAGGTTTACATGATATTTATAGGAGTTTCACGAGGGGTATAAGGAAGCTTTTGACCTAATGGAGCATGAGAATTAACGAGGCTTTAAAGAGCATTTTCCAAAATTAATGTCTGAATTAAAGGAATCTTTTAATATTTATTCTTTTAATTCCAAGATATAATTTGGCAAATATATGCTCTTAATTGAGAAAAATTTATTTCAATTTTGGGTCAAGATATCCGTACGCCCACGGAGGACCCGACTGGTCCAGACATTTGCGTTACCCACATCGTACACGTCTGCACATTAACGAACCAACACATTATTCCACATTTTCCTCAATAACGTTTGGATCAATTTCTTATTCAAAGATCCAAAATTATCAAATTTTCCAACAACTCTAGCTATTGGTGTTGGTCATATTGTTCCTTTTGGTGATGCGCCCCACATTCCTCCACCGCAAGCAGCAACTACAAAGTCCGACTATGACTACTTGGTTGTTCAATTTGGAGCAATGACGACTCAACAACAAGCCATGGAGACTCAACAACAAGCTGCGTAAACTCGAAAAATAGCCATGGAAGCTAGGCAACAAGAAATGAACGCTAGACAACAAGCAATGGCAGATGATATTTGTGCTCTTCGACACCATTTTATGCCACCGCCTGATGAACTGAATGCTTAAAATTTGATTTTAGACATATTATTTGCTTTATGGACTTTATGTTGAACTTTATGGTTTTATTTTGCTTTCAGAACATATTGTTGGTTTGATATTTTTTGGATTATTTCTTATGACTTTATTTTATTATGAGCTTGATGTTGGACATTATTTTTTGTCTCTTTTATTTGTAGCTTTATGATTCCTTTTTGATTTTACCAAAAAATGTGGAAGAAATAATGATGTAAAAAATTGGTATATTATTTTCAAAATGAACTTTCGAAACTCTAAATTTTATTTTTAGCTCTAAGGCTTTTTATATAAGGGAAAAAATTATTTTTTGACAAACTTGAAATAAATTTAATTTTTTAAAATATTT
Source organism: Hibiscus mutabilis (assembly GCA_019671005.1). NCBI lineage: Eukaryota > Viridiplantae > Streptophyta > Magnoliopsida > Malvales > Malvaceae > Hibiscus > Hibiscus mutabilis. Next base: position 28,879,026 of record CM033713.1, read on the forward strand.
TTTGGTTATATAAAAAAGGGGAGATTAATAGCTTCATGATTAATTTTGATATAACACAATCTATGTCGTAAAATTTGTTCAAGGACTTTAAAAATGTTTCTTCAAAGTGTTTTAATGTCACAAATAATACTAAGATATTTTGACTTGGTTTTTACACTTAAAGCTTCTTCAGAAAAAATGAAAAACTTCTTCAAATTAAAATTTCCTAGAGCAAAGTTTCGAAACTACTTATGAAGTTTCGATACTTGTTAAAACCGATTACTTTTATTTTTCAAAACTTTATTAAGTTTCGATACTAGAACAAAAATTTCAAAATTTTTGTGTAAGTTTCGAAACTCCTTGTCAAAAATGGTCGAATTTTTGATCTAGTTCAAAGAGTTCTGAACTACTGTGTAGGTGAGCATTAAATGTACGATTTTATGACTCCCAAAGGATCTAAACGGCTACAAATTGATTAGAGGACATAAAAGAGACTTCCAAGTGATTGTAAATCGCCAAGAAAGTCTGTACCAACAATCAAGCAAAAAGAATTCTTGTATTTGAGCTTTGAAGTCTATTTTTCATTGTAAGAACACTAGTGAGCTATCTTTGTTTATTTTTTTCTCAAGTGTTCATTTGGGGGAGAGCTTAATTGTGCAAACATATTTTCCTTAGCTTTGCTGAATTTGCATTTTTGACTTTGAGTGTGTTCTTAAGATTTTGGGTATAAGTCCAAGGGAGTTTGTAAGGTTACATCTTATCCTCAAAGGTAAGCAAATCTAGTGGATTTGAAAAAATCCTTAGTGTGGATAGCTAAGGTAGTGAAGTAGACTTAATTTAGAAGTTTTTTAGGATGATCAATCAATTGAGAAAGTGGCCAAGAGGGGGTGAATTGGCAATTTAAAATTTTGGAAGCAATTTAAGAAAGTATGAACAATAGGACACAAGGATTTATAGTGGTTCAACCTTCTAACAAGGTATACGTCCACTACCTTAGCGTCCTACTAAGGATTTCAACAATTTCACTATGAAATCTTCCCCTTTTCTAGGCTTAGGAGGCAACCGTTACAACTTCAAATCTTTCTACCCAAAGCTTTGATTGATCCACTCTTTTACAAAGAAAGTTTTTGCAAACAGAAAAATAACCTCTCAAAGGTGAATTTGTTTGCCCAAATACAATTTCTCACAACCCCAAACTTGAAACTAAGGAGTACAATGAAATACACAAGTTGGGTTTACCAGGGTTTGACTCTAAAAGCTCAAATGGTTGGATTTAGCTTGAATGATTGAATGTTGTTCAATGGAGGTTCAATAGTTGTTGCAGCAGCATTAGATACTTGTATTTATACCCTTTTATTGATTTATATCCGTTTAGGTGGTTGAAGTCATCAATATAGCCGTTGGGGACCATTTTCCTACAATAAATGCTGTCTGGAGACCTACCGTATCAGTACATGAGAGCTCGTATCGATACCTATTACAAGAAGAATATAGTCGTTGTGCAGTAACATATCGATACGCGGAAGGTCTTATCAAAACGGTCATAGTGTAAAATTGGGGGCGTATCGAAACGAAAAGGCCGTATCAGTACGATATTTTCTTACTGGAATCTGAGTTGAAAAATTACACCGGTACGCCTAGGGGCGTATCGATACAGATAACTAAAAATTAAAAGTTCGTTGATTCCAATAACTGACAAGGCAACGGTCAAAAATTTTAATGCAAAGATCTTGAAGATCTTGACAAACCATATCTATACGGATGGGACCGTATCAGTACGATTAAGAATATCTTAAACCCAGATTTCAGATTTTATCGAAACGATGTAAGCAGTATCAAAACTCCTTACCAGAACATTTGCCCAGATGAATGTCGTACCGAAACGGGTGAGGCAGTATCGATACGCATAGTTTAAAATGTAAGCCCAGTTGAAGGCCGTATCGAAATGATTTGCAAAACCAAATTCCATTAGCTAAAATCCTTATCGATACGCCATAGGGTGTATCGATATGCCTGGCAGTATTTGTTAAATTTTGCCTTGAAACACTTAGAAGTTTTTTGGGTTTAAGTTTTTTAACTTTGGAAAACTTTTCCTTGTCATTTTGTGAGACTTTTGAGTATTTAAAAAATTATTTTCTTTTACAGTTTGGTCCTTAAACAATTTGTTATATCAAAATCAAATATAGGTTTTACAATCTCCCCCTTTTTGATATAACAAAACCAAAGTAAAATTTTGTAAGTAACTTTGAAAATTTTGAAAATACTCCCCCTTACTTTAAGCTTAACTTTGAAAAAATTTAAAAAAAAATTTGGCTAAATTTCTTCCCCCCTTTTTGTTAGATCAAAATCAATAAGATATAAGAGTAAGGTAATAAACTCCAAGCATGTAAAGGAAAAACAACATAAGCATTAAAATTCAAAGCATAGTTCAAGCAACATAAATAAATCCAACTCAAGTCCTAAAAACATAAACCAAATAAAAACCAAAGCATAGGAATCCAAAAACATAAAACAATGATAAGTGTTCAAAAGTACTATTTTTCTTACCCTTTCTACTCATATTATTGTTAGACTTAGGCTCATATTAGTTGCATAGTTAGCCATTCATGCATTAATCCATGTTTCCTTCAATCGTTGAGCTTGATTACATAACTTGGTGATTTTTGTGGAAATAGATGCTGCTTTGGTGTGTTTTTGTGTGTGTATGTGCAGGATCACTTGCCAAAGGATATGCCGAGCTAGTTGCCAGGGCACTGCATGAAGGAGACGCCGAGCCAGTTGCCATGGCATTTGTCGACAAAGACAAGAGCAATATGGATGTCGAAATTCATGACTTTACAAGCCTAAGATGACATGGAGCAAGGCCCAAGCCCAAAGGAATTTGATTGCCATGCAGAGATTAAAGAAGAATTAAATTCCAAGAAGATAGGAGAAGTTCTAATAGAAATAAAATTATAATAAAGAATTATATTCTTTAAAGATAATTTAATTCCAACTCAAACTCCTCCTCAAAGAAGGACTTTGGCCTAGCCCTATAAATATCAAGGAGATTTCGACAAGATGCATAGAGAGAGCAAGAGGGAATTTCGACAAGACCAAGAGAGGAAGCAAAGGGGAATTTTCGACAAGCTTCATCTTTTCTTCCTTGTTCGATTGGGTTCATGCTAGGGATTGTTTATCTTGTGTTTCTTTGGAACCTAGCCATGAACTAAATTTACTTGGCTATGGTTATTGTGTTTTGTGGTTGTGAGAAACTATTGGTTTTTGTTTAGGTAATAAGAGTTTGCACTTTTCTATTTCAAGGTTTATTCATTCTTGGTTCTTATTAGTGCTATGAGTGAATTGGGAGAGAATCTCGTGATTTCATCCATTTATCTAATATCGGGAGAGTTAGATTCAAGAAACGAATGAATATGATCTTTATGCAATCCAATGATGGTGAAGATTAATCCGGCTTAGGAATAAGTTAAGGATTTCAACGGCTAAGAGGAGCGCAAGATTGGTTGTTGTTCACCCTTGATTCACGCATGGATGTATTATCAAGGCATGCACAAGTAGCTAGAGTTTCGACTTAGGGATAAGAAGAAACCATTGAAGAACGCTCCGCCGAACCTTGAAGTTGCTGCTCAGTCGCCCAAGTAGTTGCCCAACTAGTCACCCAGGAAACCATTAATTAGTTGCCAAGGCAACCCCGTCGTGCAAGTTGCCACGGCAACTGAGTTGCCCGTGCAGTCTTTTACCAAGACGATCCAATCGGCTATCTCACCTCAACTCACGATAACCTAGCCTATCTCTCTTAATTGAATTCATCTTTTCTTTTACTTATTTGCTTTCTAGATTAGTTAAAACTTCTATAATCCTTTACTTGTGTTTTTACTTTTTACAGTGCAAGAGACTAGATTCTTGAAGTAGCACCAATCCCTGTGGAGACGATATCTTTTATACTATAACTTGCGACGTGTATACTTGCACAATTGCGTAGCACTTATTACGCGCAACAAGTTTTTGGCGCCGTTGCCGGGGATTGGCAATAGCGACTTTGTTTTTACTTTCTTGCACTTTCTTTTTATTTTTCTTGTTTACAATTCAAAGGGCTAACAAACTTTGGTTTTGCATTGGTATATGACCAGGGCGAGACCGACTTCACCAGAATATCCCTTTGATCCAGAAATCGAACGAACCTTACAAAGACTTAGACGAAGGATAAGAGAAGCAATGGCAAATCAAGATGGCAATATGAATCAAGATGTTCGAGCAAGAGGAGGAGTGATTCTTGCACGAAACAGAACTATTCGAGACTATCTTGAAGAAGATCTTGATGGACTTAACCCAGGAGTTGTCGCACCTGAAATTGAAGCCGACCACTTTGAGTTGAAACCGATAATGTTTAATATGATCAACACAATTGGTCATTTTGGCGGCTCAGCAACTAAAGATGCATGGCAACATCTGAAATCTTTCCTCGAGATTTGCAACTAATTCAAGATACATGGAGTCACCCCCGATGTCCTACGATTAAGATTATTCCCCTATTCACTAAGGGATAGGGCGAAAGCATGGCTGAATAGCATTCCTGCCGGATCCATAGCATATTGGACTGATCTTTGTCGTGATTTCCTTGCTAGATTTAATCCTACAAATTTGACTGATAAGCTTCGTAACGACATTACTTCTTTTTCGTGCAGCGGATGATGAATCCATGTACGAGGCTTGGGAGCGATATAGAGAACTTCTACAGAAATGCCCTCTACACGGATTCTCGGTGTGGACTCAAGTAACAATGTTTTACAACGCCGTGAATACACCAACAAGGATGATGCTAGATGCCTCGGCAAATGGCATACTCCTAGATAAGTCACCGGAAGAAGCAATGCAAATTTTAAACAGGCTGGCCAAGAATGATTATCAATTCCCATCTACTAGAAGAGGAGGAGTTAGACGCCAAGCCACAATACATGAACTAGGATCATCGATTCAATTTCGGCACAATTGGCCGCTTTAACCAAGATGGTCCAGAACATGCAAAAACCAAACAACACACATGAAGTCAAGGTAATGGATTCTTTTTGTGAGTTATGTGGCGATAACCATAATTCTTCTGAATGTATGCAGAATTCAGAATCTAGCTTCTATGTGGGGAATTACAATCGGAGCAACAATATGATGTCAAATACATACAATCCAGCTTGGAAGAAGCACCCGATTTTTTCATGGAGTAATCCCAACAATGCTCTAAACCAGAACAATTAGAATGCACAAGCATCGGGATTCCAGCAGAATATACCACGGCAACAGATGTCGCAGCAACAACCGACGACATCTAGTTCTTTGGAAAATTCTCTAAATGCTTTTATGATGAAAACTGAATCTTATATGGCTGAGAATAGTAATTTCATAAAAAGAACTGATGCTTTTATTAACAGGATCGAGGTTCAAACCCGCTCGTCAAACAAAACTCCACAAAAAGATCAAGACGAACCTAGCGGCAGAGCTCGGATCTTGAACCAGAATTGTTGCGCAAACCGCAATAAACATGCCTCGGCAACCGATGACGCCTCGGCTTCTTGTGATAAGCATGCCTCGCAACCAGGGGGTTGATAACGATCGGCAACTCCGGATGTCCCGGCAATGCCGTCAATCAGATTTCAAACCAATGAAAGGATCGAAGATATCCGACTTCCACCACCATTCCCACAAAGGTTGAAGCGACAAAAGCAAGAATACCAATTCAAGAAGTTTCTTGATATCCTAAAGCAAGTCCACATCAACTTGCCTTTGGTGGAAGCAATTGAACAAATGCTCAACTATGCCAAGTTCCTTAAAGACATTGTGTCCAAGAGAACAAGGCTAGGAGAGTTTTGAACGATTTGCCGATGACAGAGGGATGCATGGCAATGTTGCACAATCGTATGCCACCTAAGTTGAAGGATCCCGGAAGTTTCACAATACCCTGTTCTATTGGAAATCACTATGTCGGGAAAGCACTATGCGACCTAGGGGCGAGCATAAACTTGATGCCTAAATCGGTTTTTCCAAAAACTAGGAATCGGGAAGGCAAGACCTACAATCATCATGCTGCAGCTAAAATGCCAGATCCTATGTGCATCCAGAGGGAAAAATCGAGGACATCTTTGGTAAAAGTTGATAAATTTATTTTTTCCGTGACTTTATAATTTTGGATTGTGAAGCGGATGAGCATGCACCTATCATTCTCGGGAGACCATTCCTAGCGGCTGGGAGAACCTTGATCGACGTGAAAAAAGGAGAACTCACAATGAGGGTGAATGACCAAGAGGTAAAACTAAATGTGTTCCAAACACTAAGGCATGCCGATGATCCGAAGAATGCCAACTACTTCATGCCACGGCAGAGTTTAACCGATGAGGAATTTAGTTGCCTCAAAGAACTACATTGCCGACCAAGAGAAACATGAGGAGTATGAAGAACCGGTCGATGAGGAACAACAAGAAGAGGCAAATTGGCTAGTCAACCGACCAGGTACATACTTTGAACCACTGGATTACTCAGGTAAGGAAGGTAAACTCGAAAAACCCTCTATCGAAAATCCACCAATTCTTGAGTTGAAACAATTGCGAGCAATCAAATATGTATACTTAGGGACCGATAATACATTACCCGTAATTATTTCCTCTAAGTTACAACTGAGCAGAAAAGAAGCTGATCAACATGTTGAAGCTACATAAAAAGGCAATAGGGTGGACAATTGCCGACTTGAAGGGAATTAGCCCGGCGGTGTGCATGCACAAGATCTTGTTGGAAGATGATCACAAACCTTCAATTGAGGCCCAGAGGAGACTGAATCATGCCATGAAAGGGGTTGTAATGAAGGAAATCATCAAGTGGCTTGACTCCGGCATTATATACCCTATCTCCGATAGTACGTGGGTAAGTCCGGTACAATGTGTGCCGAAAAAGGGAGGTATAACAGTGGTAAGCAATGAAAATAATGAACTTATCCCAACCAGGACTGTGACCGGTTGGAGGGTTTGTATGGACTATCGAAAGTTAAACAAAGCCACTAGGAAAGATCACTTCCCATTACCCTTTATTGATCAAATGCTTGACCGTCTTGCAGGTATACCCTTTTATTGTTTTCTTGATGGTTATTCAGGTTACAATCAGATTGCCATAGCACCAGAAGATCAAGAAAAGACAACCTTCACATGCCCATACGGTACTTATGCCTTCCGAAGGATGCCGTTCGGATTGTGTAACGCCCCGGCAACCTTCCAAAGATGCATGATGGCGCTCTTTTCAGACATGGTCGAAGACTTCCTTGAGATCTTCATGGATGATTTTTTGGTTTTTGGTAATGACTTCGACGGCTGTCTCGGCAATTTAGAGAGGGTGTTAGCAAGATGCGAAGAAACGGACTTAGTCCTCAATTGGGAGAAATACCACTTTATGGTAGATGAAGGAATAGTGCTCGGCCACAAGATTTCATCCAAGGGAATTGAAGTAGACAAAGCCAAGGTGGACGTGATCGAGAGATTACCCCCACCAAATTCGGTTAAAGGAATTCGAAGTTTTCTCGGACATGCAGGTTTTTACAGGAGGTTCATTCATAATTTTTCTAAAATTACTAAACCTTTGTGTAATCTGCTTGAACAGGATAAAGTCTTCGATTTTGATGATTCTTGCACTCAAGCATTTGAAACCCTAAAGAAAAAGCTTGCCTCGGCACCAATTGTCGTTCCACCAGATTGGACGCTACCTTTTGAGCTCATGTGTGATGCAAGTGATTTCGCGGTAGGAGCAGTCCTAGGCCAACGCACAGGCAAGACCTTCCATGTGATATACTATGCTAGTAAAACTCTTAATGGTGCTCAAGTGAATTACACAACAACGGAGAAAGAGTTACTAGCTGTAGTTTTCGCATTTGACAAGTTCTGATCCTATTTAATTGGTACAAAGGTAATTGTTCATACGGACCATTCGGCAATCAAATACTTATTTGCTAAACAGGATGCTAAACCTCGTTTGATTCGTTGGATATTACTTTTACAAGAATTTGATATTGAAATTAAGGACAGGAAAGGAACAGAAAATCAAGTGGCCGATCACTTATCACGTTTGGAACGCAATAGGGAGGAGGACGCGGATCTAGAGATATGCGATGCATTCTCGGATGAACAAATTTTAATTGCATCGGCAACCCTTGACGCATCAGCAACCCTAGATGGCTCGGCAACCCATGATGCCTCAGCAACCATGGATGCACACGCCTCGGCAACTCTCGACGCCGCAGCAGTCTTTGACGCACACGCCGCGGCACTCGGGAGCGAACACTACGACAAAGACATGCCTCGGCAATACCCCGCACGCAGATTTAGTTAACTTCCTTGTTTGTGGTATTTTTCCGTATGGCATTACTCACCAAGGGAAGAAGCGGTTCCGCCATGATGCTAAGCATTACTTTTTGGGACGAGCCTCTTTTGTTTAAACAATGTGCAGATCGGGTTATACGCCGATGTATCCTCAAGAAGAGCAACAGAATATACTCCGCAATGCCATTCTTCACCCTATGGAGGACATTTTGGAGGAACTCGTATCATGGCCAAAGTCTTGCAATCCGGTTTGTATTGGCCAACATTGTACAAAGGTGCCCAAGACTTTTACAAGCAATGTGATCGTTGCCAAAGGACGGGCAATATCTCTAGAGCGACATGAGATGCCGCTCGAACATCATCGAGGTGGAACTGTTCGATGTATGGGGATCGATTTTATGGGACCTTTCCCATCTTCATTCGCAACCTCTACATCTTACTCGCCGTCGACTATGTGTCTAAATGGGTAGAGGCAGCTGCAGTTCCCAACGACGACTCCAAGACCTTGCAACGATTCCTGCAGAAAAACATATTTACACGGTTTGGGATGCCAAGAGCAATTATCAGTGACGGGGGCAAGTATTTTGACAACAGACTGACTGCCAAGATGTTGCAACACTTCGGCATATCACACAAGATCGCCACGGCATATCACCCACAAACCAACAGGAAAGCAAAAATTTCCAACCGGGAGTTGAAGGGAATACTCGAGAAAGTAGTAAATCCCTCAATGAAGGATTGGTCATTAAGACTAGATGACGCACTTTGGGCATATCGCACTGCATTCAAAACACCATTAGGTATGTCCCCCTTCCGGCTTGTCTATGGTAAAACATGTCATCTACCGGTGGAAATCGAGCACAAGGCATACTGGGCAATCAAGACCGTGAATATGGATTGGGGAAGTGCCGGACAAAAGCGCTTGATGGATCTCAATGAGATAGAAGAATTTCGTGCATTCGCCTATAACAATGCACGAATCTACAAGGAGAAAACAAAGCGATGGCATGACAAGAAACTATTGCCACGGTAATTCACGCCAGGGCAACTAGTTCTCCTATTCAATTCTCGGCTAAAACTTTTCCCGGGAAAGCTGAAATCAAGATGGTCGGGACCATTCGAAGTCGTCAAACTATTCTCTCATGGTGCCGTGATAATCAAGTCCATCTCTGACAACCATGAATTCAAAGTTAATGGACAAAGATTAAAGCACTACAATGGTGCCCATGTGGAATGTAACAAGGAAGTGGTCAATTTAGGAGATGCATGAGCATGCTCTCCCTTTTGATATTTTTATTTTTATTTATTTTTATTTTTGTTTTTTTTTTGTCGATTATTTTATTATTTTATTTATTTTTCATTTTTTCGATTTTTTATTTTATTTTATTATTTTGCCGATTATTAGTAGTTTTAGGATAGATTTTTTTTATTCAAGTCTAAGAATCCTATTACACATCTTTATTTATTTTCTTTATTAGTTTATCTTTAATTTTAATCCTTATTTGATTTGTTTTTGAATTGTAGGAAAGAAAGTTCAAGAGAAAGAAGGAATTCTAAACCAAGTAGGAAAACATCTTCAACAAGGAAACTAATGGGCTGAATCTAAGGCTTATATAAAGCCTCTAATTCATCCTAACCAAAACCCCTTTGTCAAAAAATCCTACCAAACCCTAACCCCTTTGTCGATTTCCCCTAATCCCACCCACCTATCTTTTCTATAAAACCCATCACCCTTAACCTATTCCTACTTTCTATCTTGCAACTTTTTAGTTTCTTTTCTTTTCTTTTCTTTGTTTTTACTCACAACCAAGATCATACATGGCATCCAAGATTAAACTTTTAGTTCATCCAAGTTCCTCCAAAGAACCAAGATACAAGAAGTTTGCTACACCGGCGGTTCAAGAAATATTTCAATCCAAGTTTGAAAGCCGGAAGATTCATGAAGAACAAGGCTTTGAATACTCCAGCTCTCAAGATTTCGGCCTTGAACCATTCATCTTCAAGAGGATTGCACATCAAAAGTGGCAAATCTTTTGTCATCAACCGGAACCGGGTAACATCTCATGGGTAAGAGAATTCTATGCTCACTCACCTAACCCGGATAATCCTTATGTTTTTGTTCGTGACAAGGCCATACTTATAAGTCCCGAAAGCATCAACACCTTTTACGGACTTTACATTGAGAAGGACGAGCATCAAGCCTTCGTTGACCAAATCAATCCCAAGCAACTCGACAAGGTGCTTCAAGAACTCACTCAACCGGGAACTCATTGGAACGACGGTAAATACAAAGGCACGGTAAATCGCCTTCGGCTTAAACCCGAGGCAAAACTATGGAATAAGTTTGTTAAAACTTCTTTAATGCCCTCCACACACAATACTACCGTTGATATACCACGTCTTTTTCTCATACATTCTATTTTGCATAATCGCATCATTAACATTGGAAAAATTATTTGTGATGAGATTTTTGTATGCAGCTCAAAAGATAAGGGTTATCTTTTCTTCCCTTGCTCAATTTCTAATCTTTGCAAGGAGCTGCATGTCCCGAGTGAGTCTACCGATGAAAAGGCCCTACCCAAGTCTAGTTGGAATCAAGCACTAATCCGGAAGCTAATGGGAGAGGCACCGGAAGATTCTTCAAGGCCTCCAATTGTCACGACAACTCCTGCCGCCGCGGCAATCCCTAATGCCCAAGCACGTAACGCCAGGGCAACTCGACCATTAATCCTGGGACACTTTGAAGCACTTTTGAACCCATTGGCAAGCCGTCTAAGGCGAATTGAAGATCGGCAACTAATGTTCATGCGGTACATGAAGGAGCACAACAATGCCATCACCCAAGTCATCCTAGAAAAGTACCCGGACAATCACGTACCGTTCCCAATCTTTCCCGCCGATATCCTTGCCACGGCAACCAAGGAAGCTGACGCCACGACAACCAACCCTGACGATGCCCCGGCAACCACTGCAAAAGCCAAAGGTAAAGCACCTATGCCCGAATCAACTCCTACAGAATCATTTTCTGATTTTTCAGATTCGGACGAGTCCTCCATTGAACCAATAAAGACCGCACCAATTGAATCCTCCAAACGAAAAGCCATTGACATTGATGAAGAGGATGATGAGGACAACCCCGTACGAGGATCGATTCCACCACCGGCAACAAGAAAACAACCATCGCGTTCAAGCAAGAAAATCAAGACGCCAACTAGAAGGAAACTAATCATCTACGATGACGAACTCTCGGAGTAAGTCCTCGTATGCATTTTTTTATTTTTCGTTATTTTTATGCATGCATTGAGGACAATGCCTCACTCGAGTTTGGGGGGGATTGTTATTAGTAGTTACCATGTTTAGTTACATTCACTTAAGTATTACATTTAGGATACATAAATTGCTTGCCATGCCTTTAATTGGAACAAGAATTGCTTAGATTTGATGAATATTCAATGATGACTTTACCAATGCACTTAATTGATAGAATTTTTATTCTAGGATAACCATGGAAAAAACTTAGAATTTTACTATGATGCTAAATTTGATGAAACACTGTTGTGGTTTGATTGATTTAAGGAATTCTAGTAAACTTAGGTTGATAATTAACAAATTGGGGGATTAGAATAAAAATTGGATGAATGTTAGAGGTGCCCGAAATTGGCTCTAGCATGTGCTAAAACTTAGGATCACTAGAGGTGCCCGAAACTGGCTCTAGTATAGGTTAAAAAAAATTTTAACTAGAGGTGCCCGAAACCGGCTCTAGTCGATTAAATTAACTTAAGAAATCTAAAAATAAAACACTAGAGGTGCCCGAAATTGGCTCTAGTTAAAACATGTTAAAAAGAACCCAATGAAGTAATTTGAAAACCTATTGTTTGCATAGAATCCGAAAAATCAACTTGCACACAACTCCGCACACACTCACAAGCATTATAGTTTGATTCCGAGTAACTCCTCAGTTTTCCGAAAAATAAAAAGCCAATCATACTTTGTGCCCTGGTTCAGAGAATTGAAATCAAGTTCAAAGCTAAGTTTGTGAAAATTTGAAGTCTTGGCAGGTAATTATGAATTTGCATTGCTTGAGGACAAGCAATAGTTCGAGTTTGGGGGTGTGATAAGTGTTCAAAAGTACTATTTTTCTTACCTTTTCTACTCATATTATTGTTAGACTTAGGCTCATATTAGTTGCATAGTTAGCCATTCATGCATTAATCCATGTTTCCTTCAATCGTTGAGCTTGATTACATAACTTGGTGATTTTTGTGGAAATAGATGCTGCTTTGGTGTGTTTTTGTGTGTGTATGTGCAGGATCACTTGCCAAAGGATATGCCGAGCTAGTTGCCAGGGCAATGCATGAAGGAGACGCCGAGCCAGTTGCCATGGCATTTGTCGACAAAGACAAAGAGCAATATGGATGTCAAAATTCATGAGTTTACAAGCCCAAGATGACATGGAGCAAGGCACAAGCCCAAAGGAATTTGATTGCCATGCAGAGATTAAAGAAGAATTAAATTCCAAGAAGATAGGAGAAGTTCTAATAGGAATAAAATTATAATAAAGAATTATATTCTTTAAAGATAATTTAATTCCAACTCAAACTCCTCCTTAAAGAAGGACTTTGGCCTAGCCCTATAAATATCAAGGAGATTTCGACAAGATGCATAGAGAGAGCAAGAGGGAATTTCGACAAGACCAAGAGAGGAAGCAAAGGGGAATTTTCGACAAGCTTCATCTTTTCTTCCTTGTTCGATTGGGTTCATGCTAGGGATTATTTATCTTGTGTTTCTTTGGAACCTAGCCATGAACTAAATTTACTTGACTATGGTTATTGTGTTTTGTGGTTGTGAGAAACTATTGGTTTTTGTTTAGGTAATAAGAGTTTGCACTTTTCTATTTCAAGGTTTATTCATTCTTGGTTCTTATTAGTGCTTGCGAGTGAATTGGGAGAGAATCTCGTGATTTCATCCATTTATCTAATATCGGGAGAGTTAGATTCAAGAAACGAATGAATATGATCTTTATGCAATCCAATGATGGTGAAGATTAATCCGGCTTAGGAATAAGTTAAGGATTTCAACGGCTAAGAGGAGCGCAAGATTGGTTGTTGTTCACCCTTGATTCACGCAGGGATGTATTATCAAGGCATGCACAAGTAGCTAGAGTTTCGACTTAGGGATAAGAAGAAACCATTGAAGAACGCTCCGCCGAACCTTGAAGTTGCTGCTCAGTCGCCCAAGTAGTTGCCCAACTAGTCGCCCAGGCAACCATTAATTAGTTGCCAAGGCAACCCCGTCGTGCAAGTTGCCACGGCAACTGAGTTGCCCGTGCACTCTTTTACCAAGATGATCCAATCGGCTATCACACCTCAACTCACGATAACCTATCCTATCTCTCTCAATTGAATTCATCTTTTCTTTTACTTATTTGCTTTCTAGATTAGTTAAAACTTCTATAATCCTTTACTTGTGTTTTTACTTTTTACAGTGCAAGAGACTAGATTCTTGAAGTAGCACCAATCCCTGTGGAGACGATATCTTTTATACTATAACTTGCGACGTGTATACTTGCACAATTGCGTAGCACTTATTACGCGCAACAAACAACATGTGCATAAACTAATCCTAATATGATATGATATGAAATGCAAAAAGCCTAAGGATCCATCGCATCGTCTCCATCGTCTTCATCTTCGTCATCTTCATCCTCATCATCATTGTTGGCTTGAGTCCCAAATGATTGACGCCATTCACCATGAAAAGTTGTAAGAGTGATATCCATTGAGTTTTGGCGATTTTCTATAGCCGTCACTCTTTCCTCCAAGGATGTGAAGCGTGTGTCAATCGCGGCAAACCCAGAATCCATGGTTGTGTGCAAAGAAGCAATGTTGGTGCTCAAGTTGGTGAATTGCCCATTGAGGTATGCCACGAGAGCATCAAGATTAGGTTGGGCCACCGGAGCTTATGGAATGGGAGCCTCTTGAGGAGCCACCACCGGATCGGGTTGAACACCTCCTGAAAGATCGGTATTCCGAATCCATTCTCCATTATAGAATGTGAACTTTGCGCGACGAGGAGAACGCTCATCAATAGGATCGGTGAGAGGTTCCGCGAGGTCATAGGAGCAATCAATTCCCATCTTGTGAAATATGTAGCTCAAGGTGGTGCCTGATAAGTGTTCAAAAGTACTATTTTTATTACCCTTTTTACTCATATTATTGTTAGACTTAGGATCATATTAGTTGCATTATTAATCATTCATGCATGTTTGCATCGTTTCCTTGGTGGACAAGCTTGATTTCATATTTTGCTCAATTTTGTGAAAAAGATACTGCTTTGGTGTGTTTTTGTGTGTGTGTGCAGAATCACTTGCCAAAGCAAGGCTGGAACCAGTTGCCAGGGCAATGCATGAAGGAGATGCCGAGCTAGTTGCCAGGGTAATTTTCGACAAGGAATAAGATGATATGGTAGTCAAAATCGATGACTAGATAAGCCCAAGATGACGTGGAGCAAAGCTAAATCCAAAGGAGTTTGATTTCCATGAAGAGGTCAAAGAGAAATTAAATCCCAAGAAGATAGGAGAAGTTCTAGAAGAAATTTAAATATAATAAAGAATTATATTATTTAAAGATAATTTAATTCCAACTTAACTTCCTCCTCAAAAAAAGACTTTGACCTAGCCCTATAAATTCAAGACCATGCCGTCAACTCCAAGGGGGAGAGATGAGAGAATTTTCGACAAAGAGGTCAAGGGGAGAGAAGAGAGAATTTTTGACAAGATCAAAGGGGGAGTTATCGACAAGGCTCAACCACTCTTCATCTTTTTCTTTCTTTGTTCCACTAGGTTTATGCTAGGAATTTTTTGTCTTGTGTTTCTTTGGAACCTAACAATGAACTAAATCTATTTGGCTAAGGTTATTGTGTTTTGTGGTTGTGAGAAACAATTGGATTTTGTTTAGGTAATAAGAGTTTGCACTTTCAATTCAAGGTTTACTCATTATTGGTTCTTATTCTTGTTTGCGAGTGAATTGGGAGAGGATCTTGTAACTTCATCTATTTATCTAATATCGGGAGAGTTAGATTCTAGAAACGAATGAGTATGGTCTTTATGCAATCTATTGATGGTGAAGATTAATCCGGCTTACGGATAGGTTAAGGATTTCAACGGCTAAGAAGAGCGCAAGATTGATTGTTGTTCACCCTTGACTTTATTGCTTTCTAGTTTAGTTTTTAGTTAAAACTCCTACAATCTTCTACTTGTGTTTTTACTTTTTTACAGTGCAAGAGATTAGATTCTTGAAGTGGCACCAATCCCTGTGGAGACGATATCTTTTATACTATAACTTACGACGTGTACACTTGCACAATTGCGGAGCACTTTTTACGCGCAACAAGTTTTTGGCGCCGTTGCCGGGGATTGGCAATAGCAAATTTGTTTTTATTTTCTTGCACTTTTTAATTTTTCTTGTTTAAGATTCAAAGGGTTAACAAACTTTGGTTTCACATTGGTATATGACCAGGGAGAGACCGAATACACCCGAATATCCCTTTGATCCAGAAATCGAACGAACCTTGCAAAGACTCAGACGAAGGTTAAGAGTAGCAATGGCTAATCAAGACGGCAATATGAATCAAGATGTTCCAGCAGGAGGAGGAGTGATTCTTGCACGAAACAGAACTATTCGAGACTATCTTGAAGAAGATCTTGAAGGACTTAATCCAGGAGTTGTCACACCTGAAATTGAAGCCCACCACTTTGAGTTGAAACCGGTGATGTTTAATATGATCAACACAATTGGTCAATTTGGCGGCTCAGCAACTAAAGATGCACGACAACATCTTAAATCTTTACTCGAGATTTGCAATTCATTCAAAATACAAGGAGTCACCCCGATGTTTTACGACTAAGATTATTCCCCTATTCACTGAGGGATAGGGCAAAAACATGGTTGAATAGTATTCCTGCCGGATCAATAGGATCTTGGACCGATCTTTGTTGGGATTTCCTTGCTTGATTTAATCCTACAAATTTGACTGATAAGCTCCGTAACAAAATTACTTCTTTTCGGCAGGCAGATGATGAATCCATGTACGAGGCTTGGGAGCGACATAGAGAACTTTTACACAAATACCCCTTGCACAGATTCCCAGTGTGGACACAAGTAACAATGTTTTACAACGCTATGAATACACCAACAAGGATGATGCTAGATGCCTCGACAAACGACATACTCCTAGATAAGTCGCCGGAGGAAGCAATGCAAATTCTAAACAGGCTTGCCAAGAATGATTATCAATTCCCATCTGCTAGAAGAGGAGGAGTTAGACGCCAAGCCACAATACATGAACTGAGATCATCAGACTCAATTTCGGCACAATTGGCCACTCTAACTAAGATGGTCCAGAACATGCAGAAATCAAACAACACACATGAGGTTAAGGAATGGATTCCTTTTGTGAGTTATGTGGTGGTAACCATGATTATTCTGAATGAATCCAGAATCCATCTTTTATATGGGGAATTACAACCGGAACAACAATGTGATGTCCAATACATACAATCCAGCTTAGAAGAAGCACCCTGATTTTTCATGGAGTAATCCCAACAATGCTCTAAACCAGAACAATCAGAATGCACAAGCATCGGGATTCCAGCAGAATATGCCACGGCAACAGTTGCCGTAGCAATAACTGACAACATCTAGTTCTTTGGAAAATTCTCTCAATGCTTTTATGTTGAAAACTGAATCTTATATTACTGAGAGTAGTAACTTCATAAAAAGAACTGATGCTTTTATTAACAGGACCAAGATGAGATTGTAAAACCAAGAGGCGGCAATCAAATCATTGGAAAATTAAGTCAAGCAATTTGCTCAAAACCTGAATACTAGACCGCAATGAGGTTTACCTAGAGATACTGAAGTCGCAAGAGGAACTGGCCATAAGCAATGTAAGGCGATCACCACTAGAAGTGGCCAACAACTTAAAGAGGCTCAAGCTCGCTCATCAAACAAAACTCCACAAAAAAGAACAAGACAAACTCAGTGGCAAAGCCTTAGATGCTGAACCAGGAATTACCGCGGAAACCAGTGATAAGGATGTCGCGGCAACCAACGATAAGCACGCCACGACAACCCCAGTTGACAATGCCTTGGCAACTCCAGTTGCCCCGCAATGCCATCAATCAGGTTCCAGACCAATGAAAGGATCAAAGATATCCGACTTCCACCACCATTCCCACAAAGGTTGAAGCGACAAAAGCAAGAATATCAATTCAAGAAGTTCCTTGATATCCTAAAGTAAGTTCACATCAACTTGCCATTGGTTGAAGAAATTGAACAAATGCCAAACTATGCCAAGTTTCTTAAAGACATTGTGTCCAAGAGAACAAGGCTAGAAGAGTTTGAAACAGTTGCAGCAACAGAGGGATGCATGACCATGCTGCACAATCGCATACCACCCAAGTTGAAGGATCCCGGAAGTTTCACAATACCCTATTCCATCGAAAACCACTATGTCGGGAAAGCATTATGCGACCTTGGAGCAAGCATAAACTTGATGCCTAAATCGATTTTCCAGAAACTAGGAATCGGGAAGGCAAGACCTACACCAGTTATGCTACAGCTAGCCGACATATCCTATGTGCATCCAGAGGGAAAAATCAAAGACATACTGGTAAAAGTTGATAAATTTATTTTTCCCGCTGACTTTATTGTTTTGGATTGTGAAACAGATGAACATGCACCTATCATTCTCGGGAGACCCTTCCTAGCAACAGGGAGAACCTTGATCGATGTTGAAAAAGGAGAACTCACAATGAGGGTGAATGACCAGCAAGTTAAACTAAATGTGTTCCAAACACTAAGGTATGCCGATGATTCGGAAGAATGCCAACTTCTTCATACCACGGCAGATGTTAACTTCGAGGAGGAATTTAGTTGCCTCGGCAACTACATTGCCGATCAAGAGGAACCTGAAGAGCATGAAGAACCGATCGATGAGGAACAACAAGAAGAGGCAAATTGGTTAGTCAATCGACGAGGTACATACTTTGGACCACTAGATTACTCAGGTAAGGAAGGTAAGCTCGAAAAGCCCTTTATTGAAAAACCACCGATTCTTGAGTTGTAACAGTTGCCAGAGCAACTAAAACATGCTTACTTGGGAATCGATAATACATTGCATGTAATTATTTCCTCTAAGTTACAGCCTGAGGAGGAAAAGAAACTAATCAAAATGTTGATGCCACACAAGAAGGCAATAGGGTGGACAATTGCCGACTTGAAGGGAATTAGCCCGGCAGTGTGCATGCACAAGATTTTGTTGGAAGATGATCACAAACCTTCGATTGAGGCCCAGAGGAGATTGAATCATGCCATGAAAGAGGTTGTAATGAAAGAAATCATCAAGTGGCTTGACGCCGGCATCATATACCCTATCTCTGATAGTACATGGGTAAGTCTGGTACAATGTGTACCAAAAAAAGGGAGGTATAACGGTGGTAAGTAATGAAAACAATGAACTTATTCCAACCAGGACTGTGACCGGTTGGAGGGTTTGTATGGATTATCGAAAGCTAAACAAAGCCACTAGGAAAGACCACTTCCCATTACCCTTTATTGATCAAATGCTTGACCATCTTGCAGGTAAACCCTTTTATTATTTTCTTGATGGTTATTCAGTTTACAATCAAATCACCATAGCACAAGAAGATCAAGAAAAGACAACCTTCACATGCCCATACGGTACTTATGCTTTCCGAAGGATGCCGTTCGGATTGTGTAACGCCCTGGCAACCTTCCAAAGATACATGATGGTACTCTTTTCAGACATGGTCGAAGACTTCCTTGAGATCTTCATGGATGATTTTTCTGCTTTTGGTAATGACTTCGACAACTGCCTCGGCAATTTAGAGAAGGTATTGGAAAGATGTGAAGAAACCGATTTAGTCCTTAATTGGGAGAAGTGCCATTTTATGGTAGATGAAGGAATAGTGCTTGGCCACAAGATTTCATCCAAGGGAATTTAAGTAGACAAAGACAAGGTGGACGTGATCGAGAGATTACCCCCACCAAGTTCGGTTAAAGGAATCTGAAGCTTTCTTGGACATGCAGGTTTTTACGGGAGGTTCATTCATAATTTTTCTAAAATTACTAAACCCTTGTGCAATTTGCTTGAACAAGATAAAGTCTTCAATTTTGATGATTCTTGCACCCCAAGCATTCGAAACCCTAAAGGAAAAGCTTGCCTCGACACCCAATGTCGTTCCATCAGATTGGGCTACCTTTTGAGCTCATGTGTGATGCAAGTGATTTCGCGGTAGGAGCAGTCCTAGGCCAACGCACAGGTAAGACCTTTCATGTGATATACTATGCTAGTAAAACTCTTAATAGTGCTCAAGTGAATTACACAACAACGGAGAAAGAGTTACTAGTCGTAGTTTTCACATTTGACATGTTCCGATCCTATTTGATTGGTACAAAGGTAATTGTTCATACGGACCATTCGACAATTAAGTATCTATTTACAAAAAAAGGATGACAAACCTCATTTGATTCATTAGATATTACTTTTAAAAGAGTTTGACATTAAAATTAAGGACAAGAAAGGAACAGAAAATCAAGTGGCCGATCACTTATCACGTTTAGAACCCAATAAGGAGGAGTACAATTTAGAGATATGTGATGCATTCCTAATGAGCAACTGTTAGTTGCCTCAACAACCATGGATGGGCATGCCTCGGCAACCCTCGACGCCTTAGCAACTCTTGACGCGCACGTCGTGGCAACTCCATATACACACTTCGCGACAACCTCTGATGTGCACGACGCGGTAACCACTGATACCCACGCCTCGGCAACCATGGATGCGCATGCCTCGGCAACTCTTGATGCGCATGCCTAAACAACTCCAGATACGCACGCCGCGTCAACCACTGATGCGCACGCCTTGGTAACCCTTGACGCGCATGCCACGACAACTCTAGACGCGCACGCCTTGGCAACCATGGAAGCAGTTACCACGGCAACATATGCCTCGACAATACCCTGGTACGCAGATTTAGTTAATTTCCTTGTTTTTGGTATTTACCTTATGGCCTTACTCACCAAGGGAAGAAGCGGTTCCGTCATGATGCTAAGCATTACTTTTGGGATGAGCCTCTTTTGTTTAAACAATGTGCTGATTAGGTTATACGCCGATGTATCCCTGAAGAGAAGCAGCAGAATATACTCCAGCAATGCCATTTTTCACCCTATAGAGGACATTTTGGAGGAACTCGCACAACGGCCAAAGTTTTGCAATCCAGTTTGTATTGGCCAACACTGTACAAAGATGCCCAAGAGTTTTACAAGAAATGTGATCGTTTCCAGAGGACGGCCAATATCTCTAGAGGATATGAGATGCCGCTC
Organism: Hibiscus mutabilis; assembly: GCA_019671005.1. NCBI lineage: Eukaryota > Viridiplantae > Streptophyta > Magnoliopsida > Malvales > Malvaceae > Hibiscus > Hibiscus mutabilis. Next base: position 28,899,760 of record CM033713.1, read on the forward strand.
CCAAACATCATCGAGTAGAATTGTTCGATGTATGGGGGATCAATTTTATGGGACATTTCCCATCTTCATTCAGCAACCTCTAAATTCTACTTGCCGTTGACTACGTGTCTAAATGGGTTGAGGCAGCTACAGTTCCCACCAACAATTCTAAGACCGTGCAATGATTCTTGCAGAAAAACATATTTACACGGTTTGGGATGCCGAGAGCAATTATCAGTGATGAAGTCAAGCACTTCGACAATAAACTCATCGCCAAGATATTACAACGCTTTGGTGTATCTCACAAGATTGCCACGGCATATCACTCATAAACCAATGGGCAAGCAGAAATTTCCAACCGGGAATTGAAGGGTATACTCGAGAAAGTTGTAAATCTCTCTAAGAAGGATTGGTCAGTAAGACTAGATGACGCACTTTGGGCATATCGCACTGCATTCAAAACACCCTTAGGTATGTCCCCCTTCCGACTTGTCTATGGCAAACCATTCCATCTACCGGTGGAAATCGAACACAAGGCATATTGGGCAATCCAGACAGTGAATATGGATTGGGAAAGTGCCGGACAAAAGCGTTTGTTGGACCTCAACGAGATAGAAGAATTTCGTGCACTCGCCTATAACAATGCACGAATCTACAAGGAGAAAACAAAGCAACAGCATGACAAGAAACTATTGCCGCGTCAATTCATGCCAGGGCAACTAGATCTCTTATTCAATTCTAAGCTAAAACTTTTCCCGGGAAAACTAAAATCAAGATGGTCTGGACCATTCGAAGTTGTCAAACCATTCTTCCATGGTGCCGTAATAATCAAGTCCATCACTGACGAACATGAATTCAAAGTTAACGGACAAAGATTGAAGCACTACAACAGTGCCCATGTGGAACGTAACAAAGAAGTGGTCACCTTAGGAGATGCATGAGCATGCTCTCCTTTCAATATTTTCTTTTTCTTTTTATTTTCATTTTTATTTTTAGGAGATATTTTATTTTTCTTCATCATCTTTAGTTTCCAGGTTTTCTTTGTTTTTTTTTCTTTTCCACAACAAGACTCACAACCACCATGCTAAAGATATTCACTGCCGACTACTTGCCACGACAAGCGAACCTGCCTCGGCAAACATAGATCAAATCAAAGCAATGCTATTCACGCAGTATCGGCCACAAGCATTCAACCACCGATCGGAAAATGAATCAAGCAAACGACACGAAGGAAACTTATCACTCGAGGTGACGACCTCTTTGACTAACTCATTTCATTTAGTTTCTTTTAAATTTTGTTTCACTTTTACATGCATTGAGGACAATGCTTCTCTCGTGTTTGGGGGGTGTTGGTTTCTAGTTAGTTTCATGTTTAGTTGCATTCATCTTTAGCACTCACATATAGGTTGCATATGTTACTTGACATGCCTTTAATTGGATTTAATTTCTTAAGACTTGTTGAATATCCGATGATGAATTTTTGCCACTGCACTTAATTGAAATAACCTTTAATTTTAAGATTACATGAAAAGAACTTAGAATTTTACTGTGAGACTGATTTTTTTTACACGGTTGTGACTTGTTGATTGAAAGAAACTTAGTGAACTTAGGTTGCTTAAAATTTGGGTAAATTTAAAATTGAAAATTAAAAGTTAATTTCTTGCTAGACGTGCCCGAAACTGGCTCTAGTAGTTAATGCACATTAAAGAACCGCTAGAGGTGCCCGAAAATGGCTCTAGTCGACTAAAATAAAATGAGAAATTGCTTACTTTGCTAGAGGTGTCCGAAATTGGCTCTAATGAATATAAAAATAAATGCCCTGGTAATTAAATTGATAAAAGCCTATTGTTCACATAGAATCTTGAAAATCAACTTGTACACAACTACGTACACACATTGTCACAAGCATTATAGTTCGATTCCGGGTAATTTTTGTGCTATTCGAAAAATTAAAAGGTGATCATACTTTGTACCACAGTTCCGTGGTTTGAATTCAAGTTTGAAGCATGTCTTTGATGATTAAAGTCTTGGCAGGTAATTGTTAGTTTGCATTGCTTGAGGACAAGCAATAGTTAGAGTTTGGGGGTGTGATAAGTGTTCGAAAGTACTATTTTTATTACCCTTTTTACTCATATTATTGTTAGACTTAGGCTCATATTAGTTGCATTATTAGTCATTCATGCATGTTTGCATCGTTTCCTTGGTGGACAAGCTTGATTTCATTTTTGCTCAATTTTGTGGAAAAAGATACTGCTTTGGTGCGTTTTTGTGTGTGTGTGCAGAATCACTTGCCAAAGCAAGGCTGGAACCAGTTGCCAGGGCAATGCATGAAGGAGATGCCGAGCTAGTTTCCAGGGCAATTTTTGACCAGGAATAAGATGATATGGTAGTCAAAATCGATGACTAGATATGCCCAAGATGGCGTGGAGCAAAGCTAAATCCCAAAGGAGTTTGATTTCCATGAAGAGGTCAAAGAGAAATTAAATCCCAAGAAGATATGAGAAGTTCTAGAAGGAATTTAAATATAATAAAGAATTATATTCTTTAAAGATAATTTAATTCCAGCATAACTTCCTCCTCAAAAAAAACTTTGACCTAGCCCTATAAATTGAAGACCATGCTGTCAACTCCAAGGTGGAGAGAGGAGAGAATTTTTGACAAAGAGATCAAGGGGAGAGAAGAGAGAATTTTCGACAAGATCAAAGGGGGAGTTATCGACAAGGCTCAACCATTCTTCATCTTTTTCTTTCTTTGTTCCATTAGGTTTATGCTAGGAATTCTTTGTCTTGTGTTTCTTCGAAACCTAGCCATGAACTAAATCTATTTGGTTAAGGTTATTGTGTTTTGTGGTTGTGAGAAAAAATTGGATTTTGTTTAGGTAATAAGAGTTTGCACTTTTAATTCAAGGTTTACTTATTCTTGGTTCTTATTCTTGTTTGCGAGTGAATTGGGAGAGGATCTCGTAACTTCATCTATTTATCTAATATCGGGAGAGTTAGATTCAAGAAATGAATGAGTATGGTCTTTATGCAATCTATTGATGGTGAAGAGCGCAAGATTGGTTGTTGTTCACCCTTGATTCACGCAGGGATGTATTATCAAGGCATGCACAAATAGCTAGAGTTTTGACTTAGGGATAAGAAGAAACCATTGAAAAACGCTCCGCCGAACCTTGAAGTTGCTGCCCAGCCGCCCAAGTAGTTGCCCAGCTAGTCGCCCAGGCAACCATCGATTAGTTGCCAAGGCAACCCCGATGTGCAAGTTGCCACGGCAACTGAGTTGCCCTTGTACTCTTTTACCAAGACGATCCAATCGGCTATCACACCTCAACTCACGATAACCTGGAATATTCTCTCTCATTTAATTACATCTTCTTTTACTTTATTGCTTTCTAGTTTAGTTGTTAGTTAAAACTCCTACAATCTTCTACTTGTGTTTTTACTTTTTTACAGTGCAAGAGATTAGATTCTTGAAGTGGCACCAATCCATGTGGAGACGATATTTTTTATACTATAACTTGCGATGTGTACACTTGCACAATTGTGGAACACTTATTACGCGCAACAGTGCCATAAGTGAAAGATGTAACCATAGAGGTATGGCGATGTTGCACAAGGAAGACGATTTCCGCGAACATAATTTGATCAAGGTTTGGTCGCTTACCCTCACGAAAACAAAGGAGCCAAAAGTCATCGACTTGGCGGATCGTAGAAAACTTGCCACTGGATGGACGGAACCACCAAGTGATCATGAGGTATAGGATGCGGTTATGGGCATTTAGCATGGTCACGGAGCCTCCAAGGACATGTCCCAACGAATCCTATCATCAATTCTCGTATCCTCAAAACCCAAAAAATTTACTAAAACGGTTGAATTAATGCGAAATTTCTTACCCATTAAATAAGATTCAATTGCAATAACCAAGAATCTATTTTCATTGAAAATACATCAGGCATTGGAATAAAAAATCAAATAAGGTTTCGGTATAAAATCCCAGGTATACTAAAAAATGACATAAGTTTCCATTCTTCCATTAAATTATGATATTTAAATGGAAATCTTTAGGATGATAGAAAAATGATCGAAGTAACACACCCTCGACGAATTTTATAACTTTGATATTTCTTAAAACGATCCATAGCATTTGGAAATTGCGGTTCATTAAAACAATTTTGATAGATATGGGTGAGATTGGGTCGATTACCATTATGGTCGGGATTGTGACTGGGAGGATTGGAACTAGAGGCTATTTCTTTTCTCGCACGTTTCTTTGGTGCCATTATCTAAAATTAAATCAAACCAAAAACAATGTATGCATAAATCAACACATTCAATCCAATGTTCAAGGTATTGGTAAAATTCTATATAATATAGTTTAAAAAAATACAAGCATAAAAATAATTTTTGGGTAAAGAAAATTTCAAAAATAATGTTACAAATTATACGGTTTAATTTTATATTCGAACAAAAAAATTTCATATTTTAAGAAGTTTTTTATAAAAGCATTGAAAACTATACTATGTATATTCTAAATCTATTATTATAATACAAAATCAGTGAGTAAATATGTACGAAAAATAAAAGAAAAGAGTTAGGGTTTAACCTTGAATTTTGGGATTAAGGATGAATGAAGAGATGTTGATGCACAAACTTGATGATTTTTGCTTGGGTTTGATTGAAAAACCAAAAGCCCTCAAAGATTTTGAAGATTTGTGTGAAAAATTGTGAGGGTTTGGGAGCTTTTATAGAGAAAATTTGGACTAGGGTTTTGAAAGAAAAGTAGAAGAGTTTTAATTAAAGTTGGATCCTCTTTTGATGCCATAAAAACTGTCTAGCGGCTGCGCGTACCGATACGCCACGTGGCGTATCGAAACGCGGCATCAAAACACTTATTAGCGTGTTTCGATATGCGATCTGTATCGATACATGTAAAGTCGTACCGAAACATGTTTCAATAACCTGCATCGATACGAGGAATACTGTATCGATACGCCTGTGCCAGAAATGACATTTTTTGTTACATGTTGCTCAAAAATTCAATTTGAATCGAATCGAAATGCATGAAAATGATATGAGATCATCATGTATGAACAAAAACAGATGCATACTCCCCTAGCAACAAGCATATCAAACAAATTCAAGCATGTTTTTAAGACGAAAAGAGGCTCTAAGGGTCAAGGAAGGCTAGTTAAACCTAACTCTCTCCTAAGAGACCAAAAACGTTCTTTGTCTAAAGGTTTTGTAAAGATATCCGCTAGTTGGTTCAGGTGTCTACATACTCTAGAAATACATCATTTTTCAAGACATGATCTCTAATGAAATGATGTTTTATCTCTATGTGCTTGGTTCTAGAATGTTGGATGAGATTCTTAGTGAGACATATAGCACTAGTGTTGTCACGCCTAATGAGGATGATACCGACATCAATTCCATAATCTAAGAGTTGTTGCTTCATCCAAAGGACTTGAGCACAACAACTCCCTACTGATATGTACTCTGCCTCGGTGGTAGATAATGCTACACTATTTTGCTTCTTAGAAAACCATGATATAAGCATACTACCTAGGAATTGACATGTACCGGAGGTACTTTTTCTATCTATCTTACAACCCTCATAATTCACATCTGAGAAGGCATGTAAACTAAATGAAGACTTTCTAGGATACCAAAGACCTAAACAAGGTGTATCTATAAGGTATCTAAAGATTCTCTTAACGGCTATAAGGTATGATTCTCTAGGACTAGCTTGAAATCTAGCACACAAGCAAATGCTAAACATTATATCCGGTCTACTTGCGGTAAGACAAAGCAAAGATTCTATCATTGATCTATAAAGCTTTAAATCAACACACTTACCTCTTTCATCTTTGTCAAGCTTTGTGGAATAGCTCATAGGTGTGGCTTGAGATTTCACATTCTCCAAGCCAAACTTCTTGAGCATGTCCTTGATGTACTTAGCTTGGTTGATGAAGATGCCGTCCTTTCTTTGTTTAATTTGGAGCCCCAAGAAGGACGAAAGCTCCCCCATCATGCTCATCTCAAACTCACCTTGCATCAACTTTGCAAAATCTTGGCAAAACAATTCATTAGTAGAACCAAAAATTATATCATCAACATATATTTGAACTACTAAAATGCCTTTGCCATTTCTTTTAATAAAGAGTGTAGTATCCACCTTTCCATTATCGAAACCTTTTTGAATTAGAAAACTTGATAATCTTTTATACAAAGCTCTAGGAGCTTGTTTCAAACCATATAAAGCATTTGAAAGTTTGAAAACATGGTTTGGGTAATTTGGATCTTCAAAGCCCGGTGGTTGTTCTACATACACCTCTTCATTAATAAAACCATTTAAAAACGCACTTTTTACATCCGTTTGAAAAAGCATAGATTCATGATAACATGAAAATGCTAGAAGCATCCTAATAGCTTCCATTCTAGCTACGGATGCATAGGTTTCATCAAAATCGATTCCTTTTTCTTGAGTGTAACCTTGAGCAAAAAGTATAGCCTTGTTTCTCACTATGTTGCCACTCCCATCTAGTCTGTTTCTAAAGACCCATTTAGTTCCTATAGTAGACTTATTACTAGGCCTATCAACTAATGTCCATACTTGACTTCTCTCAAATTGATTTAATTCTTCTTGCATGGCCAATATCCAATAATCATCTTTTAATGCTTCTTTGATATTTTTAGGCTCAATGCATGAAAGGAATGCAACATTACAAGCATTTTTAAGAGAAAGTCTAGTGGTTATGTAACACCCCCTTCTCGTGACCATATACCAGACACGAGTCGAAAATGTCACTGCTTTTTAAAATAGTCTTTTAATAAAAAACCGGGGTAATTTAAAATTTTTTGGAAACTTCTCAATGGTCACCCATCTTGAAATTTCCTTAGCTCAAGCATGTTTAAATTTAATCAAATCATAAATAAAATATTAACTCTAGATCCGATAATAGAACTTTTTACATAAATAATATAGTCATATTAAAACAAATCATTTTATTAAAAATGATTCTATTTAATATTATTCGAATCTAGCCTCATATAGGATATGCCAAATCATGTCATATAATAATTAAATTGTAAACATACTTACTGTCTATAAAAGATTTATAAAATATTTATTGACCTAGTTAAGGCATTTTAATAAAATAGACCAATTTATATAGTACATGCCACTATTAAACATATATAAAAAAATATGGATGTCATGATTACCGAAATACATGTCGATTTTCTTCTATACATAATGGTGATGCAAAAGTTGTCATCTACTAATCCCAATTACCTGCGTGTATAACATAAATACACGTTGAGTATATCTCAGTGAGGCATAAGATGAGTGACATTTAATACACTAATGCATGATAATTTATAAAACATGATAGTCATTAAATTACATATTCGGTAATGCAGGAATTTCTATACTGTAAAATCATGTACATGTACTGTAATAATCTTGTACTGTAAAATCATATACATGTACTGTAAAGTCATATATCTGTAATGTATAATTATGCAGTTATCTTGTGAAATCATATAGCCCAAGGTAAATATCAAGTGACTAATATAAGAGTCGTGTACATTTTAGTACTATCCTTTCTATCGACACAATGAAGTGTCAGGAACATATCAACACAATGAAGTGTTGCAAACTATCAACACAATAAAGTGTTTCCATATCAACACAATGAAGTGTTGCAAACTATCAACACAATGAAGTGTTGCAAACTATCAACACATAAAGTGTTGCAACTATCGACGTCGCATATTGTCGACACAATAAAGTGTCAGATACAGTGTGACTCTTATGGTATACCACTATATTGTCTGACTCAATATTATACTACTAAGGGAAACTTTAAAATCAATTCCTACAAAATGGCAAGCAACTCATATACAATCCATATCATGTAAAACATACCATATTAGAGCAGTACATACTCCAATATGCTTTATAACTTTCATGGTGTACTACCATAAAAGAAACCGTATCAAATAACTTTTTCATATATAAACCATATGTGATCATAAAATATGCCACAATCTTTAAATCAGTAAAATAAAGTACCATGCCAAAAACATTATGATGTTTATAAATTTTTTTTACCTTTTCAGGTGACTTATCGCAAGTCTCCCTTTAGTATGTTAATAAACATACATTTAAAAACATGTATGCACTCACCTTAGCCTTGTAATGAGGTTGCCTTTACTATTCAATATCACTCCCGATCTTTTCTTTTTATTGATGCGACCTCGATTTATATCGGAATCTAAAATTCGAGTTTCGGGGCTTGAATCAAACTTGGAAAATTTTTCTCCATTTTTTTCTTTCTCCCCCTCATATTTTGAAATTTGAGGATGAAGAATGGTCTTTATCTTTTTCATGTATCACGTAATCATGTAACATCTGTATCATGTAATCATGTAACATCTTGTTATTATTATCATCGTCTCTGGCTAGAAGCCCATGGAAACCCCGTAGCCTATCTGCATTGTAGTGCCTTGTAGAGTACGTACTTGAATGGACGCTCTTTGCTCCTCATATAAGGACACCCTTTGGTCCTTATATTAAACACCTCGTTAGTGCATTTTGTACTATGAGCTTCTATCCCTAGGGTGTATCTTGTTTCATTTTAATATTGTCATTATCCATATTTCATGTATGCATAATGCATCATCATTTATGCAAACAATAATTCGTAACTGGTATTCCATCAAGCTTGCCATGTCAAGCATTGTATCATATCATGTATTATAAAGAAATGCAATGCCATTTTCAATGTAATGCAAACATTTAGAAATGCACTCACGAGGTGTTTAATATAAGGAGCAAAGAGCGTGAGCGTCCTTTGGAATCAAAGAGGATTCAAGATACTATAAAGGAAATGATCGAGTAGAATTTAGTGAGGCGTACTATTATATGGCCCAGCGTGTATCTTATGTCACACGTAGGTTTCCTGAAAATAGTCTATCGAGGAGGAGCAGAAATTTGAGAAAATCAAGTTACTACAATAAGTTTAGTAAGTACGTCTTTACCATAATTTGATAGACTAGTGGGCATGTAAGTATTTTAAAGTTGAACTGTCTGCAGCATAAGTTTACAACGTACTCATATGCTTTTATGGTTGGATAAGCTTAAAAATACGAATTGTTAACAATAGCAAAATCTTTGGTATGGTTAAAATGTTGTTTAGACCTAAAAGCGTAAAAATTTTAAAATCAAGAAAGGGTCTAGGCAGCTTGCGTAGTTTTCACCCCGAATTATATTATTTTTATTTTAATAATTCAATTATAAATTTGTAAACAAATTCAGGGTCAAAACTAGCTGCACCTAGACGACATAGTTTTAAATTTAAAACTAAGAAAGGGTTAAACTACAAATTAAATTTTGGTATAAAAAAATATTTACAAGTCAAGATTTCTTCTAATGATTCTGTAACATCTTTAATGTATATTCGATCTATGAGTATACGTTAAGGGTGTTACAGGTTACCCCTTTGGATGGATCACCCAAAATCTCACCACCTTTGACATAGTTGTACTCTCTTGGGTAGCTCACTTCTTTTTCATCTAGATTCATGTCTCTTAAGGCTTCTAGAGGTGGATCTTGTGCTTCTTCTTCTTTGGCTGGAACTTTATCCACCTTTGATGTTTGTCCACCATTATTGTCTTCAAAAATCCCTACATCATCATCATCACAAAAATCCTTCCTCGGAATGAGGTTATCATCGAAAACCACATGAATAGACTCTTCAACAACCAAGGCTTTTTTATTAAATACTCGATAGGCTTTAGAGTTTAAAGAATAACCAAGAAAAATAGCTTCATCACTTTTAGAATCAAATTTACCTAAATTATCTTTTCCATTGTTTAGAACAAAACAATTACAACCAAATGGGTGAAAATAGCTAATGTCAGGCTTTTTGGATTTTAAAATCTCATAAGGAGTTTTCTTTAAAATAGGCCTAATCATTACTTTATTTATTATATAGCAGGTCGTATTAGTGGCTTCCGCCCAAAAATATTTTGGTAAATTATTTTCACAAAGCATGGTTCTAGCCATTTCTTCTAAAGTACGATTTTTCCTCTCTACAACCCCATTTTGTTGAGGTGTTCGAGGGGCTAAAAAATTATGGCTTATACTATTAGATTTACAAAAATCTTCAAAACCTAAATTTTGAAATTCGATACCATGGTCACTTCTAATATGAGTAATAAGTTGACCAACATCATTTTGAGCGATTTTTGAAAATGTGATGAAATTTTCTAAAGCCTAATCTTTGGTACTTAAGAATAGAACCCAAGTATATCTAGAGTAATCATCAACTAAAACAAATGCATATGATTTTCCACCTAAGCTAGTAGTTCTAATCGGACCAAAAAGATCCATGTGGATCAATTGTAAAACTCTACTAGTTGTAACATCATTAATAGGTTTGAAAGAAACTCTTTTATGTTTGCCCTTTGCACAAGCATCACAAATTTTGTCAAGAGAAAACTTAATTTTAGGCAAACCTCTTACTAGATCTTTTGAAACCAATTTTTCTAAAACACTCATGCTTGCATGCCCTAATTTTCTATGCCATAACCATGAATCATTTTCATCATTTGCAACAAAACATGCATTAAAAATATGAATGTCATCTAAATGCACCATGTATATGTTTCCTATGCGATGACCAAGAAGCACAATTTTGTGGGTTTTGACGTTTATAATTTTGCAACCATGTTTATCAAAAATCACTACGAAACCTTTATCACAAAGTCGGCTTATGCTTAACAAGTTATGTTTAAGACCGTTGACATATAAAACATTTTCAATAAGTATGAAAGAATGATTACCGATGGAACCCATTCCTTCAATTTGACCTTTGGAGTTGTCACCAAATGTCACTAATCCTCCTTTCTTTAGATCAAGTTCCAAAATTCTACTTTTATCTCCGGTCATGTGTCTCGAGCATCCACTATCAAGGAACCATGAATTTGCACTTGAAACTTTGGCCTTGTAGAAATGCTCCCTCCTACAAACATGGAATTAATTTTTGATTTTTGGTACCCAAATCTTTTTGGGTCCATGTACATTAGTTTTCAAAATCTTGGTTAGGAATCCATACACTTCTAACTTTCTTACCATAATAGGGCCTTGAATACCCTTCATGTTTGTACCCACCAAAGTTCCTTTTTACATAGTTGGGTTTTGAAGATTGCCCTTTTTAAAACTTGGTTTCCCAACCTTGTTCAAGGAAGCTTTGAGATCATTTACCTCCTTGTGGTAATGATCATTCAACTCGAAAAGAAGGTTGTTTAAATCAACATTTTATTTTTCAAAATATTTTTGATTGTCTAATAAATCACAAACCTTCTTTTCAAGTTCTGAATTAGTTTTAGATAAGGAATCGTTTTGGTTTTTCAAATCAAGGATAATTTTCTTATTTTTCAAAATAGATTCCTTATATTTTTCGACCAATTCGTTATACACCTCTTGCAACTTATCATAAGCTTCTTGAAGCTCATCAAATATGAAATCGAAAGTCGATGAGTTAGATGTTACCTTTGGATCCTCTTCAAGATCCATGAGGCAAAGATTTGTCACTTCTTGCTCCTCTTCATCGGATGATGATTCCTTATCGCTCCAAGTAGCAACGTGAGCCTTAAGCTTCTTCTTCTTCCCGAAGCTCTTCTTTTTGAGTTGAGGACATTCGGTTCTTATATGCCCCAGCTTCTTGCACTCAAAGCATATGAGTTAATCATTCTCTTCCTCCTTGTTCTTGAAATCCCTTCTTCGGTTGAATTTTCTTCCACGGCTGGATTTCATGAACTGAGTGAATCTCTTGGCTAACATAGCCAACTCCTCGTCTTTTTCCTCACTAGAATTACTCTCATCATAAGATGCTTTAAGAGCAATTACACTCTTCTTCTTCTCTACTATATTCTTCTTGACCTTCATTTTTTCTTTTTTCTTTTCTTCATCCATTCTTTTCTTCATTATCTAATGGGTGAGAAGAGAACCCATGAGAGCGTCGAGCTTTAGCGTCTTGAGATCTTTCGTTTCTATGATGGTCGTTCTTTTACCATCCCAAGACTCGGGAAGTGAGTAGATTAGTTTCTGAACTAGCTTCTCCTCCGGGATAATTTCTCCTAGACCCTTAAGCCATTGACGATGACAAAGAATCGTTCAAACATCTTTGAGATGTCTTCATCCGGCTTCATCTTGAAATTTTTGTAGCTTAAATTAAGAAGCCCAATCTTGGTATCCTTAACTTCATTAGTGCTTTCGTATGTAATCTCGGGCTTATCCCAAATTTCTTTAGCACTTGAGCAATATGACATCTTTGAGTACTCATCCGGTCCAAGAGAGCAAAATGGCATGTGCATGGCTTTATCATTGATTTGAAGCTTCTTCCGATCTTCATCGGTCATCTCATGCTTGGACTTTGGTACTAGACGATCACATTCTCTCTTCATCGAGATTGTCGGTCCATCTTCCACTACATCCCATAGAAGGTAGTCATGTGATTTGATGAAGAACCTCATATGGTTTTTTCAATAGGGATAGTTATCCCCATTGAAATATAAAGGTTTGGTGATGGAGTGAGACTCATACAAGTTGTTGTTGGAGGTGGATACCATGGCTTTGACTTCTATTGATTGAATCACCTTCTAGGATCACCTCAACGGTTGTTAGACCTTCGGTTGAGTGTGGCTCTGATACCAATTGTTAGGATGATCAATCAATTGAGAAAGTGGCCAAGATGGGGTGAATTGGCAATTTAAAACTTTGGAAGCAATTTAATAACGTATGAACAATGAGACACAAGGATTTATATTGGTTCAACCTTCTAACAAGGTCTACATCCACTACCTTAGCTTCCTACTAAGGATTTCAACAATTTCACTATGAAATCTTCCCCTTTTCTAGGCTTAGGAGGAAACCGTTACAACTTCAAAGTTTTCTACCCAAAGCTTTGATTGATCCACTCTTTTACAAAGAAAGTTTTTGCAAACAGAAAAATAACCTCTCAAAGGTGAATTTGTTTGCCCAAATACAATTTCCCACAACCCCAAACTTAAAACTAAGGATTACAATGAAATACACAAGTTGGGTTTACAAGGGTTTGACTCTAAAAGCTCAAATGGTTGGATTTAGCTCGAATGCTTGAATGTTGTTCAATGAAGGTTCAATAGTTGTTGCAGCAGCATTGGAGACTTGTATTTATACCCTCTTATTGATTTCTATCTATTTGGGTGGTTTAAGTCATCAATATAGCCATTGGGGACCATTTTTCCTGCAATAAATGCTGTCTGGTGACCTACCATATTGGTACACGAGAGCCCGTATCGATACTTGTTACAAGAAGAATATAGCCATTGTGCAGTAGCGTATCGATACGCGGGAGGTCGTATCGAAACGGTCATAGTATAAAATTGGGGGTATCGAAACGGCAAGGTCGTATTGGTACGATATTTGCTTACTAGAATCTGAGTTGAAAAATTGCATCGGTACGCCTAGGGACGTATCGATACGGGTAACTGAAAATTAAAAGTTCGTTGATTCCAATAACTGACAAGGCAACGGTTGAAAAATTTAATGCAAAGATCTTGAAGATCTTGAAAAACCGTATCGATATCGATGGGACCGTATCGATACGATTAAGAATATCTTAAACACAGATTTCAGATCATATCAAAACGGTGTAAGTAGTATCGAAACTCCTTACTATAACATTTGCCCAGATGAATGTCATATCGAAACGGGTGAGGTCGTATCGATACACATAGTTTAAAATGCAGTCCCAATTGAAGGTCGTATTGAAACGGTCCAGGTCGTATCGAAACGATTTGCAAAACCAAATTCTAGTAGCTAAAATCTGTATCGATGCGCCATAGGGTGTATCGATATGCTTGGGCGTATTTCTTAAATTTTGCCTTGAAACACTTAAAAAAATTTTGGGTTTAAGTTTTTTAACTTTGGAAAATTTTTCCTTGTCATTTTGTGAGACTTTTGAGTATTTAAAAATTTATTTTCTTTTACAATTTGGTCCTTAAACAATTTGTTATATTAAAATCAAATATAGGTTTTACAAAGTTGAACTACTATAAACAATTGTGTAAATTTTTATTTTTCGATTGTTTTCACCATAAAATTTTTATAGCCAATTCACCCCATCTTAGCATATTTCAGTTGATCGTATCGAGCTTATCATAATCACCTGACATATATTATTTATTTTCAAGATTCACATACATAATTATTTTTAATTTATTTTTAATTATATTTTATATTTTATAATATGAAGTACTAGATTTGAATGAAATAAGAACAAAAATATTTCTCGAATAATAATAATAATAATATACATGGTTATGATCAATTAAAAAATCAAGTTTGGTATAACTCAATTGTAAGTAATCTTTAACTGAGTAACTCGATTGTATGTTTTAATAATTGAATGACATGTTTATAACTTTACTAATAATTGAATCACTCCCATGTAGTTTACCCTTAAAACTTTTAGTATAATTTCACCCTAGTACACGCATGCCACTGTCCCAATGAAGTGTAGTTGTAGACTTATGGTCTATCTATATCCTAGTACATCACATGCAGGCCAGTTGGAAATTGGCCTAATAAACAACGGCTTACCCATGCCATGGCCTTTTGGTGTACGTTTCATACGCATACGCCATTCTATCTTATCGTATCGTCAGCCACCCACTTATACTCCTGGGAATAGCAATCACCCTTTCTTATTTTCATGCACGTAAACAACATCATTCATACTACGAGTTCTGCCAAGCATCACTTAAGTGGCGGAGCCAAAAAATTTATATAATAGCGTTAAAATATTCATAGCACTACACTAAGTATTGTTGACCCCATACCTCAATAAATTAAGTGGGGTCAAATATAATATTTCCTATAAAAAAATTCTATATTACCCCTTGAAAACTCCATATCCCAACAAATCAAGAGGTCAATTGCACCCCCAATTTCTATTCTACATCTGCCCATGAGCACCCTACGATGCGACTAAATTATGAAGGACTCTAACACATATTTTTATCTAAATTAAAATTTAACTTAAATTCTTACCAAGTTGATAAGAATTTAGGTTATAACATAATTTTTTACTCAATTGATAAGAATTTATGTTTTACTTAAATTATTACTCAATTGATAATAATTTAGGTTATAACATAAATTCTTACGCATTTAATAAGTACTTTGGTGGCTAAATTAAGTCAATATTCCCTTTTAGGGAAATATTGAGAAAAACACCCTCCATTAATGGTTATGTAGAAAAATACCTCCTTTCAGTCCACGTAAGGCAAACTCGCTTTTGGCTGTAAAAAGACTGGATAAATTATATTTTTTTATTTCTTACCTACCCACTCAACACATAACTCGTGTTTAGCTAAGCGCGAGTTTGAAACTCGTTTTTTGCTAAAAGCGAGTTTGCCTTACGTAGACTGAAAAAGTGTTATTTTTCTACATAACCATTAATGGGGGTGTTTTTCTAAATATTTCCCTAAAAAGGGAATATTAACTTAATTTTGTCAACTTTAGTTTTACCTAAATTATTACTCACATTTTAGCCGCTAAGGGTGACCTTAGCATGTCCCCTAGTACCTTTGAAGTAGTGAAAGTTGGGGGTGTTAAAAAATACCCGATCCGATTGACCCGACCTATCAACCCGTCAATCCGAACCTTAAAAAATTGAATAGTTTTTTTAAACAATTGTCCGACCTGGGATTTTTTTCCGGTAATTGGGTCGGGTTTGAGCCAAAATTTTTATAACTAGGTACTCGACCCGATACTTCTAATATATTTATTTTTTTAGTTTTAAATTATATTTTTATTGTGGATTCCTTAATATTTTTACCTAAAACTAAATTTACACCTCTAAATTCTTTCTATGTTTGTATTATGTACTTTTAAGTTTTAAAATTTTTAAAAATATTTGTATTAATTTGTTAATACAAGATTCGAAATAAAAAACGAGATTAATATTTTTAATGTCTTTTTTGTGATAACCTTTAATATATATATCCAAATATTTCCATCTTAAAACTAACTTCATATCACTAGTTTTTGTATTTAGATTATCTATTATGAACTTTTAAATCTTATATGTTTACGATGTGATTTTTTTTTACTTTTAAATTTAAAAATAAATAAATAAATAACCCGAGTACTCGTTACCTGATTTCTTGATACTCGAATTTCGTGAGTACCAGGCTAAAGCGGGTCAGGACACGGGCCGACATATATAATATAAATACCCCTAGTGAAAGTTATGGAACCTACTTTTACTTCCTACGTTTTCCTGTTAGCTGTCTACCACTTGTACTTCTTTTGCATCGTATGTACACTTTTTCACACTTTGATTTTTTAAACTTATTAGTTAAATGACCTTAGAAATGTGGTAGCTTTATCAAACTCACCACTCTTCTCGTAATCTCGTTGCCTTCAACACGTGAAACCAGATAACTATACGTATAGCTTCTTCCAACAAGTTCCAGATTGGCCAGCTTTATTAATATATCAGCAAAAAGCCAAATCCCGAGCCCTAAAACAAGGAATTTCCATGTTTCATAGCTTTTAATGTTGCAGTGATACTGTAGCCCAGTATTACGATTCCCTTCACCAACTACACTGTAGTATATAGGTATGAATGACGCATAAAAGAAACAAAGTTTGGCAGAAAAATAACACTGTTGTTGCTTCTGCCAAAGCAGACTTCACCACGTGGGTCTTAGACACTGAAGATATAAAAATTTCCGAGGGTCATTCTTCGAAGGCTTAATGTACAAATTTGTTCTGAAATCTTTTTTAAGGGTTTCAATTTTGATATGGTGTTTAGATTATGATTTTTGTTTAATTATGAATTAAGGTTTTAGGGCTTAACTGTATAAAATTTTAGAATATATATAAAAATTCCCGAGGGTCATTCTTCAAAGGCTTAATATACAAATTGTCCACTAACGTTTTCACCTGTTATTATATTTTCTCCTAACGTTTTCACTCGTTACTTATGTTGCCCAAGATCATTAAAAAAACTTCCAACCAATAAAATTGTGTCACGTCAGTGTCTCTTTGACAAGGTTAAACCCCCATGATTTTAATTAAAGAAAAAATGACATGTTAAGTCTCTCTTTAGTCCTTAAAAAGTCTATTTGTGCTTAAAATTGACCCCTTGTAAATTTTATAATTTAATCCAATATTTGTTATTATTAATAATATTGTTTTATTTAAATGTTAATATTTAATAAAAAGAATTATTTAATATTTAAATGCTAACAATTAAATAAAATAATATTATCCATAATAAAAAATATTGGATTAAATTATAAAATTTAGAAATAAATGGAGATCAATTTAAAATAAAAATGGACTTTTTAAGGACTAAATTGAACAAAAAAATTGATAGACTTGACATGAAATTAATCATTTAATTAAAATTACGGGTTTGACATGGTCAAAGAGATGTTGGCATAACACGATCTTATTGGCTAGAAGTTTTTTTACTGATATTGAGCAATATGAGTAACGAGTGAAAATATTAGGGCACAATACGGAAGCAGGTGAAAATGTTAGGGGCCATGAACACATCATTGAAGAAGCCCAAGGGTTTAAGCACTTATTCACGAGCAGAGAAAATTTACATTCCAGTTCCAAATATGCTTATTCAAGCATTGGATCTGAACCTCAAGCTGTGGCAATCTTTTGATCATTTGCAGCTTGTTATTTATGTGTTTTAATATTTTCATTTGTGTGCTAGCTTAGGCATGTGGTGCATATAGTTGCATGTGTGTTGCATGAATTATTAATATAGTTATATGTTAATTACTTGTTAGTTACATATTTATTTTAATGCTACACGAGTAATAATTAATATAGTTGCATCTTGTATATTTAGTATTTGAATGATTAGAATTTCATACATTTTATTGCATATCTAATTATTGCATTATTACATATTTAATGTTTGCTTGATTAGAATTCTATGCATTCTCTTGCATACGTCTTTCATGCATGTTTGATTGTTGTTTTCTTATATATATGCACGGTTAGCTTTTCTACATAAATTGTTCTATGTGTCTTTGTAACACCCATCACCCTGCCTAGAAAGAATAGACACCAGTGACAAATGTCGCATTGATCACCGAAGTGATCCTAACTTGAACAAACTAAAAATAAAAATATTAAAAAAAAATCATGCACGATTATAAAACGGCATCTCTAGATGCATTAATGGATCCTATGCTCTTTAATTAAAAAACATATAAAATTTCACTAGAAACGGACATCTCGAACCTACTCAACTTTACAACATTATGAATTTAGGGAGTAAATTGTAAATTCTAAAACTTCATGGTGAAAATAGAAATTAATCAGGCAGATATACAACTCAACTATAAACATACTTACAAGTCAAATATTATCCCAAACAGAACATAGGAACCCATCTAATTGAAGGGTGGAAGTTAGGGACCAAATTATAAGAAAACATAAATTTCGTAAAGGCCCTAACTAACTTACCTACCGGCCCTACCGACCGTATCGGTACACGAGGACTCATACCGTTACTCGGGTTACACCCAGATTCCATTAGCTAATTATGGTACCGATATAGTAACTTTCGTACCGATACTCACGTAGGGGTACCGGTACGCTATGTTCGAGTATCAGTACTCCCTGAACAAAATTGTAGATTCAAATATGCCATTTTGATCTAAAACCTCTCAAATAAATTTCAAACACTCTAAACATGCTCCTAATGATGGATAAACATAAATGTCATATGATCAGATACTTGAACCACATTTTTAGCATCTAACATAGATAAATAAATCATCTAGAGGTATAAGCCTAAAAATACATATTGAGTCATACTAAAATATATAACTGATCATATCTTAAATAGTAAGCTTAAAATATCTAAAGACCACTCATATATGACCAAAAGGATGCAATGGGTATGAACAAGC
This sequence comes from Hibiscus mutabilis, assembly GCA_019671005.1. Taxonomy (NCBI): domain Eukaryota; kingdom Viridiplantae; phylum Streptophyta; class Magnoliopsida; order Malvales; family Malvaceae; genus Hibiscus; species Hibiscus mutabilis. The sequence goes on from CM033713.1 coordinate 28,918,741, forward strand.
CATCAAAAAGTAAACATAACCAAAAATTGGTCTTCCAACCAAAATGCGTGTTCATTCTTCAAGAAAAAAAAAAACAAAACATATAAAACCCACAACATTAAAATTAAAAATCAATCATATGCAACATCAAAAGTTTTAAGCAGCAAATATATCCTCAAATGAAATGATATACATTGCCTTATTACAAGTTTGTAAATTAGGTTTGCCTTATTAAAAGTACTCATGATGTTTGTTCTCGAGAAACGACTCTTAAGTTACATTTAACATGTTTGTCCCAAACAACAACACGCAGTTGATTGTCTTAGATCACCACAATTTATAATGTTTTCCTCGACTAAGATGAGCAATTGTTCTACCAATTTTCCTTCTTCGCCTCAATTTTTTCGTAACTATTTTTCTGACGGCACTCTGCTGTTGCACTAATGGTGAACACGAAATGACATTCTTTAGGACACAAAATACTGAAGTCTCTGAATACTCACAATGCAACCTTATTAAAAGCTACAATACCCTTGACAGTATAGTTGTCAAGTCTATCTGACCTATCAGCTAACTGGCAGCCATAATTATACTGTCACACATGTCAGGTCGTACAAATTCTAGACTTGATACTTCTATCAAACCTCCACTAATATAATCATAAGTGAAGAAGAGAGAGACAGAAACGATGATAACCATATCTTCTTCGCTGTCACTTTCTTTCTCCTTAAATCCTCATCCTCATCATAATAAGTGGTTCTTCGCCCAAATCAAAAATGGTGAATTGCCATAAATCATCACAACTACATTTTCACTAGGGGTGATAACGAGCCGAGCTGAGCCCGAGCCTGGCCAGGCTCGGAAACAGTGTTATTTGGCTAGGCTCGAGGCTCGGCGAGCTCGAAATTTTAGGCTCGAGCTCAGCTCGGACTCGACTCGAAATGGACAATTTTGCTATAATTTTTTTATAAAAGATAGGGCCTCGTTAAAACCCCCTTTTATAACCAACACTAAAACTTAATTCAATATCGGGGAAGGGAAAAAGAATACCCAATTTATTTTAGTTAATTTATTTTTAGTGGATTTTCCCCTAATTTATTTTATTGCTTTTCTTTTGCTAAAGAGATTACTTTTAGTGTATATGTAGCATATATAATATATATATATATATAATTATTCCGAGCCTGTTCACGAGCTTCTCGAGCCGAGCTTGGGTCGGCTATGCTCGGCTTGTTAAGGTCTCGAGCCGAGTCCGAGCCCAAGCCGAGCTTTAACCGAGCTGAACCCGAGTAGTTCGCTAGCCGGTCAGGCTCATTATCACCCCTAATTCTCACCATCAATTATTTTCTTTTAATTTTCCATTTTACCAACCAAACACATTAATAAAAAATATATTTTTAATCTTTCTAATTTTTTATTATACCATTTTTTTCTATCTACGTAGCAAAGTCTTAATCTTTTATACTCGGATCTAATTACACGAGCCTCGTCTCGTTGTCATCTTCTTAGTAATATTTGCCAAAGTCGCGTCATCATCATCATCTTCACCGATAGTGACAGCTTGTGTATTAGCAAGTTTAACAATATGAGATACAACATCTAGAATATCCTCACCCACAACATATTGGGTTTATTCCTCAAGCATTGCAACACTAGGAACAACAGATTATCAATAGCAACCATACAATGAAAACAATGTCGATAAAGAATATCAAAAGCTTTAGTATATACCCAAGATTTCTGCCATAAAGATACGAAACGGAATGATATACAATACAGTATAATATGTGAGACCTTAATTCTTTTATATAACTACCGATATCCAAGTTATTGGTTGATTAATCTAAATTAGATATTGTATAGACACATTATGAGTGATCCTCCCAGCCATGGCCAACCCTAGGCTTTCGATGGCCTAGGATGAACCTATAATTAAACCCTAAATTAGGGTCGTATTGTGTTTATCGTGGTTGAGGACATAACAAATGTTATTTTGGTCACTAAGAGTATCACAGTTGTGAATTATTTTAATAACTATGATATTGTGGACAGGGGTGGGCAAAACTTGAATCGACTCTGTAACGACCCCATTCTCGGGTTAGTGAATCGGGTCTTAGGCCCAGGTTATGGGGCTTTATCTTGGAAGTTTAAGTAAGGGTTTTTAGGTTTGAGCCCATTATTTTAGAAGATAAATGTTTGAATTTTAAATAGGATAGTGGGCGGAAAAAAGAGAGGAAGTTATTAAGGGGAGAGAGAAGAAAGAAAAAAATGGATAGTGGGAGAGAGAAGACGAAATGAGAGAAAAGTTGATAGAGGAGATTTCAAACTCTGATCTATGGAGATCGGGTCATCCATTGTTGACACCTCTACCTCTATTGTGTTTATCTCGTCAAGACGAGTTCACCGGTACTAGCGACACCACCATCGGAGTCACAGTCAGAATGAGTGAGAGAAAAAGTTTTGGGTTGTTGAGTTGAGGGGGTTTGAGTGCTCAAAACGAAGAACAGGGGCCACCATCGTACTCACTAGCATTGAGATAGCCGATTTGGGCGTTCGTCGTTGTCGTCCGGCCACTAGAAGCCGCCACAATCGCCGCCACCTGCTCGTCGGTGACGTGGGATCGAGGAGCACTATCAGTACATGATTCTAGCATGTGGTGATCTTCAGAGTACGATACTTGTGTTTAGTGGACTATGTATTCATAGGACCTTACGTGGCCGAGCCTGTAATTCTTACTTTTGAAATTGTAGTAATCCAGTCAAATGTTTAAAGGTTTAAAATTAAAGTGAAGCTCCTTTGTAATGATTTAAATTATTTATCTATATTTTTAATTGTTGGCTTTAAATGTTTTGGAAATACCTTGTTTGGGCTAAATTTATTTGCAAAATTTTATGTTTTGGTTTGGCCTGAGGCCCAAAATGACATCCGGGTTTGGTGTGTTATAGACTAAAAAAACAAATTATTTAACTCTTTTGACTCGACTCATAATTTCATAAACTTGATTCGGCTTGAAAATTTTCAAGTAGAATTTGAGTATAAAATGAAAATTTGAATAATTCAAAAATTTTAGTAACTAGTGGATCAATTTTTAAGTTCGAGTTGAGTTAATTTTGTATGATATATATATCACATATGAAAAAAATGAAGAAATATATATATATATATACGTGTGTATGTGTGTGTATTGTATATGGTTATAGAAATTCATTTAAATTGGAACTAAGTAGTATCATAACATTATAAATGTTTATAATTAAATTTGAACAGAAACTCGAACAACTCAACTCAATTCGAAAAAAAATCAAATAAAGCTTGAGTTATAAAATAGGGTTGGTTAACTTGACTAAGTCAAATTTTTTTGACTCGACTCAACTCGATCGAATGTCCACCCCTAATAGTGGACATAACGATTGCTTATATCGTGGTTTCAGATGGTGTCGCTACCATAATATAATAGTCGTTGCTACGGTTACATACCACTATTTAAATTCTTATCCCTAATAACAAGTATTGAAAAAAAAAATTTAAAAGTATATTCATAATAACAAGTATTGAAAAAATGGGCCTAATAACAAGTATTAAAAAATTGAATTTAAGAGTATGCTCATAATTAGGGATGGTCATTTAACCTAGACCCAACGGGTTTCGATCCGATCTAACCCTATAGGGTCAGGTTTTTTAAATCAAATTTTGGGTTTGGGGTTTGACTTTTTAGGATGAGATCGGATCGGGTTTGGTTTGGTTTTAAGGTGAAAAATACCCAACACAAAATAATGGTTTAATTTTATTCTAAATATTTAAGTATAATTGCTATAACGCTCATCTCTTATATATATTTTCAATTATCTCCATATTTTGTCAAACAAAATTAAAATTATTATTATAATGCCCTTCTCTATTTATATTTTTTCAATGAACTCTCTTTTTATCGAATAATAATAAATAATAATAATTCTTTATTTATGTCGAGTCCGGTCAAATTTGGATTTTTACTCTAAAATTCCTGTCGAGCTCAGATCGAACATCATAAAATGTCAGGTCAGTTTCGTGTCCGGTGGAGGTATTAAATTTTTTGAACGAGTGAAGATTGGCCAAAAACCCGATCCATGTAAGGATGGCAAACGGGCGGGCGCGGATACCCCTTCCCCCTTCCCATACCCATCTAAATCTTTCATATCCACCACCTACCCACCACCCGCGGTGGGTAAAATTTTCAAATCCACACCCTCCCACGCGAGTACATTCTCAAATTCATCCCTACACCCACTACCCAACTAGGTACTCACAACCCAACTCATACTCGCCCTTACCCACCTGGCAAGCAGCAACTAATATCGAATTATGTAAAAACAAAACAAAGACTTTTGTAAAGAAGAGTAAAAATCGCATACTTTATTGTTTGATCAAGTGCATATATATAATACATCTACACCGATATAAATTTAACTATAGCTAATTAACTATAGCTAACTTAACTAAAGCACATTTACATTGGTATACATTCTACTTAACTACAACGATAGACAATTATAAAGAATGTTTATACCCTATGATTTGGTTAAATTATAAGGCACGTCCATTAAAATATAGGGTTTAAAGAATATTCTGTGAACTTATTCCTAAATTCATTATGGTCCAAAATTCATATGTCGGGTAATTAGTGGGCGGGTGGATGCAAGCAGATACGGTGCGGGTAAGGTCTCAAATCCATCACTTACCACTACCCACGGCGGGTATGACTTTTTACATCCACACCCGCCCACTACCCACCATACTCGTATCCATTTTCGCCCCAACTAGAGCATGTGCGGTGCAGAATCTTCAAAACTGTACCCGTCTGTCATCCTTAGACCCATGGTTATCCCTACTCGTAATAGCAAATATTAGGAAAAAAATTGGGCCCTAGACTCCTAATAATAAATATTGGTGAAAAATGACCTCCTATTAATAAGTATTAAAAAAATAAGTCCTTAATAACAAGTGTTAAAAAAATTGACACTTAATAACAAATATAATTCAGAAAATAATACAAACATTCTCTGAGCAGGTGCCCTTATTGCCCAGGTCCAAGGTCGGCCTTACTCTTAGCCTAATTTATTTTATTCACAATGTCAAATTTTAAATCTATAACCTTACTTAAGGAATCTAATATCACGAACCTTACTACGGACCAATTGGTTGGTATACGAAACCTAAATTTGATGAAAGATTTAAAAAAATCAAAAAGAAATAGAATGGACGTTGCGTCTAAGAACCAAGGTGGAAATATTGAGAGCAGCTTGATACCATAAAGAAAAACCAATGGCTAATGGAGATGTCCCGCAGCTTGGAATGGTTGAAACCGGACAATACCCATAAGTAAAACCTAAAAACACTCGACATGAATTAATGAGTGGGAGAAACAAAGCCTTGAAGTTTGAGAAGCAGCTGGCTTATACAATTACTAACAACAATAATATATTTTCTTATGACTTTGAATCCCACCCACTTCGTGGAATAATCAAAACCTTCTTTTGTTTATCCTGCAGAGTTTTAAGTACTCTATCTTGATTAATTCGAATGATTTTAGTACGTGAGTCTTCAAATGAATTTTTTTTTGTATAAATAAAGTCTCGAACTTAAAATTTACTTAAGTGATATCAAGTTGTTTACCGGTTAAACCAAATTTTTGATTAACAAAACCCTTCTTTTTCAACTCACTCTTCTTTACCAGGCTTTTTCATGGATGCTCTCATTACTTATAATAATCCAGACTTGTTTTTTTTTTTTACACTCTTTTTTGAATGTACAGGTGTACTATCCCCCTGAGCAAAGAAAGCCCAGGACTGTAGATTTTACTTATTTTCACTTTTCACTTCAGGCTTTTAATACCGGTGAATAGTTTCAGTCAGACTTCTCTTTTCCCTCTTTTTTCCCTGGGCCCTTGTCAGCTTCACTCATGGAAGTACGGTCCCCTTTTTCTTCAAACAAAAAACAAAAATTCCGATGAATGTAGGTGCAGTGGTAATATATATTATACTTACAATAAGAGAAATTATGTTTGAATTTTTTGCGACTATTATTAGAATGATATACTATCATAAAAAACGTTAAAATGATTTTTCAAACAAGTTAAATATCAATTAATTTTTAGTAAAAAAAAATTGGGTATCCGATTGACCAACTCAAATCAAATTTTGTAAAAATTCAAAATTTGAATGGCCTTCCAACCCAATTTTCTCAATTAACAAAATCTTATAACAATTTTTTTAAAAAAATTCACTTGTACCGTTGCCATTGCAACATACTTAACAACAGAATTTAATTAGTTTTTTTTACAAATAATAATAGCTAGTTTTATTAAATTAAAAGAAAATATTCTAAAATTGTAAGAGTCAACAAAATAATAATAGACTAATCGATATATTCTCTTAAAACCGTGCAACTAATTATGTAAAACTAAAATGAGACCAAACACGTAAAAAATTAAAAATTCATCCAAACAACAAATAAACACCATTATTGACGAAGAATGATAAACATCATAAACACAAATGTAAAAAAAAGGAGCACATAACAATTATACTCAATTGATATTCAATTGAAAATATGTTGTTATCACAACTCAATCGCTACCTAGTTTAGTGAAAGATCATATTTGAAAGATTACATTTGGGTTGAACACATTTTAATAAAAAAAAAACTGGATAAAAGAGATACACCAATGAATTTAATTCCGAACTTTTGTTTTTGTTTTCATTCTATTAACACAAACCCTATTAGGACATGAATGATAATTAGAGGCTGAAATAAGAAGCTAAAAATGAGCTTAACCCAACATTTTGCTTTCCCTGTCTGCCAACCAGTCGAACTCTCTAAAAGCTAAACGCATGTGCTGGTTACAGATATAGATAAAACAAAGATTAGAAAACGATAAAACAACACCCACTTCCCTATTGTCTCGGTTTAATTGACCAAATTTTGCTCATTTCAACCAACATCATACATTAGCTAATACTTTGATGAGCTCTACAAGAAACAATAACACATGATCAATCAAGTAGCCTAGCCTTCTTACATACCCGAATCTCGGTTGCACCCTCGAAATTCCATTTTTCATCCATTTGCCTACCGGAACTCTCTTTCATTAGTAAAGAAGATAAGGGTGGCAATGGCATAGTAATATTCTACCTTTCAGTTCTGCAGTAGAAATGGGAGATGTTCGGGTTGAGGTTCGTGATCGCCAGGGGATGCTTGTGGTGGAAAAACGTTGCGTTAGGTATTTGAAGTTGGCCAGCAGCAGCTGATGGGGAAGTAATTATTGAAGATGAGAATCCTGATGATGCTGCACTAGGGAAGAGTGGCATTTCATTTGTCCCTTGGATTTGCCATGGTGGAGAATCTACTTCTATCCTCTTCCCCATTGCTCTTTCCTGTACATAAACAAACCATTAAGTCGTAAATCATCACATCATAACTGATTTATTGAAGACACTGTTGTTTCGGATTACGGGTAACAGATAGTTTTGCCTCATACTTGTCATTTTCACTTCTATAGTGTTTCATTGGCAGCGGAAATTAGGGGTCAAACAAAGAGATGTTGAACTTACCCTATAAACTGGAAAGAAAGCGGGATTTGCGACATTCCAGTTTGGAACATGTTTGAATGTCATTGCTTGGCCAAGACCTGGTTGGACCCTCATTGTTACCGGAGCAGAGTTCTCAAACTGAAAAGGATGAATATAAGGTGTTTAAGAAATGAAATCCTTAAATCAGTGAACTGAAATGAACTTTTAAGGATGTAATCAACAATACCCTTACACCACTTGCAACAGGCAGGTCATCATAGCCATGCTCGTAAGCAAAGTTGCTCAAATTTTTGTTATCATTTTGGCAATCGGATGTACAGGGGGGTGCAATGCCCAAGTTCAAGTCGAGAAAGTGATTCTGGTCCGTAACTAGAGGATCAACAATTCACGGTAAACCGAAGAAGAAAAAATAGTTTATAAATATATGGAGAGGAGAAAAGACAATTCTAGAAACAGAAAGAGTACCTCCGTTTTCGGATTCGGATCCCAAGATTAGCTCCCCCTCGTACGTGCTTGGCTCAAAGTTGGTGACCGCTTCTCTCCCATTACATTTTATAGCAGCCTTGTCATAAGCCCTGATTTTCAAATAACATGGACAAGTAGAGTTGGAAATCAAGCAGGTTGAGAAATCTCAATTAAACGTTGGTATTATGAGAGAAAATTGAACTCGTAATCTAAGGACCTCGCTGCTTCTATCTCACTATCGAATAGTCCCAGATATATGTACCTGAAAGAAAGGAATGTATACAATCAAAACGGTTAACATGAATCAATTCATTCATGATTAAACTTCTTAGTTTAATGTCACGGCATAAAACATATCAACCGATATGCCAATACCATTTTATAAATGCGTCTGTTAACGGATTGTTAGAGTTAGTGTCGGATACGAGTATGCATCCAATATGGATTTGCTCCACTTTTTCATATATTTGGAGAATCATACCCCATACTCGTATCCTAACATGGATTTTACATATACCAAAATCATGTGATTACATAATTAAAAACTAAAAAAAAAAAATCAGTCACAAATTTGCAAAGGATTCTTACTTCTTGCCAAGAAGTTGCCCCATTCGAGCTTCCCATCGGCCACATTTGTGCAATGTGACTCCCCTGTATTTGGAACTTCCTCTTGAAAAACCAGTGCTCTGCCTACGAAGGATAAGCACAAACTCTTCCTTTGTGAAATTACTCATCTACAAAACAAAAAGAACCATTGATTTAACTTGTAGTATCATTCTCAAATGCATATATCAAATTTAATAAATCAAACCCAAAATCCCCAACCTGCTTAATATCATCATCATAATCACCAACATTAAAATTAATATCCGCATCAGTTCCTCGAAACTTGATTGCCGCTCGATCATATGCTCTGTTAACATAACACCCTCAAAACAAAAAAAGTTTAAACCCCAAAAGTTTCAACAGTTATTCCAAAAATTCCTTGACCGATTTGAGAAGAAATTCTACCTTGCTGCAGCATGTGCTGTGTCAAATCCCCCTGTTTAGAAAAAAAAATTCAACACCCAGATTTTTTTACAGATTAAAATTTAAAACCCACCATTTTTAAGCTTCAAAAAAGAAGGATCAGGGTTAAAATTCTCACCCAAGTACACTTGTTTCCCACAATCCCTGCAGTTTAGAAGGATAAAAATATACCAAATTAAAAGGAAACAAGTTTAAAAAGTAAAGTTAAGCAAAATGAATCTGTAATGCTGCATATGTGTATGTGTGTATAAACACTAACCAAATATGAGATTCCCAACGTCCGGTTCTACGATAAAACGTGACGCCACGGTATTGAGAACTTCTGGACCGGGGACCACGTCGACTCTTCTTCACTTGTTGCCTTAGCTGAACTTGTTGTTGCTGATGGGCTAGGATCCTCTGCTCCGCGCCTCCTTCGCCGTCCATGTGGTACGACGGAGCCTCTCGGGACCCGCCGAGATCCAGCCATTTCTTCAGCGACGGTTCCGTTGACTTCCCGCCATTTCCCTCGACATCGACCGGGAAAAGCGAGATGGTTGCCCGGTTGTGATTCTCAGGTTCCCCGTGTTGGGCCGCTCTGAGGATGCCGAAGGAGTAAGCGAAAGTGTCGGTAGCAGCCCCGTTGGCGAAGGAGTCATCGCCGTAGCCGGCGGTAGAGGTGTCGGCGTTGACGACGGAGGAACCGAAGCTCCCAGAACTATCCATTTGGTTATTATTATTATTATAACCGGCAAACCCAAGAAGACCGTTATCTCCGGCCACCTCCATCTCCATTATCTGCAATGAATTATCACCACCATCGGAAATAACACTCAAGTTAAGATCCAGCACCATAACTAAAGCTTAAAAAAAGAAATGGGAAGAAAAAATATGAAGCTAAAACAAAAAGGGGAGTGTGGGTTTTAAGAAGGAAGTGGAAATCAAAGGAAAGCTATAGAGGATTCATTGAGACTGCCTCTGCAGAAGTTTGTGATAGTGAAGGAAGGTAAAAGATGAAGCAACAAAGAGAAAAAGCGGGACGAGAGGGGAGGGCAGAGGGGTCCCTCAAAAGGGATCGATGGGACGTATGAGGGAACAAATAGCTGCCTATTTTGCCATTTTTTATAATCTTTTTTTCCTAAATATATATATTATAAATTCTAATCCTATTTCTAAAAATAATATTTTTAATTGGTCAAGAATACATAATTAAAAGAATGTAAGAAAATAAATATGAACAATTTAGTTAGTCATCAGACCAAATGTATTTGTTTTTTTTAAATTAAATTATAAATATATATATTTGATCGAAAATTACAAATATATAGATGATTGTATTTTAATGCACATTCGTATAAATTTTTTTACATAATCCTTATTTAATATTTAAAATCTAAAACTCTAATACCTTAAATTTTAAACTTTAAATTCTAAACTCTAACCTTAAATATTAAATCCTTTCCCTAAATTCTAAGGACTCATTTAGCAAAGCTTTTCCAACAAGTTTTTCGCTGCCGAACGAAGAAGCAATACCGAACAATTATAGGAAGCACTTCAAAAAAACTTATCCAAAATTCTAAGATAAATCTTTAACCCTTAAATTTAACAATATTTAACAAGCATATGTAAACTAAAATTTACCCGAATTGTATATATATATATATACTGACAAACGGGTCATTCAGTTCGGTTTCGGTTCGGGTCATTTCGGGTCTGATATTATTCGGTTCAAATTCGGTTTCGGTTTAGTTCGGTTCGGTTTTAGTTCGGGTCTATTATGATTCAAGTCATTTCGGGTCGGTTGATTTTTGGTTCGGCTATTTTTGGTTCGGTTATTTTTGGTTCGGTTGATTTTGGTTCGAGTCAATGGGAGATCGGTCGGCTTTAATCGAATTTTTAGGCCGGTCAATTTTTTACACCCTATATATAGATTTATGAAGTCAATATATTTAACTTTTTGGTGAGTTGTGCGGTTGTTCATATCCTATCTTTATTTATTTCTATTAATATCTTCTCTATTTTCGGGGTGTCTTTGGTTCGGGTCTATTCGGTTCAGGTCCATTCGGTTCGGGTCTATTTGGCTCGGTTAAAAATCGGTTCGGGCCCATTTCAGTTCAACTAAAATTCGGATCGATTTTGGTTTGTTTCGGTTTCGGATCAAATTTCGGATCATCATATTCGGGTCGATTTCGGGTCTCAATTCGAGTAAATCGATTCGGGTTTTAGGTCAAGTTTGCCAGGTCTAATCAAGACTACACTATTTTATGTTTCTTTCTTTTCAAAATTTATGGATATCATTCAAGGATTTTTTTTCAATCAACCTTACATTCCGGTTGAAATATTTTTAAGATTTAGAATCACATTATCATTTTCATGTTTAGATTCATATTACTATCTTAAATCGGTAATATTATAATATCAACTTTATCTTTTTAATCAAAAGTATATATTTAATTACCTGTTGTCACTGATTTTTAGCTCGGCATAAAAAACAAGGAAAGGGATCTCGTCAAACATGAAAAATAAAGGGAAAATTAACTCCCAAATCAAAGTTGAATCGAGTGGAAAAGGGGGAAAATCAGCTCAAAAAATCAAACCAGTCAAAACTGTCTGCAAAACACAAGAAAAAGGAAAGAAAAAGGAAAAGAAAAGGCAGGCAATTAGGGGTTGATTCGAATCAAAAAAGAAGAAATAAACCAATCCCATTTTTTTGTAGATTCGATTCAAAAAGGAACATATCATAAGATTTGGATAGATTTTGGTCAAATTGGAGAAAAGGAAAGTAGGAATCAAATCAATGATTTTAAGGCTATATTCCACCCGATTTTAGGTATTAACTTTGATTCTTTTTCATGTATTTTGGGGTAGAAAATGCTATATAAACCCCTCTCCATCACTTGTAAACACACACCACAACACTACTCGTTCATGAATTCACAACACGATTTACACCACTCTTACATTGTATCCAAAATCCTTAGAAGATCAAAATTGTATTGAAGTTCCGGTGGAAATACAAGAAGCAAATTTCTTCAACTTGGTAATTTGTTCTTTTTTTTAATATTTATTTATTTTATTTATTTCGAATATAATTAAAGTTGGAGGTAATTTTCACCTTTTTTGGAATTTTAAAGATATTTGCTCATGCATTTCAATCGAATATAAAAATAGGGGTCTTTTATAATGTACCATTGTCGATGGACAGCGGCCGGCGCCAGTGGTGGACAGCCGGCACGGTGATTCACCACCTTGTTCTTCATCCATTGCTTTTTCCTATGAACACTTATTTATTTTTATCTAAAAGTTATTTAATCCAAATTTTTAAGGGGACATGGTAAAAGGTGTTTTTGGGCCCATACTCATTTTAAATAAAGTGGGCCATTTTTTATTCCATACTTTTTTATTCCATAAAATTCCTTCTTAAATATTCTTTAAATTTGACATATCATTTTTGATTTACTTTCAATCTAACTATTAATTCATTTTTCTTTATTGATTTTAATTCTTTTTAAATATCAAACCCTTCTTCATCATATTCTTTGACAAAATAATAAAATTAGCCCTTTTTTTTTTTACAAAAGCGGTCCAAATACCTTGTGTTGACTCATTCACGAGAAGGATACATACAATTTAACTAAATTCCTTTACATTTTTGTTATTTTATTTAATTTTATAAATTGAATTAATGTTACCTTTTTATCTTGTTAATTTAATTTGTTAACTGTATGCCTTTAATTAAAATTTTAGTTTAGATAAACCCTAGATTTAGGTTCTCTAGTACTAGAGCCTTAGTTAATTTAGAGCAATTGAAGTTGAAATAAAATTCTCTTCTCACAATAAAAATTATAAAATACAATTAATAATATTTTAACCCTGATAGGTAAAATACACTTAGACAATTCTTAGGGTTAATAACCAACTAGAATAACAAAAGCTTTAACACATTAATCTTTTCTTTGATTGTTGATTAAAAAGTGGAACATAATTAATTTTGTGTCCTACCAAAAGGAGGTAATAGGTTAGCGCCAAAGATGTTGGCGGTGATTAGAGTTTGCTCTCCAGATGGTGGAACCGTTAAAATGGAATCATATTCATAAATGGATAATAAGTTAAATTTTATACGAACTTGCAAGTTACGACATTAAAACATTTTGTAATCGGCTAGGTACCAATTTTTGGGCACTATGGGGTGCTAATCCTCCCCCACGCATAACCGACTCTCGAACCCGTTTTTGTGTTTTTTCACAGACCAAAATTGTTGTTTTAATAAAATAAAAATGATTTTATTAAAATGACCCATTTTAGGTGATCCAATCACACCTTATAAAAACATTGGTGGCGACTCTGTTATTTTGGCTTTTATTTAAAAAATAGTCGGGACCCTTAAAAAAGGTTGTGACAGCTTGGTGACTCCGTTGGAGACATTTTTTGTTTTTACAAAAAGAGAGTCAGGCCACAAGCCGATTACACTTTGCTTTAATGTCAGAATTTGCTAAGTTCATATAAAATTTATCTTAATTTTCCATTTATGCGTATGATCTCATTTTACGCATTTAAAGCTTGATTATAAGCTATATGCCCGAGCTTCGTCTCGATCATGTAAGTGAGGGGAAAATGCTTTGCTGATGTGAGAATATTGATTCTCTATATGAGCCTAGCAAGTACCATCGAGACTCATATACCCTATGTCTTCATAAGGATACTGATTTTTAGTGAAGACATAGGAAATGGGTTATCCTTTGCTGAACTTGGTTCGTTTGAAGCCTATAATGGGTGAGAATCAAGGGCCTTGCTACCCTTAGTAGGGGATAATGAGGACAATTTGGAAACCTTTCTAGAACCACACCTTTAGTTGTGAATCTAGGAGCCCACCCTATTAGAGCCATGTGATGAACCATAGAAGTAGAATTTGGCCAAGATTTTTTCGTAAGAATAGTTTGAGAAAGAGCGTGTCCAGAGATGTTGGAATGTGCTTCCCAATTTCTGTTCCTACAATGAAATTATTTTGGACCTTTTTAGGTGTCTTTTATTTATTTTATCTTGTTTTGCATGCATCTCATTTCTAGAAGGGGTCGAGTCTGGAGAACATTGCTCAGAGTAGAAACATAGTTTTTTGCAATAGATGGAAAACCCCTTAGAAAGAGAAAGATAATGTGAGTATACATCTCTGGTATGAGGTTAACCAGTGAACACTCGTGAATGAGGAAAAGAAGGGAGAAGAAAAAACGAGTTGTCGAAAAAGGAAAAAAAGAGCATAACCGTATAAAAAAAGAAAAGTTCATGTTAACAAGGTATGTTTGTGCGAATTACGGTGTATATGTGACTGAACCAATGAGAAGATGAGACGGAGCCAAGCCTTCGTTGCTGAGGTACATGTGGCAAGTGAGAATGAAACGCTGAAGGAGCAAGTGAAGGCCATAGAGAATATCGTCTTAGTACTTGAGGATATCAACAAAGGGGGCAATAACTACTTGTTCACTCATCTTAGAAATAATGCATGAGATTCCATGAGCGTGACAAGTTTAGTAAGAGTATCATGTCTCAAGTTCAGGATATAGCCGGGCATATGATGATAACCAAAGAAGCCGTAGGTTTGTGTTAGTATGAGAAGTAAGACTGAGACTCTTATGGATAATCAAAGAGATAAAAGACTTGGTACTCGGGCCGAGATACACTCGTAGTATAAATCAAAATCTTTCATAATAAAGAACTTTGACATCCAATAAAGAACTACTTCTAGAGCGATACCTTAATGAAATCGATGGCCCTTCGCCTGCATTCATGCATTTGCATTTTGTTTGTTTGTTGTTTGTTCGCATTGGTTTATGGTTTTTACATCATTGCATGCATTCATACATAATAAAAGAATTAATTATGGTAAAATTTGAAAAATATAAAAAAAAGTTTCGCATAAGCACGATACCCCAAGCAATGGTCATTGAAGACATGTCGTCATTTGTAGAACTGAACTGCAAGAATACGCGAGCTTTTGGGACATTGTTACCCAGATAGCAGTCATGTTAGGGTTTTGGGACCCATATAAAGAAAAATTAACTTATGGCATCGAAGCCCTGTATGGAATTTCCTACGCTCATTTTGGGAATCAAGGAAATAAATATGACGAGTACCATGTAGCCTGAACAACTTTAGTAGTAGAATCTTGTCAGGAAGTAGACTGGTCGAGCTTTGTTGGAATTCACCCATGCTTTCCTAGAATAATGATCAATAATTTTTCTGGAAAATGGTAGAGTCATACCTAGAACCAACCTTTTTGCTTTTGCCCGCCAGCATTAGTGATCTTTTGTAAGGGCCTCTATGTTATTCTACTTGTGTAAAAGAAATTTTCTCAAGTGGCAAACATTTCATTTTTTCTATGCATTTCATCTTCATCTATTTCCCTTCCAAAATGCATCCTATTGGCAGAGCCCATATTATTGATTGTATGAATGATTCTAAAATCTAATCCCGAGATAGAATGACAATAAAGTGTATTCAAGATTAATGGGAAAATCCCATTTTGAGTGAATTTACCTCTCAAACATTGTTGTTTAGGGTTTTTGAATAAAGTGATAACTCTAAAATATTTACCAACCGAAGGTTGCTTCTATTCGATGATATTTGTGTGAAATGACATTTGGCATTTTCTTCATTTCCCTTCCCAAATAAGGAAATAAAAATTCGTTGTTGTCCCCTTTGAGCCTGATATTCTTCTTGTGTCTGAACCCTAACCAAGGATCACTCTCCACACTAGGGGCCAAAGAGGATGAAAAATTGTTTGCAAGTGAGAAAGAAAATATCAAGTTGAATGTCCTAAATTTAAAATAAAAAGGACAAGGAAAAAGGGCAAAAAAGAACAAAAAAGGAAAAATGAGAAAAAGAATGAAAAAATAAAAGCTAAAATGTGAAAGAGGTAAAAAAGTATGGAACATGTATGAAATCCCTCAAATAAGGCATGAGCCGAAAAAAAATGAACTCTAGGGTGAAAACTCAAAATGGGCAGTCTAGAGTGATCCAATGAATAAAAGAATGAAGATTTCATCAAAGGTTGATCCTTGGTTTAATCACCCTTAAACATGTATTCAGGCCTATATATCATTTCCTTTGTAGCCTGATCCTAGCCTACATTACAAGCCTTAAAAGACCATTTGGATCACACATGAATATATGAGGAAAGAAGTTTGTCTTCAGAATACATTCCACCCAATTGAGTTAACCTTTCTTCAAAGACCTTAAAATTTCTAATATCTGATTGAGATTAGAAAAATGGGAAAATTGAAATTTATGGAGTGGGTGAGTTAAAGACAGCCACTTAAAAGTGGGACACTATCTGGTTGATAGATTCATGAATAATTCATACTATGAATTTTGGGGCATTTGACTTTGCTCTTTTCCATGTTTCCCTTGACTTTTTCCTTTGAACCATCATTTCTAGCCTTTATTTTTATTTAAATCCTCATTTTTAGCCTTTTATTTTTTTTAAATCCTCATTGCTAACCCTTTTCTTGCATCATACAAGTAAAGTGACATAGATTCATGAAAAAAAAGTTTCTTGGTATTGATTCCAAATCCATGAGTAATTATTTACCATTGCATCAAGAAATAATAGGGGCAATACCGCCTTCATTAGTTTATGGGATAAAAGGTTGAGTTGCCAATCAAGGTTGAAATATCATATCTCTGTGTCTTGATGGAAGCAAAACTAGAAGAAGCAGAGTGGGTCTAAGCAAGATATGACCAGTTGAGTTATCCAATGAAAAAAGAGTTGAAAGTCATCTGCCGTGGTCAGGTGAATCAGAGAAGAATAACACGAGCTCACAACAAGAAAGTTCATTCGAGAAAGAGATTTCGTATTAGGAAAAATTTTGCCAATTCAAAGAGATTCTCGAGGAAAATAAACGACTATCTGGAAGAAGGCTTTCTCAAAATGGACATTGATCTTGGTCGAGATGGATAGAGATAAGCTTCATAATTTGATGAATTCAGATGTTTTATGCCTAAAAAAGAAGATGAAAAAAAGAAAAAAAATAGAATTATCGAAAGGTGAAAACCCACAAAGGGCGCCTTAGATACAAAAAAAAATTGAGGATCCAAGATGAAAACTCGCAAAGGACATCTTGAAACCAAATGAGGATTTGAGTTGAAAACTCTCAAAGGGTGGCTCAGATAGTTTATGGATTAGGCAAGCAGCAAATGAATCTCTCAGAAACTTGGCATCATGGAAGGAATTTTGTGTCCTCATACCTCATCGACTTGGCAAAGGTAGCACATGGCAATTTTTGGTGTTCTTACTTGGGAAGTTTTGGCCAGTGGTATCTGAATTTTAAATGGGCACACCCAGAGTGGGGCAATTTGAATTGGCCAAGGATTTAAAGCCATCAACATTGATAGGCGTAAGGGGAAGATAAGAAAATGCAGTATCATTTGAAGACATTGAAAATAGAAATAAACTTTGCTGCAAGGATTTACATGCAAGCACTTCAAAGAGCCTTGCAGGGGCAAGCATCTGAGAACTCACAAGAAGCATTGAGGATGCTTGATATTATTTTAAGGCAGCATGATTGCTAAACCTTCTCCCATAATGAGAACAATTTTACAGATGTTGGAGGATATGTCCAGTGATGTTAAAACTTTCATTCAAGCTTCTAGGAGGATGTGCGAGATTTTGTTCCCTCAACCAGACAAAGGCTAAAAGAAGGTAAAGAATATGAGGATAAAAAGTTAGTCTTCCCAACTAGAAATACAAGACAACTAGATTGCATGAGCAAATGTGCAAAGATCAGATGTTTTCTCTGAAGCAAAGAGATACAACAAATGAAATGGCAGAGCATAGTTGTCTATTTGGGCTGAGCAAGCAAACGTGCAAAGAATCAAAGAGAAAAAACCCCAAAGGAAAAACCAAAAAAAGAGAAAATTTAAAAATGAAAAAAACATGCATTCATGTGTCAGTCATCCCTGGGAGCATACTCATTACAATCATAACGTTTGTTAAATTTTGACAGGTATAGAACCCACATATTCGTTCAGGCGTAATAGGAATAAAATTGCTTATCTATTCGAGCATGAGGAGAATAAAACCTGCCTATCCGTTTAGGCATAATAGAGATAGAATTGCTTATCTATTTGGGCATGAGGAGAATAGAACCCGCCTATCCGTTCAGGCATAATAGGGATGAAATTGCTTATCTATTCGGGCATTAGGAGAATATAACTTGCCTATCTGTTCAGGCACAATAAGGATGGAATTGCTTATCTATTCGGGCATGAGGATAATAGAACTTGCCTATTCGTTCAAGTGTAATAGGGACGAAATTGCTTATCTATTCGGGCATGAGGAGAATAAAACCCGTCTTTCCGTTCAGGCGTAATAGGGATAGAATTGCTTATCTATTCAAGCATGAGGAGAATAGAACCCGTTTATCCGTTCAAGCATAATAGGGATGAAATTGCTTATCTATTTGGGCATGACGAGAGTAGAACCCGTCTATTTGTTCAGGCATAATAGGGATGGAATTGCTTATCTATTCGGGCATGAGGAGTATAGAACCTGACTATCTGTTCAAGCATAATAGGGATGAAATTGCTTATTTATTCGAGCATGAAGAGAATAAAACCCGTCTATCCGTTCAGGCACGAGGAGAATGGAACCTTTATTTTTCAGCACAACACCTATCGTTCGGGCACGAGGAGAATGAAACATTTATTTTTCAGTATAACGCCTATCCGTTCGGGCGCGAGGAGAATGGAACCTTTATTTTTCAGCACAATGCCTATCCATTCGGGCGTGAGGAGTTTGAAACCTTTATTTTTCAGCACAACGCCTATCCGTTCGGGTGCGAGGAGAATGGGACCCCACTTTTTAGCACAATGCCTATCCGTTCAGGCGCGAGGAGAATGAAACCTTTATTTTTTAGCAGCCGCCTATCCGTTTAGGATCGAGGAGAGTGGAACCTTGCTTTGATTTACAGTGTGATTGGCTAAAATCAGTGCATTTTGTTCTTTGCTCTATTCCTGTTTCACTGAAATAAGCAAAGTGAGACAGCTGTTGTCATTGATTTTTAGCTTGGCATAAAAAAGAAAGGGATTGCGTCAAACATGGAAAATAAAGGGAAAATTATCTCCCAAATCAAAGTTCAATCGAATGGAAAAATGGGAAAATCAGCTCAAAAATTCAAGCAGTCAAAATTGTCTGCAAAACGCAAGAAAATGGAAAGAAAGTTGGATCGAATATGTAGAAAAAAGGAAACAAAAAGCAACCAATTAGGGGCTGATTTGAATCAAAAAAGAAGAAATAAACTAGTCCCAAAATTTTGCATATTCGATTCAAAAAGGGAACATATCATAAGATTTGGACAGTTTTGGTCAAATTAGAGAAAAAGAAAGTGAGAATCAAATCAAGGATTTTAAGGCAATATTCCACCCGATTTTGGGTATTAATTTTGATTCTTTTCCATGTATTTTTGGGGTAAAAATGTTATATAAACCCCTCTCCATCACTTGTAAACACACACCACAACACTACTCATCCACGAATTCACAACACGATTTACACCACTCTTACATTGTATCCAAAATCCTTAGAAGATCAAAATTGTATTCAAGTTCCAGTGGAAATACAAGAATAAAATTTCTTCAACTTGGTAATTTTTTCTTTTTATTTTTATCTTTATTTATTTTATTTATTTTGAATATAATTAAACTTGGAGGCAATTTTTACTTCTTTAGACTTTTAAAGATATTCGCTCAAGCATTTCATTCGTATATAAAAAAGAGAGGGTTTTGTGGTGTACCATTGTAGGTGGATGGCGGCTAGCGCCGGTGGTGGACGGCCGACACGGTTCTTTATCCATTGATTTTTCTTATGAACACCTATTTGTTTTTATCTAAAAGTTTTTAATCCAAATTTTTTAAGGAGACGTGGTAAAAGGTATTTTTGGAGCCATACTCATTTCAAATAAAGTGGACCATTTTTGAATCCATACATTTTTATTCCATAAAATTTCTTCTTAATATTCTTTAAATTTGACATATTATTTTTTATTTACTTTTAATCTAACTATTAATTCATTTTAATTTTTTAAATATCAAACACGTCTTCATCATATTCTTTGACAAAATAATAAAATTAGCCCTTTTTACAAAAGCGGTCCAAATACTGTGTGTTGACTCGTTCGCGAGAAGGATACATACAATTTAACTAAATTCCTTTCCATTTTTGTTTTTTATTTAATTTTGTAAATTGAATTATTGTTACCTTTTATCTTGTTAATTTAATTTGTTAATTGTATGTCTTTAATTAAAATTTTAGTTTATATAAACCCTAGGTTTAGGTTCTCTAGTGTTAAAGCCTTAGTTAATTTAGAGCCTTTGAAGTTGAAATAAAATTCTATTCTCACAATAAAAATCATAAAATACACTTAATAATATTTTAACCCAGATAGGTAAAATACACTTAAACAATTCTTAGGGTTAATAACCAACTAGAATAACAAAAGCTTTAACGCATTAATCTTTTCTTTGATTGTTGATTAAAAAGTGAAACATAATCAATGCGATGTCCTACCAAGAGGAGGTAACGGGTTAGAGCCAGAGATGTTGGCGGTGATTAGAGTTTACTCTCGTATGGTGGGACCGTTAAAATAGAATAATATTCATAAATGGACAATAAGTTAAATTTTATACGAACTTGCAAATTCTGACATTAAAACATGTAATCGGCTAGGTACCAATTTTTGGGCACTATGGTGTGTTAATCCTTCCACACGCGTAACCGACTCCCGAACCCGTTTTTGTATTTTTCGCAGACCAAAACCTTAGTTTTAATAAAATAAAAATGATTTTATTAAAATGGCCCGTTTTTAGGTGATTCAATCACACCTTATAAAAAGATTGGTGGCGACTCCTTTGTTTTGGCTTTTATTTAAAAAAACAGTCGGGCCCCTTAAAAAGGTTGCGACATTACCAACAACTAATTGGTCTAGCGGAATGAGACGTTAAATCTTTTAAGCAATGTCAATGATTCGAATCCTGACGTTGTAAATGGAGAATAATTGGTAGAGAGGGTCGCCTTATAATGAACCGGATATCATAATTATACAAAAAAATATATCTAATTATTTGAATATCAAGACCAAACTGTTTATTTGCATTGAAGTGTTTACTAGTCAATACAGGATTGATTTGTGTATTATGAGTATTTAAATTAGTTTTTTATTAATTTGTTGCATGCGGTGATCAATTTTATAATTTGTGCAAGCCATGTGAATTGTGAAGTATCAAATTGTTTCAATTTTATTTTCTTTAAATAATCTTATCACCATAAATATTCAAACGTCTCGTAAATATTTTTATTTAATAGTTCTTCGTTTTTTATTTTTTATGGAATAAAACAATAACAAAAATGGTAAATTGCATTATACATCTTTAAAAATGATTTACACACAAATGTATTCCAAATTTTAAAACACTTTAATTTAATTCAAAAAAACATTAGTATTAATATCAATCAACCCTAAACGAGCTTTAAATTCAAACTTAAAGATAGTGTTATAGAGAGAGGGGAGGGGAAAATATACAAGCCTTTCAATTTTAGAGTTTAGGATTTTAGGTTAAGGTTTATGATTTAGAATTTAAGGTTTATGGTTAGAATTTAAAGTTTAGGGTTTAAGGTTTAGGTTTTAGGGTGCTAGGGTTTGGGATCTAGGTTTTAAATTTTTTAGAAGGGTTGTATAAATTTTTTTACCCAGCTTGTGTATCAAAATATAACTCATATATATATAACAATTTCTACTTAGGAGAGAGGGTGTCAACTGATAACATTAACCATTTACTCTAGAGATCGTTGATGATGTTGTTATATATTTAAAATGTGTTTATATGTGTATGAATATTTTGGATCCAATACCTTAAAAAACCAACATGTCATTCATGAGGTTATTTATTACGGATCTTCTATGTTATTTTTTTCTCTTCTTGCATGGTGGGATTTTGTTTTGGGCCCTTCAACAGGTGTCTTCAAGTAGTGTGGCTTTCCACCTCCTTCATCATCGCTTGTGTGGATCCTTTTTCTGTTTTCTGCTCGGATCTCTTCCTCTTTTAGCTTAATTCCTTCTATCAGTGCTATGAATTCCACGACAGATCTGATCTTTCTTCAAGAAAGGAGAATGTTGTTGCTACTAAACGACCATTGTAGCCTTTTCCTTTTTCGTTGTCATGTTGGTGTTCGCCTCTACCTTCAATGGTGTCAAACCTATTCCTCTCTAACGTTTGGCCGATGGTTCTATTGTTTTTTATTCGAGTGTTTTTTTTTTTCTTTCAATTCTCTTGGCCACTTGTTGGTCATTGTTATCTTAACACAACCTAACTCATGTGGATCTCTGCTAGTGTTTGTGTATTTGTTTTTGCCTTGGGTTCGTATAAAATAATCAATTTAGCCTTTTTGTGAAAAATGCACCTAATTTAGCCCTTAAACTCGCAAACGCGTTAATTTATTTATTTGATTAACGTCGACCGTTAATGTGTTGACGTGGCCGTTAACAACAATGACGTGGTATCCCATAAGTAAATGCTGATGTGGTAAAGGGGTAGCATTTGATTTTTAGGGAGTTCGAGGGCAAAGTTGATTTTTAGAGAGTTTAAGGGTAAAATTGATTTTTTTTAGGAAATTCGAGGGTTGAATTATTTTTATATAATATTTAAATAAAAAATAAAATATAAGAAAATAAAATAATAAAAATATAAAATTCATTATTACAATATTTATAAATAAATGTTAAAAAACTATTAAATATTTTGAAAATGTAAAATAATTAAATTAAAAATACTAGAAGCTATTAAATGATAAATTATTAAAAAATAAAAAAATATTTAAACTTATAATGAGAAGTACTCGATATTATAAAAAATAAAAATTTTAAAAAATATATTTAAAAATTTTAAAATTATTGTTGTGTTCTATATTTTGCAAGATAATAATGAAGCCAACAAGCTAGCCAATAAAAGTATTTGTCGAGTGTGCCCAACTGTTTAGATGAGTGCCCAACTATTTTACATGTTGTGTGCTTATGATTGTTTGGGTCATGTTTACGTTGTGATTTTCCGTAATGATTGTGTTCGATAAATACATTCCTTAGCTAGTTTGTTAACTTCACTATCGTCCTCACTACTAGAGAATTACAAGCCCTGTAAAATCTAAAACACAACAATTTAAATGTTTTTAAAATTTTTAATATCTATTTTTAAAATTTTAATTTTTTATAATGTCAATTTTCAATATGTTTTTAATATTTTTTTATAATTTTAACACATTATAAATATTTTTAAATTTTTATTTTTAATAATTTATAATTTATCATTTTATAAGTTTTGATATTTTAAATTTTTTAAGTTTTCACTTAATTTTTTTAAAATTAATAATATTTTTATTTGTAATATTTTAACTTCGTATTTTTTAAATATGACATAAAATTAATTAATTCATCAAACTTTATAAAAAATAATTTTGCCTTCGAACTCCCTAAAAATCAAACATTATCCCTCTGTCCACGTAGGTTGTCACGTTAACATCGTTAATAGTCACGTCAGTACATTAACGATTATTGTTAGTCAAATAGTTAAATTAATGCAATCAGTGAGTTCAAGAGCTAAATTGATTATTTGATATGAATCCATAATAGAAATTACCCCTTAAGCCTTATTTTATTGTTGGTCGAAAAAATAACTCTAAAGTTAGGGTAAACTACATAAATGGTCACTGAACTTTTAAGATACTTTTATTTTGGTCACTAAACTTTTAAAACTTGCAATACAATCACCAAACAAGAATTTATCATCAGTCTAAAAAATACTTTTCACTTTAGGAGAAAAAACAAACATCCAATCTGCTTATATATCTTCCAGAGATACATAAAGACCACTTCTACAACTTCCCATAAAGCTAATCAAGTTTTTCACGGTAACATCTGCCTCCTTGATGTTCTCATCATTAACAATCTTCCAACTTTTCATATCAGTTAAGTCAACAATAAGACACAATGCAAGAGATGTTAAAACGAAAATATCTTGACTTCCTGCACGAGTTGTATCACACTCTAAAAGAATGAACGAGCAGAGTGAAACCGGTTTTTGCATTTGGTACATGGATGTCCTTCTTTGTTCAATCGTGTATACGACCGAGGATCAAATATTCTTCCTTGAATCTATCCAGCAAACAAGAAAATCAATACAAACTTTTTATTAACTAGAAAAGCTAAAAGGGAATTGATGTGAGCCCGGTTAGCACTAAACTTTTCAAAGCCTTTCTCACGTCAATAAAGAAGTCTAAGAGATTCCATACTCGTGGTCAAGCCAAGGATTGCTGAAATTCATACTCGAATATTCTTTTTTAAGTATTGAATCCTAATATCGAACCTTGATCTTCATGGGAAGCATGCAATGTTTTGCATGGTATGTTTTAATGCATGCATGTTGTTGGGGTGTGTCATTTTATTGCATGCATTCTCATAGTTAGGCATGTAGATTGCATGTTTTGTTAGTTTGCATGTTTCTTAGGAATGTATGTTGCATTTAGCACATATAGTTTAATAAGTTACCTAGTTGTTAGTTGCATACATTATTGTTTAGGTGTATATTTGATAATTAATGGGCTACATATTTAATTTATCATATTTAAATACACATTTAATCTTGTGTACTCCTTGCATATTAAAGTGTCAATCATTTGGTGCAATTTTAGGTCATATATATTTGCTGCAAAATCAGTGCATTTTCCTATACAATTGAGTGTTGCATTCTTGCACATTATTTTTTCCTGCTTAGTGTGATATTGTGGCATACATTCTTGAATATTGAATGAAGACATAATAGTGTCTTAATCTTATATATATTGTACTAAACTTATTGTGTCCTAAAGTTAGCATATGTATCCTGTATGTACTCAAAGCAGGGCGAATTGCATTATGGAAACCTTGGGGAAGTGACTAGCCATGGAATAAAGCATTTAAGAGGAAGATTAAAAGTGCATGAAAGACAATTCATTTACATGGAAGATTCATGTAGTATATGGAAAGGCTATGTGCATATTCAAGTGCATTCATGAATGGCATAATTAAAAAGTGCCTTGAAGGACCAACAGGCCTTTTAAGATTCAAAATCCATTTGGCTGCCAAGAGAATTTGAAAGGTTCCAAGCTTTAAAGAATTTTTAAAACTTCAAAAATCCATTTGGCTACCCAACGAAGGTGAAAGGTTCTAAGCTTTAAAGTCATAAAAGAATATCATAGATCATACAACACATTTGTAAGAGTTGAATCTCTTTGTTCTTCATTAAACTTTTTGACTTATCAAATTCTCCTTGTGGCGTCATTCCCATATTTCCATATATCAAGGTTCCTAGTTTTCTAACTAGAGGGTCACTGTCTATTCGTTTATGAACATTATAGGAAACAAGTCTTCACTTTTTCATAGTGTTGGTTCATTCATCGTTCATCTAAGCATCCAATAGGATTCGGATTAGCATTCTTTATAATGTCGGTTCTTTCCTCGTCACTTTCCATATTTACCATTTCCAATACCCACATATCCTTTCACAATCATATTCCATTCATCATATTATATTTCCATTATATCACATAACCAGCTTCCGCAATCATATACAAGTTTCATCATCATCTTCTTTATACAACAACCCTTTTAAAGTCATTTCAGCATCCTACAAAATACTTACCGCGTTCACGATCGGGCAACTCGTAATTTCAGAAACTCATGTAACCGGGGCCGCATCAAAATTAAAAGAATATAGTATAAATCTAATACACAACAACACTGCCAACACATCTCATAGGAGCAATGGTTTGTTGAACTCAATTTTAAAAGTGCTTAGCATACCTGTTGAATTTATGTTTTCCAATAGAATCCCGAAACAAGTTTGCATACATTTTAATTGTAACATCCCTTTCCTATATCCATACACTGGGTACGTGTCGAAAATGTTATGACTTCTTTAATAAAAAATTAGGGTAATAAAAGTTTTTTAGAAAACTTCTCAATGGTCACCCATCCTCAAATTTCTCTAGCCCAAGCACGCTTAACTTTATTTAAAATCGACATAAATTATTTATTTGAGTTCCAATCATAAATCAATTATCTTAGCATGCAACTCATCACCTAAGGTTATTCTTAACCTTGAATCTTTCCAGAAACGTCAATTATCTTGAAACCATAACGAACTTTAAAGGCCAATCACAACTCTAATAGGTTTAGCAAGTATACATGTCACTATAATAATTAAACCTTAATTAGGATGTCATTACTGTGATTACCTGTTGAGTTTTCTAATTTTGATGCAATACTCTTCTCACTCCCATCTTGATTTACCTACGTGTATACAATCAAACACACGCTAAGTACGAACTTAGTGAGGCAATAAAGGAAGTAATAACAATTATTTAAACTTTATTCCATTTCATGGCTACATTTATATAGCATGATATATGCCCATGCATCAACTTTCACATTGTATTAGTAATTATTTACTATATGCCAATGTCATAAGATTTTCATGTTTGTCCGTTTGTCATAACATGCCTTATATGCATAAATGCATCATGATCACTAGATAAGTATACCATCATATATCAACATAATACAAACCAGATATAAATTTCTTACTTATATACTTGCCATTTACTCCGAGAGTATATATACTCCCTAACCTATTTTCCCTTTATTATTCATTAATTTATAGCTCAAATTAAACCTTGAGGACCCTAGGTACGCGAGTCAAATATGCACCGAAGTGCTAATGCACATAAGGTCGTGCCCACCATCCGCACACTTATAAGGCTGTGTTAACCTCCTGATTTCTGCATGTTTATAAGGCCGTGCTAACCTCTCGATTTCCGCACATTTATAAGGTCGTGCTTACCATGCACTAAGTGTCCTTTATATACACTATAGTGCTATCCCGGATACCCGAATATGCAACGTGCTGCTGGACTCTATGGCATGCCAACTATACTATGTCCCTCAATGACTTATTTGGACATAATTTCCGTATTTATTCTATCCATGGCAATGTATATCAATATAATTTATCATTGGCAGTTCATACCCAAAATAACATTTATAGAATAACATCATATATAACTAGTGATCCATGCATTTATATTCAATCTTTGACATATTTAAAATATGTCAATCATATGATCAATGCCATAGATATCATGCCAACATATAAACCAAATAGACTTATCGCAAGTCTTCCCAATGATGTATAAAACATCCATGTACCGTGTTATGTATGCATTGCACTCATCTGGGCCACTTAACACAATGTCTCACTAAGTCCTAGATCGATCCTTTCTTTCATAGTACCTCGAACCTTCTTTGATTCAGACTTGACTTCATTAATCACATGAATAAAATAAAATATTTGTTAGATTCAGACTTCATTAATCACATGAATAAAATAAAATATTTGTTAGATTCAAATCTAACAATACCTTAAACATGTTGTCTAATATAATCATTCGAATATAAAATTTCCAAATATTTTTCCTTTCTTACTTGTACTGTTCAGAAACTCATTATGGTCCTTAGTGACCAATTTGAACTTCCATTAACTCTTTCGAGCTTGCTAACTAACATTTAAATACAAGATGTTTCAAATTCCATTTTCTGACAGCTTGCGCTACCTTCCAAGATTTACTTCTACATGGCAGAATACACACCGGATCTTAATTTCCTTTATATTGGAGAAACTAGATTCGATAACGGTTCTAACGGTATAATCCACATAAATTAATAAAATCTACAAAAAATATGAAAATTCTTTAAACTCCCTTCACAATGCTATTTTGACAGAAACAGCTCTATAAATTTTCTGACCTTCATTCGATTAAAAATTCATATCTTTTAACTCAGAACTCGAAATAAGTTTCCGTTTGTTGGAAACGAAACTAGACGAATAAATCTTTACAACGCTATAAAATTCATCATCTAACCATTTTTGTAGAATTTATGGTAAATTTTTGAAGTCACTGCCAAAATTCAATCTTCTTCATAGCTTTCCATAATTAAACTTCTAATTTATACTAACTTCTTATTATTTTTTTCTACTTGTCAATTTAGTCCCATCACTTGCTTCAAACCATTAATTAATCATCTTCTTCATCAAATAATTATTCAAAATAATTCCCTCTAATTTTTCTTTCATTGCCAAAATAGTCACTAAAATGCAAAGGTAAAGATTCAAACTTCTTAACTTTGCAATTTAGTCCTCAAATCAACATTACTACCTTAATTCTATCATTTTAACTAAAAATCAGATTTAATCCCCATGCAAGAATTTATTTCCTATTTGGTCACTTAATTTTGACAAATTGTCAAAATGGTCCCTAATTCAAATCAACATTGGTTTAGCATTCTAACATCAATTTCACATCTCCAACATCATTAATTACATAAATACACTCCAAATTCATAAAATTTAGATTCATTCCCTTAACTTTGAAGCTTTCCGAATTTGTCCCTATATATATTTAACTTAGGGTTTTGCTTCCAATCAACAAATCAAGCTTACTAGATCATTAATCTAACATCACAAACCCTAATTTAGACTTAAATCCATAAACCCTAATCTTCTCCATACAAACCAAAATATGTAGGGTTTAAATCCTAACTCAATAACATGATTTTAACATCATATAAGCTTGATTCCAACTTAAATTCAACCATGGAATCATAAAATCTCAAAAGCCCCAATTTCTTCATAAACCCTAATTTCCTTGTCATGTAAAATTTTCATCAATCAAGCATGTATTCCATGAATTAAATACATCAAAAGATAGAACTTGAAGAGTAGAATAACTTTGCAGTTCGAAAGATTACCTGAAAATCAAGTTTCGGGGCTTGAATCAAGCTTGGAAAATTTTCTCCCTTTTTTCTCATATATTTCGAAAATGTGAAAGATGAAGAAGGCTTCATCTTTTGGCCTTTTAATTTTACATCTCTCCAATTATGCCACTTGTATTATATAAATGAATTTTAAATTCATTCAAATAGGGAAATTACAAAAGTACCCTTTTATCCAACGGTTGAGGTTGATTTTATCATCAATCAAGGGCCAAAATTTAATCTTTAATTTTCTTCTTCCAAAAATGGCCTTTTTAACTTCAAATATTTCAAAATTGCCATCCCTGCCAAATGACTAATTTGCCCTCCAACTAGTCTTTATTTACTAGTTTGTTTCAAAATTGCCATTCCATTATAATCTAACTAAATTAGCTCATTCTCAACCGACAACTATTCCATAAATATCATTTTATGATTTTCCATGGCTTATGAAAGAGCCTCTGTAATTTCAATTCAATCCGATTTCTCGATATTCACTAAATACTTCTACTACGATTTTACCTTTACCGAGCTATCAGATCTATTCCGAAAATTCTATATTTCCATAATGTACCTCATGTCATCATCCTTCATCCAATGACCTAGATTTAATCTTGAGCTAGTAGTTACCAACCTTGCCCTTATAATTTTCCAAAATTACGATCTTGCCATTTTTCTTCCAACGGTTCATATTTAACATGGAAAATCAACTTAAATCCAAGGGTTCATATTCTTCCAACACAACGAAAATATCTTAGACATGTAAAATGACATAATCAACCTTGGTTTATCATCCTTCAAAATATCCTGGATATTCGATTCGATCCGACTATCCGAATATTTTTCTGAACTTTATCGCTTTATAGCCATTAATACAAACTCCATACGAAAAATCCGGGTAACACGAAAACGTCATTCTTGGGGGTAAACTATTCATTTACGGGGTTAAAATACATAAATTTTAAAAATTACACTTTGGTCTCTGAACTTTTCGAAAGTTTACACTTTGACCCCAAAACTTTCAAATTTTCATTTTGGTCATTAACCAAAAAATTAGGATATTACATTAATTCTTTGACGAGAATTTTTTTGTGACCGAATAGATTCCCATGTCATAAACTCGGTCGAATTTTTTAACGACAGTTTACATCAATGACCATTTTGAAAGCATATTAAAAGTTCAATAGTTATATTTTAAGTTCTAAAAGTTCTGTCGTCAAAATAAAAACTCCCTAAAAGTTTAGTGATTAGTAATGTAATTTACCCTTAAACTTATTGTACTATATGAACTATGCATTCTTTATTTCACAAGGATTGTGAGGAAATGGAACAAAGATATTTAAGAAGAAAATGGAAATGAAATGTGACAAGACAATCGGTGGGCATTGCTAGAGAATCCGTCCCCGCGGCCCCACATTCCCCTTATTCGACAAGTGTTCATCATGTGATTTGCTCTCTCTTAGGTTTTCAACGGCCGTGATTCAACCTTCCCCTTGAACTTAATCAATTTGTAAATATGCTTTTAATTTCACGAATGAAATGTGTAAAAAAAATATGTCAAACACATTTATTATCTATCTAAAATTTTTCGAATTAAGTTGAAATTTTGAAGTATTTAAATTTTTTGAATTATCTAAAACTCTTTCCGCATGTTATTGTTTTTAATAAGCTTTTAATAATAATTAATACTATTCACGGTGGTAAAATTGTTTTCTTACTTCCAAAATTATAAAACTGTTAGTTAATAAAGTAATAAAATTCTTTTGCCCTAGTTTAACAAAATTACAGGTAATAAATTAATCTAGATCAGGTTTTGCAAGGGCCTATTATAAAGGCGACCCTCCCAACTCAAATGTTTTTTACTTACAACGTCTGGATTCAAATCATTGAACTTACTTAAGGATATAATGTTTCATCCCACTAAATAACTGGTTGTTGGTTAATTCAATTTTTTTTAAAAAAAATACATATTCGAGTTAGTGTCCTCCATAAACTTAACCCTTTTGCATTTAAGTATATTTATTGATAAAGCCTAACCTCCATTAAAGCAAACTTAGCACATTTATTAGATTTTTACGAGTAGGTTTTTAAAAGTTTGATATTTTAGGTATGATATAATATGGGTAAACTACGTTGGTAGTCCATGAACTTTTAGGACACTTTTAGTATGGCCACGAACTTTAAAAACTTTCAATGAAGTCACTAAATTTTTAATTCATTTTTATTATGATCACCGCCGTTAATTACCGCTAAAAATAACTTACGTGACACGTTAAGTTTAAGAAAATATTTTCACCCTATTTTCTTTCATTTTCCTTTCCATCCAAATATGTCTTTCTTCTTTTTTCTTCCTCATCTCTCATTTAGTCTCTATATTCTTTTGTTTATTTATTATTTTTTATATGATCTTATTCTCATAAATACCCATTTATAGTCTCACCCACTTCTGCAATAAATTAAAACAAGTTAACTATTGAGAAATATTAGGCTACTGAAAAGTCCCCCTCAATTTTTAAAACAACTAGCGTGGCCATGGGGGATTATTAAGTATTTTTATTCAACAACATGCTTTTCATGGGTAAAGTTACCTTCAAAGAATAGATTACTATAATAGGGTGAAAAAAAGAAAAAAAAAAGGATGAAAGAAGAAAGAAAAACGAAGAGAGAAATGGATGGAAGAAAAACGAAAGAAAACAAGAAAAAAAAGAAAATAGGATGGGAAATGTTTATTTTTTAAACTTGCATGTCACATCAGTTATTTTTAACGATAGTCGATGACAGTGACCATAATGAAAGCGAATTAAAAATTCAGTTACAGTATTTAAAGTTTTAAAAGTTTACTGACCATATTGAAAGCATCCTAAAAGTTTAGGGACTGCCAATGTAGTTTACCCTATAAAATTTAATAATATGCTTAATAATTTTTTTTGAACAATTTCTACGGGGAGGAGGGGGAGAATTTACTCCTAATGGATTTTGAACCCACAACTTAGGAGAAAGGGGAGAGTGTCAACTAAGAGCTTTAACCTCTTGCGCTAAAGATTGTTGACTAATATGATTAATAATAAAAATGTAATACAATTAATATATACATAATATTTTATATTTCTATATTGTTATATATTTAATATTTTTATACTGTTTAAATTTATGCTATTCATAAAAAAATTGTCAATAAATATCACTAAATATCAATTAAAATGAGTATCTATCCATCTATATATATATAGATAGATAGATATGGGACATGTTCCAATTATACAATATAAAATCTTTTGGTTTTACATTGATTTAGGACCATTAAATGAGTATAAATTGATAGAAGAGGTTAAAATTTAAAAATTAGGAGATTTTTATGAAAAAAGAGTAGATAATCTCATACATCAATTTACAATCCTGTTTGACAATTAGCTGATAGTGGATAACATTAGCTGACAACAGATTGGATAGCTGGTTTGCCTTGTGGATTGTATTAGTTGATTGTATAAAAGTTTTTGGTAAAATTAACTGATAGCTATTTGATTATTTGAACAAACAAAATGATATAAAAGAACATGACTTTATTCAATACTTGTTCGAATAATTTATAAGTTATCGATATTTTGTGCCTGAATCAGTGAACCATTTACTTTATCATTGTCAAGTAACTTGGCTAGTTTGGCAAAAATGGTGCGTCTTGTTGAGGGTTCATTTCATCATGCCTGCCAATTTTCGAAATTTTCTATAGCAGTGCTCTTCAATTTCGGTTTCTCAGTTGCCCAATCAAATCTGGTTGTTAAGTTTCTTTAGCTTCTCTTGGTCAATATGGCTCTTCCGAAATGAGGTTATATCTAAGGATGCTAAGGTTGATGTTAGTCAATTATTTGAATTGTGTTTGTTGCGACTCAACTGGTGATGCTGTGCTAAATTGCATGTTGTAGGTATTTCGATTAATAATCTTGTTTGCTTTCCAGAAAATTTTAGCTTTCTCCTACTAAACAAGCATGTGTGAGTTCGAGTAAATGGAGTCCCCCCACATTGAGTTATGTTAAATTCAATACTGATAGTGCTGTTAGAGGAAGCTTTGGCGAGGCTGAGATTGGAGGTTATTTACGCAATGAGCATGGGGTGTCGCTTATTACTTTCTCCAAATCTGCAGGTGTTCTAGATTTTACTTCTGCAGAGTTATTAGCTATCCAAGAAACTTGCAAATTGTTTCATAATTCTACTTGGGCTAAGTCTGCTAAACTCATTTTTGAGTGTGACTGCAAACTTGTAGTTGATTGGACCTTTCAGCCTCATTATTCTCTGATTGTTTTCAAGTCTATTACTGTGTCTTGTCTAAGGCTCTGTGCAAATTTAGATGGATGCATCTAGCATGTTCCTAGAGAATACAACTCCCTTGCAGATAGCTTGACCAAAAAAGGATTTGTCGCATGGAAGAACTCATCATTTTTTCTGTTTGTTGTGCTTTCGGGAGTGGTGTTAGTTATTGGTTTGCTTTCTCTTAGTGTTTCTTATACAAACTGTCACGGTTTCTTGTGTGATCTTGGTTGTTGCTTTGTTGATTCAATTGATTTCTACTCAACATTAATATTGTGCACTCTTTTTCCTCCGCCTAGGGGTTATGGAGTTTTTTTAACGAGGCTAGCGTTAGTGTTTTTCTCTATTTTAATAAAAATTTGTTTAAAAATATTAATTATATTATGAAAATTAACTTTGTAATATAACATTACTAAGCATATAAGAAGGATATATAAATTAATTTCTTATTTATGAAATTATATTTTTAATAATTATTATATTTAAATATGTATATTAATATTTTATTTATAAAATCATATTTTTAATATAATTTCATTAATTATCAAATTTAGATATATATATATATATTAATTTCTTATTATAAATTTATCTTTTTAGTTTTATTAGTTATTCAAATTTAGGTTATTTAAAGATTTTTTTTTGTATTTGACAACGACAAAAGAGTCTTTATAACTCTTATATCCAATCCTCTAACCCAAAAACTCATAAAATGAGATATTTCAATTTGAGAGGTTTCATCCCAATCCGATGTTACAATCCTCTTTTTACTAAACATGAAAATTAGCGGATTTGACTGATCAAACATCTAATTTTAGCCGGAAAAATTGTTTACCAAACATGATATACATTTATCTAGTGGTCCTTAATATATATATATATATATATAATCCTATTACATGATGTAAAAACCAAAGAGTTTTACAATGATTAAGGATCATTGAAAAGATGTATTTGATGGTTGAAATTATCTACTCTTTTTCTCATAAAAGTATCCCAATTTATAAATTTTAACATCATCCATCTATTTACATTCATCCAATGGTCTTAAATTAGTGTAAAACCAAAAAGTTTACATTGTGCAACTGAATCCTCCTCTCTTTCTCGATCTATATAAGAATGAGGGAGTTTGGATGGATTTTTATTGGAATGTAGGAGGGAACCATTATTTTTCATAATAGTTTTGTATTTGAATTAATTTTTGAAATAGTTTCGAATTTTTTTGTTGAGGACATATTCGATTATATTATTAACCGAATTCAACAATGTAAATACCAACCTAGTCATTTGGGTCTCAATTTGACTTAGGATATAATTAAAGTCCATGATTGTATAATGACTAGGGCAAATCGATTATTTTATTAATAGAATTCCTTGTAATTTTATTTAATTCGAGTTTGATTACGTTAGTAGTTAAATTCATATTCAAAATTCTGACATGATTGCATGAAGATCGTGTAAAACATGTTTAAAAATAGTGAACTGTTTGAAATGAGTTTGTAACGACTCGCGTTTCGGGTTAATAGTTTGAGTCTCAGCACCAAGTTTTGGGTAACTCAAGTAAAGATTTTTTTAACTTGTAGGCTTAGAGATTGTGGACTCATGTTTGATTTGGTCTTTGGCCCTTTAAATGATGATAAGATTTCTTTTGAAAAACATTGCAAATTTAATGACTTTTTTTTGTCAATTAGCCCATTTACCCACATAAGTTGATTTTCTTTCATTTAGACGTTATTTTTAGATTTAAGAACCATTTCTTTTCAACAGCCCTCGCCATCCCTATTTGTCCGTAAACCCATCCTTTATACTTTTTCTTCCATTCTTTCTTGGAAATTTTAGACTCCAATGAATAAAACTTTCTCTTGTTGAGCCATTCAACCATGCATGTAATTGTGCTCATTATTTTTCTCATATATTGGCCATCTTATTGATCTTAAAATCTCTAGAAGGGGTTTTTGGGACCATCCGAGTTTGGAAGAAGACTTAGAGAAATGATGAGTTTTTCTAGTCTTTGCTCATTCTTCTTTATAATTTCTACTTTGCTTTGTCTTCTAACTTTTTGAGGCAACATTTGTAACATTTTAATCCATCTCTTGTGTTTGATTTGAGTTTCATTTGATGTTGGTGAGATCTCAAAAAAATTTGGAGAAGATGAAGTTTGAGAAAACTTTATGGTAGAACATCCTTTGTTTTTGAACCAAGGTAATAAACTCTTTACCCTTTAGATGCTAAATGAATCATGTGTGTATGTTAGAATAGGTGAAAATGATGCTTGATATTCATGAACAAAAACTTGAGATCTTTTCCATGGTAAAAGTTGTTATAGTGTGTTTATTTGCTACCAAGGGTCCATATTAGTTCCCTCTGATGTTTGTGTAATGTTTGGATACTTTAGGTTGATGTTTGGAAAACATTTTCAGACTTAATTTATGAATTTTAGAGCTTGAGTTTTGAAACGTGAAGTCTTATTATCGAAACTGAGCTTTCTAATGGCTATAAGGGTCTTGAAACCGGTCATGGTTATTGAAAATGACCTTAGGTTTCGAAACTAGACCCTGGGGTTCGAAACGAGGCCTCAGTTATCGAAACCAAGAGGCATGTTTGGGCCCATTTGGCCTATTTTGGTTTATTTGAGCCCAAATAGGTCAAACAAGCCCTTTGTTGTTAGCCACTCCAAAAATTATCCTTTAGGCTTATATCATGCTCTAAGTGTCAAAATATCCTTGTGTTTGTAAAATAACCAAAATATTTATATGTTGCTAAATTACCATTTTCCCTTTAATGCCTAGAAATCGGTTTCAGAGTCTTTAATGCCTTGAAAATGAACGCAAAATCCCTTTTGAACCAATAATTTCATTTTTTAATTAGTTTGAAATATTATGTGCTTAAGATTGAGTAAAATACCCTTAAGTTGCTCAAAAGACCAACATGTCCTTTTGGACCTAGAAAATGAAATTGTCCCTTTTTACTATTCGATTGGAATTTTATATTACGTTTAATGGTTAAATACCTTGTGTTATGGTATTTACAAATACCCTTTTGTCTTAGTGTCTAAAATACCCTCAATGTCTCAAAATTACTAAAATACCATCAGAGAGTCAAACTACCAAAATGCCTATAACACTTATAAGCTGGTTAATTAAACATTTGGATGTTGCTTAAGTACATGTTAAATTGTGTTGGCTATATGTGATTACTAATGATTATTTTATAGATATTGTGATGATGCTTTGGTGTTCGGCCTTAAAGGCAATGCTACTATGTGTGGCCTTGTGGGTACTATTTGTTTGTATGAATGCATACGACGTGTGACTATTAGAGTATCTATTATTTGATTCTGGATTGAGGATATGATAGTGACTGTTGTTGCATATTATTTGATAATGGATTGAGGCCGAGATGAGGGAACTATAATATGGATTGAGGCCATGATAAGGGTTGGTGTTGAGATATTATGTCTGATCTGGATTAAGGCATGAGATGAGTGTTCATATATGATATGAATTATGATTATGATACAACATGGGGATTATGTTATGGCTTTGGCTTAATATGATTTCAGGTAAGTTTAATTTATATTTTTGAATGTTTACCCATTGATTAATCATTTATGTTTATGCCTTTAGTGAATTACACCATATTCATACTTAATTCTTCGTACTTATCTACTTTGTGTAGCATCTATTTGGTAGTTGTGTTTTACTAGGCTTTCAAAGCTCAGTGTTCTAATTCCCTCATTCACATGTTAGTAGGTTTTTGAGCAGCTTTGGATGCTTATATCATTCGAGAGTTCCAACAGCATTGTTTATATAGTACTGTACTTATCTATATAGTGGGCATGTAAATAAAACAACTTGTATGTATATTTGAGCCTAAAATCTCTAAATTCTTATTTTGGTCTTTTGTAAAAATTTTAATTACATGTATTATAAATGGATTTGATTTATATTCTTCAAATTGTCTTACAAAAAGTAAACTATTTGTAAATTTAATAGTGGGTCATTCCTGTGACACAAATGTGACTCTTTCGATCCATAAAATCTTCTAGGTTGGATCTAGGATGTTACAAAGTTTGTAAGCTCATAATGAATAAAAACGAAATTAATGAAAAATGAATTTAGTAATAGATTGAAATGTAGATATATAGTTGAAAAGAAGTAAATATAATACCCTGAACCCCGGTTCAGTAGTGTAACACCTATCACCTGGCCTGAAAGGATTAGACCCAAGTGACGGATGTCACATTGACCATCGAAGTGATCTAAATTCAAACTAACAAATTTACGGTTATTTAAAAATCTTTTTGAAATCTAGATGCATCATCAGACCTTATATGATTTAATTAAGCCACATATAAAATTTTGTATGATTTGAATATAAATTCCATCCTCAATTAACCGCATGATCATTTTAGGGACCAAAACGTAAACAAAACAAATTCAACAACATAAAATGAAAATAACCATACAATGTTGTAATTCAATCAAATTCATGCTTACATGTTAAAATTCAGCTAATTCAGAGTTAGAAAACTCATCCAATTACAATATCGAAGTTAAGTGACCAAGATGGAAGAAAACATAACTTGAATCATGCTATTAACTTACCTACCAACCGTACCCGTACACGAGAGCTCGTACCAGTACACTGGATACATCCCAAAACTAGTAGCTTATATGCGTACTGATACTAGCTAGTCCATACCAGTATGCTAGGGCTCGTACCGATCCCCGAATATGGTGTACCGGTACGTCTTAGTCTAAAATGCCATATATAAGAGGGGAGTACCGATACTCGATCATACCGTACCGGTACTCGATCATACCGTACCGGTATGCCTTGAACAAAATTGCATATTCAAATATGCGATTCCAATCTAAACCCCAAATTATGGATCCAATTTACCTAAACATACTTGATCGGTGAAATGACGTCACACGATTTGTGCAAGCATACACGATCGATGCAAGTATAGTAGACAGATGCAAATATGTTGGATATCGATCCCATGAGAACGATTGTTTAAATGATTAAAATTGCCAATGCAATAACAAAATAAAATAAGATAAATTTTATTAAAGATGTTTGAGCAATACTTGAAAATAAAGATAGAAGAAATGTAATAATGATAAGATAGGATCCCCAAAATGATTTTTCAGTAGAATACTAAATGCTAACACAAGGTGTAAGAAATGTATCAATGTCGGTACAATGAAGGTCAATGAATATCTTATCAAACTCCACTTCAACTTCTAATCAAAGACATATATAAGCCCACTTACCATACCTCCCAATGATGGCTAATAAAGCAAATACATGAACAAGTTAGTCAACTTTCGTTGTACTCCCATGCAACTTTCGTTGTCATGATCGTTAACTTGAACTATCACTGCATCTTCCAATTACAGTGACTGCAATAAACACGTTTGTGCATAAAAACATTCAAACCCAAAGTTAAACAATATAAGCAAGTAGAATAAAATAGCATTCAATCTAAAAACTCAATTGTACTTGTAACACCCTAAACCCGAATGTCACATTTGGGCTTTAATCCCAAACTTGTTACCATGAAATTTCTCAATTTGGTTTAGCCCAAAAAGATATTTCTAAAAAACATTTAAAGTGAACATTTGAAAATACAGATAAATAATAAAAACATTACAAAAGAGCTCTAATTAATGTAAAATATTTGAACATTCGATTTGATTAATACAATTTTAAAAATAAGAATTATAGACTCCACAATATAAAGTCTTATGAATACACAACCCACTAAACACAAGTACCATGCTCTGGAAATCACCATATGATGGAATCTCGTATTGATAGTGCTCCTCGATCTCACAATCCGACAATCAAACTACGCACGAAAACAACGATTTTGAGTGCTGAGCTTACAATGCTCAGTGGTACACATCTACTCTACTATACTTGATGCTAATCATAAACATAAACATGCAAGCTAGTAGAGCAATAAGAAGAGATAAATAAACACATGGTAGTACCACAAGTTGCCTAAACACATGCTTTCATCAAAGCAATCATCATACATGGCACACAAGGCCCAACTATACTCAGAACATGACAATATAACATCATATGAATGTGGCACTACCTCTAGTCGCCTAACCATATAGCATATGAGCATTATACCACAATATAGTAGTGAGGTCCATGTCCACTAAGCATCGGGATACATTCACTCTGAGTAAGGCTCGCGACCACTGAGCATCGGGATCATACACTTTAAGGGGTGAGGCCCGCGACCACTAAGCATCGGGATCATACACCCATGCTCGAAATCTCTCATTAATCATCTTCAAATGAGGCCCACGACCACTAAGCATTGGGACCATACATTCGAGAATCTTTAACCATGGTGTTGCAACACACTCTTTCTCACACTAGGTATCCGGATCCTACCAAGCAATGGTAACTCAACCATCTAGGTGTCCATATCAGCACATAGCAAGGACACGTCTACCACACATCACACAGCATCATACGATCCACCAAGGATCCCCACGATTGCTATTGCCATCAAGTCACCCAACGTTTACCAAGTTATTAATTATTATGGAAGTGTACATTAATCATACTCATTAATTATCTCTATTAATCCATATTATCTCATTAACATCCCACGTCAATTTTTATCTTTTTATTAGCATTATAGATTATTTTATTTAGTGAGTATCGGTACTTGAACACGAGTATCGATATGGTACCCTTGGATATCAGTACTCATACGCGTCCCGATACTGATATTACTTATTGGAAATCCT
The DNA here is from genome assembly GCA_019671005.1 of Hibiscus mutabilis. NCBI lineage: Eukaryota > Viridiplantae > Streptophyta > Magnoliopsida > Malvales > Malvaceae > Hibiscus > Hibiscus mutabilis. Next base: position 28,958,734 of record CM033713.1, read on the forward strand.
AGATTTCCTCAAGTACCGATACAGATCAACCCGTATTAATACGACCCCTAATTGTGTAACGATACAACTAAAGGTCATACCGATACCCTATTTATAAGTTCTCAAAATTTCCTCGAATTACGATATTACAATGTTTATCGATCCCTAAAGCTTATGAAAGTTATTAGGGTTTGTTTACTAATGTATTCATTTAATTAATATTAATTACTGGCTTCATAATCATTTAAACGATTATCTGTCCCTTTAGCATAATTTCCATCGAATCACATTAATTTATTTCGAGCAAACATATAAGGCATCACAATTATCAATCAATCAACCAGTCATCAAGTAATTATACAAGCATCTCAAACGACCCTACACGGTCTCTAAAGTCTCCATGAGTCTCATCACATTCACAACATCATCATGCCTCACATAGATATCAAGTCTCATATTATTGATCTCTAAACATGCATATTCATTGTCTACCTATTTTGCAGATACTAAAAAGCAATCACATTTACGATGCTCATGAAGTAACAGGAATTCAAGGTGTACTAACCTTACGCCAAAGCGATAAATCCCTATCCAAGCTCCTCCAAACATCTATTTAATTCTAATATTTGAGTCCACCAATTCCTTGGATAAAACAAATACGATTACATATGCTATTTCACACTACCGAACTACTTTAGGGGAGAAATCGCATAAAAATTCTTACCAGGTTCAAATATGGCAAAACGGACTACACTATTAGACTCAAAACATTAAAAAAAACCCAGGGTAGGGTCCTTAGAAAAAGTTAACATCAGTCAATGGTCAACGCCGATAAACGATAGAGGCAGCTCTGTCAACGGTAGCTCGACTCTATGCTTAGGTTAGCTCAACAAGCCAGCTCGACGGCTTGGCCCAGTTTGCTAGATTATCTCCCCCAGCTGTTAAAGCATGCCCATACGCAGGTGGTAGTGCTTGTGGCGGCCGAACACGAATGACAAGCTCTAGACCGGCTTGTCTTCGACCCATAAGTCTAATGATGGTAACGGCTCTCGATGATGGACGAAGGAAGATGGCACTTGAGTATTTTTGATTTTTTTTCCTTCTCACTCCAGCAAGTGACGACAACAACGGCGATATGGAGACCACTAGCGGACGCGTCTCAGCTAGATCTACCCGATGATGATGGTGGTATCGCTAATAGTGGCTCAGACGACGGTAGATTGGGGGTCCAAACTCCCTTACCCTCACTTTTTTTCTACTTTTCTCTCTCTTCCAAAAAATCTTATCCTCCTTCATTTTCTTTTTCACCACCCACAATCACTTTAAATTTTAAAACCCCTTTCCCAACTTGGATAAAAATAATTTAATAAAATCTATCTTTTTCTTTGCCACTAGGCCCAATACCTCGGTACGAGACCCAATTTACTAACCCAAAATTGGCTTATTACAGTACTTCCATACAAACTTGAAATAAAAAGTATTCATCAATATTGAAAATAAAATACAAAAGACAAGTGGGGATTACTATTTCTAGCGGCTTTCGACCCAATTTCACATTTCCTCCTTGTATTGCACTTAGAACTTCTCGTCAGAAGCTGACCTGCATCCGTTTCAAGCTTGTTCACCCAAGAGAGAGCTTAGGCTGCCATGGCCAAGAGGGAAAAGGCTCCAAAAATTAAGGAAAAAGATGATAAGATATGAGACTTTCTCTTTAGGATAAGAATATATGGATATATATCCTTATCACTTTCCAATTGGGTGTGTACATGTGTCCTTCATAGATTTTCAGGATAAAATTTCGTACAGGGCAGCTGTACTAATGGACAGCTCATAATTCTTTGAACTTATCTTGACAGCTGTTAAAGTAACAACAATGACCGTTTCAATGCACCGACATCATGTATGGACAAAAGTTGTTGTAACTAACTGCTAGCTTATTGTCCTTTGATCTTATCTTCTTGCTAGCATCATTTGATCTTATCATTTTAACAGCAGTTAATGCGGATATAGTCATGGACACAATCTAAACAATGCTTATGCAGTGACATCAGTATTGCATTGACATCCCAATACGATGATAGTCCTGACTGCAATTCTGGAAGAACTCATGTAATGACATTAGCAGTAAAAATGTGATAAATTCAAGGATAATTCAGAAAGAGCTATTAAGTTAAGAAAATGCAAATACAAAGATAAAAATGCTAAAATGTATGCAAAGGTTAACTAAATGGGGACAAATTAACCAATAAATAAGGTGAAAACACATGTATTTTAAAGTACCATCACACCCCCAAACTTAAGTTTCTGTTTGTCCTCAAGCAAAATAAAGACAACAAGGCTATATGAAATCACACAAGATTAAAGAAGATTCTAGCTACTTGAATCACCAAAAACATTAATGAATCAATTACATTCAAATGACAAAAAATTGCATCGACAATTCATAAAGATGAATGAATAAACTTGTAATTCATCTAAGCTAGCATCATGCCTTACATCTCAAATCCATCCAACCTCAACAACCTTTATTTCATTATACTATATAAGTATATAATATTTTTTTTCTTTCTTTTCTTTCTTCTCTCTTTTTAAGCAGCGAGGGATATCAAAGAATGAATGCACACTAAGATCTTAAGAAGTAAGATGTTGTGCAACGAACCCCAAGGATTACTTTATTGCTTTGACACACACATGCGGTGACAACCTTTAGCCATATTCATTTTTCTAACACATCCATTGAAGTGTTCCCACTTAAGCTACTTTGATTATGCACCCACATTGGAGTGCTCTTTATTTGCACATAATATGATCTATAAACATATATAACAGCAGCTGAACTTGGAAGATTCATCTAAGATCTATGAGATGATTCTATGTATCCATTACTTAAGCACTCAAATTCATTCATGCAGAATTTTAATACAACGTTCCATTACTTTTATCCAACCAACTTATTAACACTTAACATGATTCAAGATTTAAGCATCGAATGTAAGAAAAATATTTAGAGCACAAAAATGGACCTTGCATTTTTTAATAGAATGCAATGACGATGCAATGACCATATGGATGCAATGACAAAATGCAGTAACAAAAGGAAAAGAACAACTACATGAAATGCATGATTAGAACAAACTAAAAAAAATAAAAACAAACTAAATCAATGTTTCTTTGCTCCCGATGTGGTTGCATGGTGCTTTGTCTTTGGAGCGTTTCCTCTTTGTGTCTTTGGCTTTGCACAGTCCTCGAATTGCTCATTGGTTTCTGGCTTGGCCCCGACATCGTCAGCTGCCTCATGAGTAGGAAATAACACCTTGAGTGGCCCAATGTAAACCACCATTGCTAAAGGGTTTGTTTCCCTCTTCCTTCGATTTCATCAACAGTTTCTGGTGGTCTAGCTCCATCTTCTTGTAGTGTTGTCTTCTCAGCAGTTGCATCCACAACATTGGATGCAGTGACAATTTCTGCAACAACATCTTTATCGTTTTTTTTTCTTTTCTGTCAGTTTACCTCTGTCTGCAGATGCCTCCTCTACTTTTGGTTCAGCTTGGGCATCATCAGCCTCCTCTTATTTGGAAGAACACATTCAGTGAAATTCGAGTGCACCCACAAAAGTGCCAATTTATTATTCTGTTGTGGCAGGTTTTGCCTTGGAGAGTCATTTCCGATACTTCTTATAGTCTATCTGAACCCTCCAGCGAGTGATAAGTCTGTCCAAAAAAGAGTTGGGCCAATGTGATTGCAACCATCCCCACTTGTTTTACCATGGTAGATGAGTCTTTCTTTCGTGTTCCTTTGAAGTCTATGCGTACCTTCCATCTTGTTACTATCGTAGAAGAATTGAATTCAATGTGAGCATTATTTTTGAAATTTAACCATTTGATCACCTCAGGTTCATCGACGTCCATCATGGTTGGATGTAGCTTTCATTGCGGTGATATTTGTTGCTCCACCCAATTGTCATAGCAATCCTCTGCTAGAATTCTGTGTAGATAAAGTGAAGGACCAATTGTCTGAAAGTTTTCAAGCATCAAACCACCACTTTGTTTAGGCTTTTCAAACATCTCCATAAGTAGAGGTTTTGGTGCAACACTAATATCAGAGGGAATCACCAAGGATAAAGTATCTTCTCTCAAATGTTCACACCCTTCTTTTGATGGATTCAAATCTAACATCGTTCGTTCCTCGAGAGATACTTGCAATGGATGAGGTGATAATTCCAAACATTCAACCATTATCTACTTAGATTCCATTGACAAAGTATTGCCATCTTGTTGATCTTACACATAGTCATGAACTTGTTGTGGCAAAGATGGAGGTGAGGACACTTCAGATTGCGCCGACACTTCAGAATGCGCTGACACTTCAGAATACATCGACATTTTAGATTACTGCATATTTTGTATGTGAATGACAATTCTTGGAACAAGTTTTGCTGGTACATCAACAATCTCTTTAGATGCAATCTTTTCATTATGATCTATTTCTCCACTTTCTTGAGTTGTTACATCTGATTCCTTATCACTTAGAAGTGTTCCATGCAATCTTTTTATTATGATCCACTTCTCCACTTTCTTGAGTTGTTACATCTGATTCCTTATCACTAAGAAGTGTGCCTTGCAGTCTAGGATTCTTTGTAGAAGCAAGTTGTCCTAGTTGTGCTTCTAATGCAAGAATCGATGATAAATTTCCTTGAACAATTACTTCCGTCTGAGTGAAAGGCTCTCGCATTAAAGCTTCAAGAGCTGCGAAGGGATTAGATTTGGAAGTTGGGGTATACTGTTCTGCATAGGTGCTTGAGCATGCAGATGTGGCAACTAAAGATATTATGGCTGCACTTGATATTGTTGCTGATGCATATGATATTATTGATTCAATTGTGACTGCAATGGAGTGTATTTCCCTACCCTTAGATTATAAGTGCCTTGGGATAAAGTATTCCCATATCCAAATGTCCCAGCAAGTTAACCAAAATACTAATTTTCTCAAGACTGTTGATTACGTATGGCAACATTATAGTAATTTCCACAAGAGTTGTTCCATAAGAGTTGTGGATAGTCTTCATAACTGTGGTTTTCACCGTAAATCTCATAGTTGAATGTAGGGACATCGACTCTTTGGAATTTTCTAGGCATTTGCATGAATTTGATCGTGGTGTCCAATTTTGAAATTTCTGTCTAGAATGCAGTATAAACATCCTCTTTGGAAATCATGCAATCTCGAATGGTTTGACGTCTACCCTCTATTATATTTTTTGCTCTCTCTTTATATCTCACCTAAAAAACAAAACAAAAGAAAATAAAGTTAGTAAAAATAAAAAAATACAGTGACAACAATAAACACCAAACAAACACCATCCCCGGCAACGGCGCCAAAACTTGATCGGTGAAATGACGTCACACGATTTGCACAAGCATACACAGTCGATGCAAGTAAAGTAGATAGATGCAAATCTGTCGGATATCAATCCCACAAGGACGGTTGTTTAAATGATTAAAATTGTCAATGCAATAACAAAATAAAATAAGATAAATTTTAGTAAAGATGTTGGAGCAATACTTGAAAATAAAGATAGAAAAAATGCGATAATGATAATATGAGATCTCCAAAATGATTCTTCAGCAGAATACTAAATGCTAACACAAGGTGCAAGAAATAGATCAATATCGGTGCAATGAAGAGAATGAATATCTTACCAAACTCCACTTCTACTTCTAATCAAAGACTTATACAAGCCCACTTACCACACATTCCAATGATGGCTAATAAAGCAAATACAAGAAAAAGTTAGTCAATTTCCGTTATACACCCATTCAACTTCCGTTGTCATGCTCGTTAACTTGAACTATCACTGTATTTTCCAATTATAGTGACTGCAATAAACACTCTCGTGTTTAAAAATTTTCATAGCCAAAGATTAAACAATAAAAGCAAGCGGAATAAAATAACATTCAATCTAAAAAATCAAGTGTACTTCCATACAAACTTGAAATAAAGAGTATTCATCAACATTGAAAATAGAAATGCAAAAGACAAGTTGGGATTACTATTCCTAGTGGCTCTCAAATCGATTTCACATTTCCTTCTTGTGTTGCACTTAGAACTTCTCATCAGAAGCTGATATATATCTGTTTCAAGCTAGTTCACCCAAGGGAGAGCTTAGGCCGCCAAGGCCAAGAGGGAAAAAGCTCCCAAAATGAAGGAAAAAGATGATAAGATATGAGACTTTCTCTTTAGGATAAGAACATATGGATATATATCACTATCACTTTCCAATTGGGTGTTTACAGGCGTCCTTCAAGATTTTCAAGATAAATTTCGTACAGGGTAGCTGTACTAATGGACAACTCATAACTCTTTGATCTTATCCTGACAACTGTCAATGCGGTGACAATGACTATTTCAATGCCCCGACATCATGTTTGGGCAAAAGTTGTTGTAGCTAACTGCCAACTCATTGTCTTTTGATCTTATCTTCTTGCCAATGTCATTTGATCTTATCCTCTTGCCAATGTCATTTGATCTTATCCTTTTGACAGCTATCAATGCGGTGATAGTCCTAGACGAAATCTAAACAACGCTTATGCAGTAACATTAGTATTGCAGCGACATCCCAATGCAGCTATAGTCCTGGCTGCAATTCTGGAAGAACTCATACAACGACATTAGCAGCAAAAATGTGATAAATTCAAGGATAATCAAGAAAGAGCTACTGAGTTAAGAAAATGAAAATACAAAGATAAAAATGCTAAAAATGTATGTAGAGCTTAACTAAATGAGGGCAAATTAACCAATAAATAAGGTGAAAACATATGTCTTTTAAAGTACCAATAATACTCCTACACATAGATGGGCATAAATGGCATATGATCATGCACTTGCAGCACAAATTATAACCTCTAATATGAATAGATGATCAAACTAAAGAAAAGTTCTTACAATGTTAAAATGAGACATTCAAGGCGCATATATGGTCATAACTGCAAAAATAAGAATAATACATATACTTACAACTCACATATGACCTTTGCGATGCAATACGTATGATCAAATCAATAAAAAACCATGACAGCCAAATATGAGCATCTAATCAAAATATATGCATGCTTCACAAGAAAATATTCACAAAATAAATCTTACATATATCATCAATCAACAAAATCATCAAACCAAGTCTAAGGAGGTAAAACCCAACAACAATTAATCTCATATAAGTGGCCCACATTGCCTTATTACAAACTTGCTTAAAAACCAAAAGCCACATACTCAAAATATAGTTTGTCTCGAGAGGATTCACTAGCCTTGAACGTAGCCCCCAAAGCTTTAATCCTCTGTATTAATGAATTAAGAAGAGAGCGTAAGCAATAATATCTTAGTGAGGCATTGCATCTAACATTCATTAATGCTTTAAAAACAAAACAAGATGTGAATGCACTTTGAAAACTTAGTACAAATCAAATTTTGAGGACTAAACAAATCTCATAGCAAATCACAATCTTACGAAGTCATTCTTATCAAAGTAATATCATATTGGCATCTTTACTTACGACCTTCCATTTATTCAAAACCATCGAATACATAGATCAAACATATAAAAAATGTGGGCTTAGGTCTCCACCCCCTCATATCATATAGATTCCACAATGTCTAGACTAAACAAGTCATTAGGGTTCACATTTAATAAATGAATGCTAGACTCAACGATTCCTTGGAATCCACAATTGCTAGACTAACGAGTCCTTGGGAACAAAGTGACGATCTTGATTAGACTAACAAGTCCTTCATACATATCATATTTCATATTAAGTACTCATATCTAATGGCATGCCAACTATATCCGATTTTATATTTTATTTGTCACAAGCCAATATATCTATTAAAACAACATTTACTTACTGTTTTTCTTATGCAAAACATAATCATTCATATTTCAAAATGGTATTGCTCAAGCAACCAATACATACAATATTGGAAACCTTTAACATTGCACTTATGCAATTTCATGCTTTTCCATAACATGACATATCAATTTAAATATGACAAGTGTGTAAATGACCTATATTGCATACCCTTTTCACTTGTCTTTTGTGTGTTTTCAAGCTTATTTACTTGCATTTAAGAGTAGTTTGCATGTAGTTAGGGAGTTACACTTCCTACGCTTAAATGTTTATATATTTTGGTGTTTTAATAGGAAATGTTGTGCTTTGTGGTGTATGTGCAGGATGCTGGAGCAGTGGATCTTTTGGTTAGAGCTAACAAGGCAAGAAGAGTTAGAGACGAATCTTCTTTGACCCACGTTGACTTTTTCCTAGATATGGAACATTAAAAGATAGCAGAAAATCAATGGCCCTTTTTCATGAGGTTGTACGTATTTTAGGGTTATAAAACACTAGTTTCACTGCCTATATAAGAGAGACTTGGACAACAAAGCAAGATAGCGCGATTTTAGACAACAATCCTAGTTTTTAGGTTCTAGAGAACCATCGAAGTCAAATTCAGAAGAATCTCCACACAACTGACGCCATTGAGAGAGGCTGAAGATGTTGGAGACCTGCAACAATAGTTGGATAGCAAGGAGGAAAATCATCAAGGACGCTTGGCCCTTTTCTATTCCTTGCTTGATAAACGGCTATACTTTTATTGTTTTATTATGGATATTTTAGGCACGAACATAAGCTAAATACTTTAGTGGGTTTATTACTTCCAGGATTTTATGTTTTGATTTCTTTATTTTAATGCTATAGTTTGTTCTCCTTTATCTATTCTGTTCATTGTTATTCATGCATAGTTATTGTAAGAGCTATCGAGAGAGGCCTTTTAACTATGGCTTAATATCAAGAGAGTTAGGTTAAACAAATGTGAACAGTGGGGCTAAGCTGTTAACTTAGTCTTAATTTGGATTAGACATAAGTTTAGGGTTTCAAAAACTAAAAGGGAGTTCTTAAACAAATAATAGAGCTGTTAGGGTTCACGCAGACATGATCATCTTAGCTTCAATGTTATTAACTTCTAGGCATCGAGAGAGTCAGAATTTCTTTAAAAAATCTTGTCAAGTAGATAAAGATCTTAATGGTTTACGTAGACATGTACTGCCAGTCGCTATAGCATTGAAATAAGTAATAAAGCATATATCCTTAGCAATAAATCCAACCTCCATAATTACCTGTTATTTGTCGCAACATCTGTTTGTCTTAATCACAACTACCTTTACTTTAATTGTTTTTAGTTTTGATAAATCAACAACAACCATTACTTGCACAATCATTCTTAAGTTCGATAACTTTGTAGTTATTGATCCAATCCTCGTGGGTTCGACACTCTACTATATCACTTTATTACTTGATTCGACGAGTATACTTGCTCTAAAGTGCATCACTATTCGACAAGCATCATGTTTTTGGCTCCATTGTCAGGGATTGGCGATTGATAATTACGTTGTAATTGCTCTTAAGATTTTATTTTATTTGTATTTAATTTTTGTTTTTTTTATTTCTCAGGCACGTTCCAGTGCATGACCAGAAGGTCAAACTCAAAACCTATTCTTTCATTCAATGCAGAGATCGAGAAAACTCTATGAGAGATATGCAGAGGAAGAAAGAATATGGTGAACGAGGATGGAGATAATGGTCGCGAGAACAAGCATAATAATGGCATACCACCAGTGGTGATTGTCGATGTAGCCCATAATAGAGGCCATGGACAATGGGAGGATCCACCACCTGCTAGACCTAGAAGGGCCATCATGGCAAACATTAAGCCTGTTATCAACAATCTTAACCCACCTATTGTTCTATTAGATCTAGGGACATATCACTTTGAGCTAGATCCCATTATGTTTAACATGCTCAACTCTATTAGAAAATTTGGAGGATCAACAAGAGAGAATGTTCAAGAACACATTCAAGCTTTTTCTAGAGGTTTGCGTCTGTTTTAGGCAATCAGGGATCCCTGATAATGCATTGAGACTCAAATTGTTTCCACACTCCTTGCAGGATCGAGCCAATGCATTGTTGAAGACTTGTTCCTCAAGATCATTACATCATATGATGACTTTTGTAGCAAGTTTCTGCACATATATGATCCATCGAATGTGTACAATCAGAAGCGAAGAGATATTATCTCATTCACATAGCATAATGATGTACTATGTACGAATGATGGGACATATAAAAGGACATACTATGTAAGAGCTCGATTCTTGGATTTCATGATTGGCTACAAGTCATGACGATCTATAATGGAGTTAATGCACCTACACAGATGATGATTGACTCTTCAACTAATGGTATTTTGCTTGACAAAGACCCTGGCGAGGCTTTTGAAATATTAGACTAGATAGAAAATAACGACTATCAGTTCCCAAATGGGAGGTTGAAGCCAGGTTCTAAATCTTTTGGAACAAACCAGCTAGATGATTCCCAAAGTGTAGCGGCTCAGCTCTCTACCATCACCAATTTGCTTAAGAACATGTAGCCACCATCTAATGTCCGAGAGGCTAAGGCAACTCAATACACCTGTGAGCATTATAATGGGGAAACACTAGTCGAATGAATACCCCCAACAACAAGAATCTAGATGCTATGTAGGGAACACCAACCACAACAACATTCCTTACTCCAACACCTACAACCCAAGGTGGTGGAAACATCCAAATTTTGGTTGGGGAGGCAATACAGGTAATTCAGGAGTGCAATAAAATGCCATAGCAGAACTTCCTGGATTCGAACAAAAGACTCAGAGGTAGGACCAAGGAGTTTCTAACTCTAATTATAATTCTTTTGATTCTACACATTAAAATTTTATGGAAACTGCCCAAGTTATTACGCAGGATCAAGCAACACACTTAAATAACCATAGTGATATGCTTATAACGCAAGCTGCCATGATGCAAAACCAACAATCGATCATGTAGGCCAATACCACTTCCTTACGATCCTTGAAACCACAAGTGGAGCAGATTACCCAGGTATTGAAAATACGACCACAAGGAGGATTACTTAGTGGTACTGAAGTCACTAAAGCTTTTAATGTGAAGCAATGTAATGCCATCACACTGCGTAGTGGCACCCAATTGAAGAAAGATGACAAGTTCGGGAGAGGTTCCCTTGTTGATTCCACTTCATGCAAGCCATCCACTGATACTCTTGCACCCAAGAAAACAACTCTTGTGTCTGATACAGTGAGTGGCATTGCCACTGATGGCAAGGATGACAAATCTACAGTTTCTGTTGCATCCAATAAACCACACGAGGAGCCTGGACTACCACCTCTATTCCCACAGTGATTGAAGGCTTAGAAACAAGATGTTTAGTTCAATAAGTTTCTAGATATGATTAAACAATTATATATCAATGTCCCATTCATAGAGGCCATTGATCAAATGCCCATATATAAAGTTTCTGAAAAAAATTATGATAAAGAAAAGGATGGTAGGAGAAGTTGAAACTGTTGCTACGACGGGCGAATGTGTGGTTGTGCTATGTGATTTACTGCCCAAGATGAAAGACCCTGCAGTTTCAACATTCCATGCTCTATAGGCCATAACTACTCTGGCCGTGCCTTATGTGATATCGATACAAGTGTTAATTTGATGTCAAAATCTATGTTTGCAAGACTAGAGATGGGAAGATCTAAGCCAACATCGATGATCCTTCAATTGGCCGATTGTTCTCAAATTCGACCCGAGGGAAGAATTAAAGATGTCTTGGTTAAGGTAGATAGGTTTGTCTTTCCGGCAGATTTTATCATCCTTCACTGTGAAGTTGTTGAGAATGCTCCCGTCATTCTTGGGAGACCATTCCTAGCCACCGGGCATATTATGATTGATTGTAAGAAGGGTGAATTCACCATGAAGATAAATAACCAAAAGATCACACTTAACATCTTCAGCATTCCCAAGTACGCGAATGACTATAAAGAATGCCAGCTTGTGCAAAGAGAGAAAACCCTAATTGAAGAAAGTTTATAAGAGATATGTTGCAGCAATGTGCTTAGTACTGCAGAGCAAGCTAATTTTGATGAGGCCATGCACGAAGCTAAAGAAAAATGTAAGGTTGAGATTGAACAATCCAATGTTGTGCTCACCAGACCATGTATGACTTTTGAACCTTTAGATTATGCTAAGTTTAAATCTCCCAAGCCCTCAGTAGAACATCCTCCGGTACTTGATCTTAAACCTTTTCCCCCATAACTAAAATATGCATACTGCCTGTTATTATATCTGCTAGCTTAGCATCTGACCAAGAAGCTAAATTGTTACATGTTTTATCTCAACATAAGAAGGCTATTGGTTGGACTATTACTGACTTGAAGGGTATAAGCCCTACTCTGTGTATGCATAAGATTTTGCTTGCAGATGATCACATTAGCTCTATAGAACCACAATGAAGACTCAATCTAATCATGAAGACCGTGGTTGTAAAAGAGATCATCAAATGGCTCGACGCTAGAATCATCTACCCTATCTCAGATAGTTCTTGGGTAAGTTCTGTTAAATGTTTGCCAAAGAAATAAGGTATGTAAAAAATAATAATGTGTATATATATATATAAATTATATCTTATAAAAGGGTAGCGTACGTGTGTGTATATATATAAATAAAGCAAACAGTAAGTATGTAAAAAATAATAATGTGTATATATATATAAATTATATCTTATAAAAGGGTAGCGTACGTGTGTGTATATATATAAATAAAGCAAACAGTAAGTATGTAAAAAATAATAATGTGTATATATATATATAAAGCAAACAGTAGCATATATAAAAATCATGTATTACGTATATTTTATAAAAAACAAGACTATATCACACAACTATATATATATATAATATAATAATATACATAAATTATACAACATACGAACACACACATAGGAGACCAAAATACGCATTCGAACCAACTAACACTAACCATGTAAATACAAGCAAATAAATAAATAAAGGGCTGAAATTAAATTAAATTAAATTAAATTAAATTAAATTAAAGAACAATGTTGGAAATTAAAGAATGCGTGCAAACACAAGAGGACTAAACAAGCAAATAACCCACAAGATTGGGACCAAATTAAAAAACAAAACTGAAATTAAAGGGTTAAACAAGGGATTAAACCATTTGAAAAAGGATGAAAAACAAAGAAAGGGACAAAATTAAAAACTTTTCAAAAACAACAGGGACGGCGCCCGTAGTTTAGAAAGGCGAAAGGGCTTAAAACACTAGTATGAAAACAAGGAGGTCCTTAATGGGCTGTTAGCCCATTTTTAAACAAAACACTGTAACCCCTAAACCCGTCCAAGAAGAAATAGGTCGATTCTAGGAAGTCACGTTTGAAAACTTTTCCCTCAAGAAAATAAATTTTAAAGATTATACTTTAAGTTAAAAAGAATATATATATATAACTATAATTTAATAAATATCTCATAATAATAAAATACAAATATCATAATTAATATTTGAATATTTAAATAAAATCTCTAAAATAAAACCATAATAAATGAATGCCAAAACTAATAATCCCAAAACATAATTAGTCTCAAAGTATGAAATTACATCAATGTCTGAAAATAATAATCTGAATAACTAAAAAATAATTTCGTAATGAATAATAAAATAACCAGATGAAATGTGAGATCCTCCAAGTACCATGTCGCCTAAAGTCCAAAGATATCTGTAAAAGAAAACTATGGGGGAGTAAGCTAAAGAGCTTATTGTGTCTCTAAAGTGCAAGGAAAACCATAATCATAAAACATAGTAATATTTTCTTAAAAATTCTTTAAAATAAAAGAAAACGATACAATATAACAAGTATAGTGCAATGCACCCAACTACGTCCGCCAAAAATGAGGAAGGTTCCCATAACCTCCTCCCTACGTCCGCCAATCCGAAGTGGAATTCAGCCCGAAGGGTGAAACCACTGAACTCCTCCGTACAAATCCCAACCCATGCTCATACATGTATGATATTTAAAACTCAAATTTCATAAACTCAATTCCATAAATCCGATATTCCATAAACATACATCATAAATCCATAAATCATAGTCCATAATTTCGTAAATCATAGTTCCGTAAATCCAATGTTTCGTAAATCAAATATTTTATAAATCATAATTAAAATACATTGTAAAATTGTATGCATATGATGTCAAATATACAAACCATAATGCAAATCATAATAAAAAAGGTATAAAACCATATAAAAATTATTTATTTATAGCACGGGAAGAAAACACACCTTAGCCAAAGCAGCTCAACCTACTGAATAATGTGTTTTCCACGATCAGAGGCACTGGGTTTAGCTGTATCGGAACCTATGATATCAAACTCTACATTAAAAATCTATCGCTATGTCACCAAGCTAAAAATACTAATACTAAATTAAAAGAATACTCTCACGTGTAGATCTCGTCGTACAAGAACGGTTAGATCGAATAGGCGAAGGAGGTGGTAAATCATCTTCCTCAAAGTTGATGTCGTCTACGAGACAAAGAGAGAGAAAAAATAATGTTTATGGTTAAGCGATTTCAGAGACTCAACGGGGTTTGATCGAATTAAATAAATAAAAAAAAAGAAAAGAAAAAGGAGATGTAATTTGAACACAAATCGAGAGGGAGAGGGGAAAGACAGCTGTAGGCGAATGAAACAAAATTGCAGGGGAAAAAATAGGGTAATCGTGGCTAAATATAACCAATTCTTTGGATAAATTACAAGGCAAGTCCTTGTACTTTTCTAGGGTTCACAAAGTAGGCACCAATTATCAATTCTTTATGAAAAGGTCACTAAGTTTGCTTAAAATTCAATAAATTCCAAAATTTCTTAATTAGGGTTTCATTTTTAAATTCCTAATTTTTAGGGTTTTGAATTTAGGGATTTCAAAATTAAGTTTTTGAATTGGGGGTATATTTGGGGTGTTACAACTCTCCCACCCTTAAAAGGAATTTTGTCATCGAAATTTCCAGACTTAGCGATAAATCCCAAAATTAATTGACACAACTTAAAATTCGTCGTTCTGAATTCCTCATTCTCCAACATAAAATTAAAATTCAAAACATCATAAATGTACATGTTATGTCCTCTGGCTCATCATCATATCCCTCATGAGCTCTAGTTGCATAAACCAACCCTGGTTGTCTAGCATCTGATCTATTACTTTGTGCAGGTTTACCTCTATTTGCATTACCCGAAGCAACATGCCTATTCTGGCCACTACCTCTAGATGGTGCTTGTACTGATCTTTGAGACTGTCGGAGCCTGGTTAGCACCATGGGCGAGCGAACAATCACTCCGAAAATGCTCTAAAGAACCACATAAGAAACATGCTCTCAACTTCTTTCGACAGTCACCATCATGTTGTTTGTTATAGTAAGAACATATGGGAAAAGGACGGGAACCTTTCGAACCACGTACAGTAGCGTTCGGAATGGTAGAATCTGTAGGTCTATCTCTCGAATAACCTTGATGGTCGAACTTATCTTTAGCCCTCTTTCTAGACTGATTTCCATGACTGTACTAAACTGAGGCGGTCGATTGCCTCTTAGCTCGATCGGTACCCTAAGATTCTTGTTGTTTCTTGAGTGCTTTAATCCGTTCAGCAGTCCTAGCTCGTTTAGTAATCTTTTTATACATTGTATCTTGATGTAAGGCAACTCCCGTCTTAATCAAAAACTGCAACCCTTTTAGAAACCAGTCACATTTTTCTTTCTCTATGGTAACTAACCCCAGGGCATACTGAAGAAGTCTCAAAAACTCTATCTCATAATCATTTACTATCATGTCATTCTGTTCCAAATTCATGAAATCACCTCGGCATTTTGCTAAGTACTCAGGTCTAACATAACAATCTTGAAACGACTGCCGAAAATACTCCTAGGAGATCTGACTAGCTGAAACAACACTTTCCTCTGCCTCCCACCAATTTTGAGCCTCACCTTTTAGCAGTGATACATCAACCTTCAGCTTCCGTTCGGCAGGATAATCCATCTCAACAAACAAATGTTGAAGCTTCTTCAACAAATACTCTGCATCAGCGGGATCTGTCCTGGTGTTACCCTCAAACATAGATATCCAGGCGGCCAAAAACTCAATAGATATGGTTTCCTCACATCGTCAGACTGGCGGAGGTAACGAAGCAACTCTCTGTGCACTGTAGCAGTATCCATTTCAACAGTCTCATTGTCCCTAGAGTCATGTGGGTCTCTACTCAAAGTTTGGTGAGAAGATGAATTCTCACCTCCAGCGTGGTCCTTAGGTTGCTCATCCCCACTAGCATCATGAATCTCATTCTCATTATCTGCTGATCAACAGAGGGCGGTAGATCACTCTCCGCCACAGCGGTACATCCTAGACCTCGACCAGGGCCTCGGCCACGACCTCGATCGGTCGCTAATCTAGAGCTTCTACGAGGTGGCATAGTAATCTATCTACAAAAGGGAATAATCCTAGAATTAGAGTTGGTTCCTGGAGTTTCTATTCAAAGCATATCTTTAATTACTTAAAATAATATATTTATTAGAAAATCCTATTTTGCCCGAAAATATTTAATATGCATGCAAAAATCATTTTTGGTTTAAAATTTTATGTAAGCCTCACAGTCCGAGGGTTAAACTTAGCTCTGATACTACTAAATGTAACGCCCTAAACTCGGCCCAAAAGAAATAGGTCGAATCTAGGAAGTCACGTTTGAAAACTTTTCCCTCAAGAAAATAAATTTGAAAGATTATACTTTAAGTTAAAAAGAATATATATAACTATAATTTAATAAATATCTCATAATAATAAAATACAAATATTATAATTAATATTCGAATTTTTAAATAAAATCTCTGAAATAAAACCATAATAAATGAATGCCTAAAATAATAATCCCAAAACATAATTAGTCTCAAAGTATGAAATTACATCAATGTCTGAAAATAATAATCTGAATAACTAAAAATAATTTCGTACTGAATAATAAAATAACCGGATAAAATGTGAGATCCTCCAAGTACCACGTCGCCTAAAGTCCAAAGATATCTGTAAAAGAAAACTATGGGGGAGTAAGCTAAAGAGCTTAGTGTGTCTCTAAAGTGCAAGGAAAACCATAATCATAAAACATAGTAATATTTTCTTAAAATTCTTGAAAATAAAAGAAAACGGTACAATAGCGTAGTACAATGCACCCAACTACGTCCGCCAAAAATGAGGAAGGTTCCCATAACCTCCTCCTTACATCCGCCAATCCGAAGTGGAATTCAGCCCGAAGGGTGAAACCCTTGAACATCCTCCGTACAAATCCCAACCCATGCTCATACATGTATGATGTTTAAAACTCAAATTTCATAAACTCAATTCCATAACTCCGATACATCATAAATCCATAAATCATAGTCTATAATTTCGTAAATCATAGTTCCGTAAATCCAATGTTTCTTAAATCAAATATTTTATAAATCATAATTAAAACACATTCTAAAATCGTATGCATAAGATGTCAACTATACAAACCATAATGCAAATCATAATAAAAAAAGGTGTAAAACCATATAAAAATTATTTATTTATAGCACGGGAAGAAGACACACCTTAGTCAAAGCAACTCAACCTACTGAATAATGTGTTTCCCACGATCAGAGGCATTGGGTTTAGCTGTATCGGAACCTATGATATCAAACTCTACATTAAAAATCTATCACTATGTCACCAAGCTAAAAATACTAATACTAAACTAAAAGAATACTCATGTGTAGATCTCGTAGTACGTGCACGGTTAGATCAAATAAAGGAAGGAGGTGGTAAATCGTCTTCCTCAAAGTCGATGTCCTACGAGATGAAGAGAGAGAGAAAAATAGCGTTTATGGTTCACAAAGTAGGCGAATAAAACAAAATTGTAGGGGAAAAATAGGGTAATCGTGGCTATATATAACCAATTCTTTGGATAAATTACAAGGCAAGTCCTTGTACTTTTCTAGGGTTCACAAAGTAGGCACCAATTATTAATTCTTTATGAAAAGGTCACTAAGTTTGCTTAAAATTGAATTAATTCCCAAATTTCTTAATTAGGGTTTCATTTTTAAATTCCCAATTTCTAGGGTTTTGAATTTAGGGATTTCAAAATTAGGTTTCTAAATTGGGGACATTTTTTGGGTGTTACAAATAGAGTATAAAAGTCATTTTATTTCCGAGATTAAAATTGTAACCACCTAGACCCTCTTATGCGTTAAGTCTAATTTTAGGAGATCACATTCCATACCAAAAACTTTCAATGAAAACATTTAAGATTACTAATCCAAATCCAGTAGCAATTTTAAACATTCATTAATAAGTTGGGTTAATCAATTAAAACCATGTCGAAATTGAGTTATAAAATAAGCCACACTGGGTAATATAGTAAAACACACGGTATTCAAAATATAGGCACATGTCACTCAATAAAGACAACATGGCGGATAGAAACATTACAACAAAATATATGTATTGAATGTGTCGATCCCCCGAGTGCCAAGTCTGGGTAGCCTATCCAAAAGTATCTGTAAAGGAAAAATTTGGGGTTATGAGCTAGGGAGCTCAGTGTGTTCCATTAAGTGCATATAAAACATATGAATATTTTAGATAGGAAACCAATCATTTCAGTAAAACATGTTTCAAGAGAAACCAAAGGTTCATTTACCTAACTACCTTATAACCTTACACCGATATGCAGTTTCCCCAAAACTGTATCCAAAAGGACTTACCTTAGGCCCAATGGGCATAGGAGCCAACCTAAGAGGCTATCTTAGGTCCATAAGGAATTACCCGAGCCAAGCTTCAGAACCTACCCAAGGGGCGACCTTGGGTCCATAAGGAATTAACAGCTGGATCAGGGTTGAACCTATAGAGACTTTATAACATATCCCTAATAATATACCCCAAATAAAATATCAGTGTTTGTACAACAGACATCAATATCAAATTCATGTGGCAAACGTGGCTTATAGTAGAAAACAGTAACCAAAGATCATGTCAAGTCAGACATATATGTATAGTTTCACTGCTGATAAGGTAGTCATATATTCGATCAGATAATAACATCATGTTTTCAAAACAAATAATGTATTCAGATCATAAAAATTTATTCTTGCTTTCAATCAGATAAAATACTTATGTGCACAAGATCATTTCAAAAATTATATTTAAAACAATAATTTAGCACACAAGGAACACACATCAAAAAGCTGGTCAAAAAGGTCTACTAAGCACCTGCCTCGCTACGCTTTGCAACGGTGCTAGATCCTAGATCACAACGGAACAAAGTTACAAAAAGTAATAAATTCTATCTTAATAATTTTACTAGGTTTCTAAGATCATACTAGTAATTATAGGTGCGCGCTGGTGAGCGAATCGAGAGGAGCTAGGCTGAGCAGACGAATGGTCGGGCGAGCTTCGGGTACCTTTAATTACACGAGAGTTCATATTAGCCCTTTATTCAATAAAAACTTCTTTAAATATAATAACTTAATTCATATGCATGTTCGGATTTTATGTCAAATTCGGAGGCTTTTAGGTTAGAATTTCGTAAAACAAACTTCAAAAACAGACTCAAGACGTCAAAAAACATAAAATAGGGGTTTTCAAAAAAATTAACTTTTTGGTCAAATTCAACGCTGACATCAACAATCAACGTTGATGTCATCGGTCAATGCTGACATCAGCAGTTAACGGTCAATGGGGTTGACTCGGGCGAGTTAACTCACTAAGTTGACTTAATCAGGTTGACTCACTGAGTTAACTTGGTCAGGTTGACTAGGTCAACAGGTCAGGTCAAATAGGTTTGGATCAGGTCGGGTTAGGTCAAACCGGGTTTGGTTGGACCGGTTTAAAGGCGAACCAGTCATGGTGACTAGAATTTGTATACGGCAGTGCGTGAGGCCCACGCATGGCCTTACACAACCCGAAAATGCACAAAAATGCACTTTTCTGCCGGATCTCCTAACCCACAACATTCCATAACCAAAACCGAGCCAAAAACATGTCAGATTTGAAATGGACTTACCAAAATGGAGATAAACCAAGTGAAAACTCGTAGTTTCGATGAGGCACAAAACGATGACTGCTCGACGAGGAACTGGGCGAGTTTTGCTTACCTCGATCTTTTGAGCACAATAGGATAGACGGTGACTCACGCCGACAACGAAGATGGCCGGAAGGAGGCAAAAACAAAATAAAATTTTGGCCCTAGGTTTTTATACTTTTGACCTTCGATTGCCGACAAAAGGGGTGGCTGGCCAGCGAGTGGTTATGGGGCTTTGGTTCGGACGGGGACGGGGAACACATCGATACCACGGCGATATGGGCAGATCAAGGTTGGAAAGAAAAAGGGAGCAGGTAAGAGCTTATTTTGAGACTCTTCAAATCTAGTTAAAATATTTTCTCGATTTAAATGAGCAATTAATTTGATAAAGAGGGTAGTTGAATCAAGTTAGATTATTATTATTTTATTTTGATCTAATAAAAAACTTATTTTAAAAGTAAGCTGATGCAAGACTTAACCAAAAGGCAGCCTTAGCCCAAATGGTTAACACATGGTTCTTCAACTTAAGGTTGTGGGTTCAAACCCCTCACAACTTCAATTTCATTTATTATATATTTATTATTATAATAATAATAATTATTATTAGGGGTGTTACAACTCTCCCCACTAAAAAGAAATTTCGGCCTCTAAATTTACCTGAGCCAAACAGATATGGAAATTGCTCTATCATAGATTCCTTAATTTCCCAGGTGGCCTCCGTGGGGCTACGATAACTCCACAGAATCTTAACCATCGAAATACGTCTGTTCCTCATAACTCTCTTGTCAGAATCTAAAATCTGAATCGGTTCCTCCTCATAGGATAAATCTGGCCTCAACTCCACATCATGAATACGGCTAAACTGAGGAGGCGGCTCAAGCTGATAGGCAACCAGTCCAACTCTTTCACAATACGATGCGGCCCAATGAATCTCAGACTCAATTTACCTTTACGCCCAAATCGTAGAACTTTTTCCACGAGGATACCTTCAGAAAAAATTGATCACCGACCTCAAATTCAATATCTTTCCTTCTGCGATCAGCATAAGATTTTTGTCGGTCAAAGGCCTTCCTCAAATGATCACGAATCAATCTAACAGTTTCTCTAGTCTCTTGGACCAACTCTGGACCCAAAGTCTTCCTATTATACAACTCTGTCCAACAAATAGGAGTACAACACTTGCGACCATACAAAGCCTCATACGATGCCATACGGATTCTTGCTTGGTAACTATTATTATATTGAAACTCATCCAAAGACAAGAAACCCTCCCAACTACCACGAAAGTCAATCACACATCCTCACAACATGTTCTTCAAAATTTGAATCACCCTCTCTGACTGACCATTTGTCTGCGGATGAAAGAATGTACTAAAATTCATATGTGTACCCAAGGCTTCCTGTAAAGCCTGCCAAAATTGGAAGGTGAACCTTGAATCTCGATCGGAGATAATGGACAAAGGCACACTGTGCAGTCTGACAATCTCAGAGATATACAACCTAGCCAACTTATCCATAGAATAATTAACCCGAACAGGAATGAAATGAGCAGACTTGGTGAGTCGTTCAACAATCACCCAGACAGATCCTTTTTACAATGAGTTAGAGGAAATCCAGTAACAAAGTCCATCGTGATACGATCCTATTTCCACTCGAGAATCTTAATGGGATGCAAAAGACCAGACAAATGTTGATGTTCTACCTTAACCTGGTGGCAAGTTAGACACCTCGAAACATAATAAAAAATATCCTTCTTCATGCCCACCCAACGATACCTCTGTCTCAAGTTTTGGTACATCTTGTCCCATGTGGGATGCATAGCATGAGGACTGTGATGAGCCTCACTGAGAATGGCTCGCTTCAAGTCGGCATCATCAGGAACACAATATCTACCCTTGAAGCATAGAACCCCATCCTGATCAAAAGCATAAACAAATGTAGATCCCTGCTCAACTTGTTGTATGGCAGGAAGAAAGAAACTATGTAGGAGCTGTTTGGCCTTAATCTTCTCAGCCATGGCCGGCTTAATTTGCAACTCTGTTAGTAAACTGCCATCATCATAGATACTCATCATAGAAAACAGGGATCTCAAGTCTGAAATAGTTTTGCGGCTTAAAGCATCGACAACAATGTTGGCTTTCCCCGGGTGATACTCAATCTCATAATCATAGTCCTTAAGAAGCTCAAGCCAACGACGTTGCCTCAGATTTAATTCCTTCTGGGTAAGGAGATACTTCAAGCTCTTGTGAGATGTAAAAAATATAGCACTTCTCTCTGTAGAGATAGTGCGTATAAATCTTCAAAGCAAAGACCATTGCAGCTAACTCAAGGTCGTGGGTAGGGTAATTACACTCATGCGGCCTCAACTGACGTGATGCATAAGCAATCACTTTCTCATCCTGCATCAGAACACAACCAAGTCCAGAGTGCGAAGCATCGCTGTAGACTGAGAAATCTTTTCTAGGTTCAGGTTGTATCAAAACCGGAGCTTGATTCAAAGCTATCTTTAGTTTCTCAAAGATCTCCTGTTGAGCGTTAGTCCAAACAAAAGAAATAGTACCCAGCTAAACCCAAGAAACTAAGAATTTTTGAGATATTCTTGGGTTGCTTCCAATTGGTGACAACCTCTATCTTACTTGGATCAACCTGTATACCTCCAGCAGATACAACATGCCCCAGAAATGTCACTTATTTGAGCCAAAATTCACATTTGCTCAACTTAGCATACAGACGATGCTCTCTTAAGGTTTGTAAGACAATCCTCAGATGCTCAACATGCTCTGCCTCTTTCTGAGAATATACCAAGATATCATCGATGAATACCACCACAAACTGATCTATATAAGGCCGTAACACACGGTTTATCATGTTCATAAAGGCAGTCGATGCATTAGTTAGACCAAAAGGCATCACTAAAAATTTGTAATGTCTGTATCTAGTACGAATGACAGTCTTAGCAACATCAGAACCTTTTATCTTCAGCTGATAGTACCCAGATCGAAGATCAATCTTTGAGAAAATTGTAGCTCCCTAAAATTGATCAAACAAGTCATCAATCCTAGGTAATGGATATTTATTTTCCACTGTCAACTTGTTCAACTTCTGATAATCAATGCATAACCGGAGTGATCCATCTTCTTGACAAAGAGAACTGAGCTCTCCAAGGTGAAGAGCTATGTCAAATAAAACCTCGATCAAGCAGCTCTTGCAACTAAACTTTTAACTCTTTAAGTTCCTTAGGAGCCATACAATAAGGAGCCATGGATACAGCTGCAGACCCTGGATAAGTCTCAATATCAAACCCAACATCCCTATCTGGAGGTAACCCATGCAACTTCTCCAAAAAAACATCAGGAAACTCGTTAACTGTGCGAATTTCCTCAATCTTGGATAGAGAACCCTTCGTATTCAGAAAACAAGTGATGAAGGTCTCATACTCCTTCCAGATCATCCTGTCAACTGTCAAAGCAAAAACCACATTAGACAGGTAACCTCAGCGCTGACCAATTAATACCACTGATCGACCATCAGGATTCTTCAAGGTGGCCCTCTTTGCCTCACAATCTAGACTAACCTGATGTTTAGATAACCAGTCTATACCCAGAATTAGACCGAACTCCTTTAACAGAAGTTCCATAAGGTCGACCAAAATATTTCCCATTGAACCTCAAGGGGACAATGCCTGAACAGCTTATCCACAGTCATTTATTGACCCACTGGGCTCATAACTGTGACAACACTCTCTGTGGCTTCAATCAAAACCTGTAGGTTTCGGGATACAGATCTCAAAATATAGGAGTGAGTGAAACCGTTGTCAAGCAATGAAAAGTATCGAATAGAATAAATGGCAAATGTACCTGCAATGACATCTAGCTCATCTCTATCATCCCGGCGTCTGGTAGCATGCACAAGAGCTGGCTTCCTAGACTCAGATAAAACCGGTCCCTTACTCTTATGTGACCGAGCTCTACTGTCAGTCCTGGTAGCAGACCCAAAAGGCTTACTCTGGTTATGACCTCTAGCCAGAGTCTGAATAAAAGCATGTGAACAAAAAAGAGTCTGGGAAGGTGCCTGGAGTATAGAAGGTGAAACTGGACAACTCTTCATGAAAAGATCTCTGGATCTACAACGAAAACAAGTACCCATCATCTTCCTACAATCTCCCCCATGATGCTTGCCACAATACTCATAAGAAGGTAATGGAGAAAAACCAGACGAATCACCTCGACTAACTGTAGGAGCCAAGGATGTTGCAGGCCTAGATCTAACAGTACTTCTCTAAGAGGCGGAAGTATGAGTCCTCTTATCACACGAAGAAGACTCAGGAATAGAGGGCCTCCTAGACCACTCTCGATCTACTCTGCCACCATATATAGCCAATAACTCTACCTCCTCCAGATCTTTTGCCCTCTCAACCACCTTATCAAAATCCTCGTCAAGATGGCCAATAACTCGTACACACAACTCGTACCAAAGACCAAGTGCAAACTTACGACATTTTTCTCTCAGAGGGTACCAACTAGATCCAAATCTCAACAAATCCAAGAACTCCGTCTCATATTCTAATATGGCCATATCCCTCTGTGTTAGAGTCCTGAACCGCTCTCGCATCTGTCTCAGATAGCGCTCCCCAATAAATCTGCTCCTAAAGCGTTCTCTGAATAAATCCTAGGTTAGACAAGTGACAGGGACGCTACTTAAAACAAATTCCCACCAAGTGCATGAATTCCCATAAAGCATAGAAACAGCTCCTAAATATCTATTGGGTGGCTCCAAACCCAACTCATCTATACTCTCTCAAGATCATAAATCTAATCCTTTCTTTAGTCGGGGCTCCACCAGTAGGGCCTTCAAAAGTCCTAGCCTCGTTAGTGATCAAGGTTTGAGAAATGGGAACCTCAGGTACAACACTAGCTACTCTGGGTACACTCTGGATCAACTATAAAAACTGTCTGCTGAGAGTCTTATCGGTCACTACCGTCGCTGGCTCAGAACTAGCCGTCGGTGCTCCCCTAACCAGAGTCGTCATATCTATACCAGAGGATGGCAGTGGCTCTAATGAAACTGTAGGACCTTTAGGGGCGGAAGGATCCACAGGGGCTGGAAGATCTATGGTGGTTGGAGGATCACTTGCCATATCGTCTATTGGGTCAAAA
Source organism: Hibiscus mutabilis (assembly GCA_019671005.1). Classification (NCBI taxonomy): domain Eukaryota; kingdom Viridiplantae; phylum Streptophyta; class Magnoliopsida; order Malvales; family Malvaceae; genus Hibiscus; species Hibiscus mutabilis. The sequence continues at coordinate 28,983,895 of CM033713.1, forward strand.
AACATAGCAGCACGACCTCGCCTACAGGCAGGTCTACGACCTCGTCTGGTGCTCATCAGATTATCTCGTCTCTCTACACAGATGTAAAACCTAGAGTCAAAACTGGCACTAGGGTACCGCATATAGTTAAACATGAAAATACTGGTGACAACCCTTTTTAAAGAGAAAAACATTTCTAAAACTTTTTTTGAACCCATTTACAGCCCGAGGTTTATAAAACCAAAAGCTCTGATACAAACTAAATGTAACCACCTAGACCCGCTTATGCGTTAAGTCTAATTCTAGGAGATCACATTCCATACCAAAAACTTTAATGAAAACATTCAAGATTACTAATTCAAATCTAGTAGCAATTTTAAACCATTCATCAATAAGTTGGGATAGTCAATTAAAACCATGTCGAAATTGAGTTACAAAATAAGCCACACCGGGCAATATAGTAAAACATACGATATTCAAAATATAGGCACATGTCACCCAATAAAGACAATATGGCGGATAGAAACATTACAAAAAAATATGTGTACTGAATGTGTTGATCCCACGAGTGCCAAGTCTGGGTAGCCTATCCAAAAGTATCTGTAAGGGAAAAATTTGGGTTATGAGCTAGGGAGCTCAATATGTTCCATTAAGTGCATATAAAAAATATGAATAGTTTAGATAGGAAAATAATCATTTCAGTAAAACTTGTTTCAAGAGAAACCAAAGGTTCATTTACCTAACTACCCTCCAACCTTACACCGATATGCAGTTTCCCCAAAACTACATCCATAAGGACTTACCCTAGGCCTAATGGGCATAGTAAGTCCATAAGGAATTACCCAAGCCGAAGCATCAAAACCTACCCAAAGGGAGACCTTGGGCCTATAAGGAATTACTAGCTGGATCAGGGCTGAACCTGTAGAGACTTCATAACATATCCCCAAAAATATATCCCAAATAACATATCAGTGTTTGTACAAAAGACATCAATATCAGAAATCATGTGGCAGACATGTCTTATAGCAAAAAATGTTAACCAGAGATCATGCTTACAAGTCAGACATATGGGTATACTTTCACTACAGATAAGGTAGTCATTTATTCGATCAAATAATAACATCATGTTTTCAAAACAGATAATGTATTTAGATCGTAAAAATTTATTTTTGCTTTCAATAAGAGAAAATACTCATGTGCACATGATCATTTCAAAAATTATATTTAAAAAAGTAATTTAGCACACAAGGAACACCCCTTAAAAAGCTGGTCAGAAAGGTCTACTTGGCACCTGCCTCGCTACGCTCTACAACGATGCTAGATCCTAGATCACATTGAAACAAGGTCACAACAAGAAATAAATTATATCTTAATAATTTTACTAGGTTTCTAAGATCAGACTAGCAACTATGGGTGCATGCTGGTGAGTGAATTGAGAGGATCCAGGCTGAGCAGATGAACTATCTGGTGAGCTTCGAGTACCTTTAATTACACGATAGTTCATATTATTCCTTTATTCAATAAAAACTTCCTTAAATAGAATAACTTAATTCATATGCATGTTCTGTTTTTATTTCAAATTCGGAGGCTTTCAGATTAGAATTTTGTGAAACAGACTCAAGACGTCGAAAAACATAAAATAGGGGTTTTTGAAAATTTTGACTTTTTGGTCAAAGTTAACGCTGGCATTAGCAGTCAACGCTGATGTCATTGGTCAATGCTACCGTCATCGGTTAGCTTTCAATATTGACATTAGTGGTCAACGGTCAATGGGGTTGACTCGGAAGAGTTGACTCACTAAGATGACTCGGTCGGGTTAACTCGCTAAGTTGACTCGGTCGAGTTGAATAGGTCAATGAGTTAGGTTAGATGGGTTTGGATCGGGCCGGGTTGGGTTGGACCGAGTTTGGCAGGATTAGTTCAAGGGGGAATTGGTCATGGTGGCTGGAATTTGTTGACGGCGGCGCGTGAGGCCCACGCATAACCTTCGACGGCCCAAAAATGCATTTTTCGTCTAGATCTCCTAACTTACAACATTTCATAACCAAAACTGAGCCAAAAACATGTCAGATTTGAAAGGTGTAACCCCCTCGACCCGGGCTAGACGCCCAACCGAACCGAGTGAGCTACATTAAGTTTGCTGAAGCAAACTGGAGAACGGTTACGAAAAGTCGGTCCATTTTTTCTCTTTTATCTTGTCTAGATGCAAATTATTAGTCTTACATGTTCATACTTGCAGCAGGTGAATTTTCAGATAAAACAAAGCACGGGAAAACCACCAATTGTATAATATGCGTATAAGGGACTAAATTGCAAAACTAATAATTTTAAGGACCAAAACTGAAATTAAAGTTGCCAATCCTCAATTAGTCAATTTTCAAGCTCACATGACAAATTTCAAGTCAAAACGATCTCTCATTCTTATACAATTGCATTTACAAAATTCAAGGACCAAAATGAAAGAACTAGAAACCTTCAAGATTCCAAAATAACCAACTTAACGATAGCCGTACCGATACGCTTACTAGTGATTTGATACTCCCCTATGATTTCAAAAACTCAGATTCTAGTAGCTAAAACTCGTACCGAAACGCTTGATCGCGCATCAAAACGTCTGGCAAAAATGTCTATGACCGTATCGAAACACCTACCCGTGTACCGAAATGCTATGCCTAAAATGGCTTAGCCGTACCGATATGGGGTCACTTGTTTCGATATGCCTGGACCTGTAATGTCCCAAATTGCTGTTTAAATACTCTTTAATGGGAACCAAACCACTTTTACATGCTTCAAACACATATACAACATTACCAAAATACATTTCCCACCAAAGCAACACAAAAACATTAACCAAACATGGCATTCATACAAACTTGATGATCTATAGGCATGCTTCCTAAAACACTCCACCAAACATACCCAAGTTACTCAAATCAATATTTATCAGCATGTGCAACTTGCCAACACAACCAACACAGCATAATAAACATGCTCAAACCATCACAACATGGCAATCAACAAGGAGGCACTAGATGCATACCTAAGCAACAAATCATCCACAACTATAAGCAAGGGTTAACATCAAACTTAGCAACATCAAACCAACCTTAAAACCCAGCATAGAAACATACTTAAAATCCATAAGGAAACAAAATTACAACTCCACAAAACTCATGGAGAACACATTGCCTTATTAACCGGAAACACAAACCGAGTTCATACTCAAAATTGATTTGCCTCTTGGATCACTACACTTTGCCTTTGCTGCCCCAAGCCGTTAATGCTCTGCATCATTAGGAAAAAGAGAGCTTAAGCACACTAGCTTAGTGATAATGCTCCTAAAACAATGATGCATTAAAACTCTTGTAATCCAACACTTGTTTTCAAACCATGCTTACGACCTAAGCAAGTTTCAATGATTCCAACTCAAATCATGCATATCGACCATATGCAAAACAATATATACCACATGCTTAAACCCCCCGAAACATTTTTTACAAAACCATGCTTGAATTCCAAAGCCTTAAAAATAGATTCAACAATAGAATTCTCATATATTGGCAATTATAGTGATCTTGGATAGTCGACCACTATCCTTGATTAGCTGACCGCTAATCTTTAGTTAACCTACCGTTAAATTTACACATCGGATACACGAATATCTCTTAATAAACGACCATCATCAAGACCACCCTATGCCGACCGCATAACTTTACAACCTTGCCAACCGCAAGCTTTACATCAACAAGGGGAACCGACTGCTCAACCCAAGTGATAACAACATAGTCCGAATAGCTTACCGTTATACCTCAAGGACTCTTAACCATGATCGATTTTTAAACATATTATAGTGCACTTTATCCTATGGCATGCCAACTATATCCGAATGTTTTCTCACCTTGTCACATAGCCAATATACCATTTACAAAACCATTTATTCACTATTTTACAATGCATTACATAAAATCCCCACATATGCAAATCACATTGCCATAGCAACATCACATTCCCGACCGAAATAAAAATCAATGCTCACTTGCATTTAACATACTTTTCGAACACTGCATATGTACATAAAAATCATGCATTTATAGTAAGTAAAACCAACCATGTTTACGGCTAAAACATTAATTACACATGCTCATATCCGAACCGGTATTAAAGAGCAAAAGAGGGAAACTTACTTCCAAGCTTAGGTAAGTGTTTCAAACTTAACCTAAACTTCCAAAACCACTTTCAAACCTTTGAAAGACTTTTAAAACCGTTTCCACTCACCGATTTCACTTCGCCTTGCTTGCTACCGCAGAACAAGCTCCCGACAAGCCACAAACCACCTCAAGATGCTACGCCTTGATTATCCACTGTTTTGGCCACACAAAACCATAGGAAACATGCATTAAGTTGCATCCAACTCTCTATTTCAAACCAAAATCTCGCAGCTCTCAAGATGCCCACTCAAAACTCATCCAAAATTTACCGAAATCAACCGCAAACACTTCTCAATCTTAACCCAGCCATAATATAACGATTCAATACATCAAATAACATCTAAAAACCCTTTTACAACATCCTTTTACTTCCAGCAATGATTAAACTCCAAAAACAACCCAAAACCATTAACTAACAACCGAACAATTAGAGATTCAACCAATTTCGGGATTCTATTGTTAAAAACAACTTATCCACAATATAACACACCCAAAATAAGATTGAAATCAATCATTAACACTGGAAAAACAGATCCACTTCGAAAATCACAAGATTTCATCAATTAACCCTCAATTAAGCAAAATTCCATAATTACTCAATTAAAATCCATTAGAAAACATATATAAAGAGTCAGGAACTTGGGAATTTCAGTAAAGAACCTTTCATTAGAGTAGAAGAATGAAACTTACATCCAATGAATGAGTTTCCCCTTAATTGGATGTTTTCCTCTTGAAAGACAATGAGATTCAATAAGATTTTTGAGAAAACAAGTTAAAGAATCATTTAGAAAATCAAAGGATAAAGAAAAAAGATCATTAACTTGAATCTCTTATAGGAAAAAGAGTGTTTGGCTGAGAGTATTTTGAAAGAAAATATGAGAGAAAGAATGTTACGTCAAATTGTGATTTGGAAAAATAACTACCTTTTTAACTAAATCCTTATTAATTCCTTTAATTAAAACTCTTTTAGAAATAATCCTAATTAAGGGGAAACTTGGATTAGACCAAATGATAAAATATCTCCTTAAAGATTCAAAGTTTTGACTCTTTTCAAAACAGTCACCTTTTAAAAATAGTATTCAAAAATTGCATTTTATCACTAGCCAAAATGTCACCCTTCCAAAGCTTATTTTCCAAAATTGCTTTCACCAATATTTTTAATATATTAAAATAGGATTTTTTAAACATTTTCCATACTTTATCTTTCAAAAAAATATCTACTCCCGAATTAGACTCGAATTTCTAACCCGGTCTACCAGACCGTCTAACTAGCCTTAAAACCGCTAAGCCCAAAATCGGGGCGTTAAAACTCTCCCCCTCTTAAGAAATTTTGTCTTAGAAATTTACCTGGAGGAAAAAATGCGGGAATTGCTCCAACATATCCGCCTTACTCTCCCATGTGGCTTCCTCGACACCTCGATGTGGCCACAAGACTTTAACCAGTTCTATCGTCTTACCACGTAGAACCTTGCTACTGGAATCAAGGATTTCCACCTATTCCTCATCAAAGGATAAATTCGGTCTGAACTCAATATGCTCCACCGGCATAACATGTGAAGGATCCGACCGATACCTACGTAGCATAGATACATGGAACACATCATGAATTTTCCCAAGCTCGGGAGGCAACCTAAACCCTTAAGCCGCAGGACCAACACGGTCCATGATCTCATATGGTCCAATAAACCTCAAACTAAGCTTACCCTTACGTCCGAACTGCATCACCTTCTTCCACGGTGACACTTTCAACAATATACGATCGCCCATCGCATATTCAATTTCCCTACACTTCAAATCCGCGTAAGATTTCTGCCAATTCGTAACCACCTTCAAGTGTTCACACACAAGCTTAACTTTATCATTTGTTTCTTTCAACATATGTGGCAATGAAACATGCTTTCCCCTACCTCGGCCCAACACAAGGGCGTACGACACCTCTGGCCATACAATGCCTCATATGGTGCCATCTGAATACTCACTTGATAGCTGTTATTATAAAAAAATTCAACCAGTGGTAAATGCTTCTCCCAAGTTCCTTGGAACTCAGTAACACAACACCTCAGCATATCCTCCAAGACCTGGATAACACGCTCAGACTGCCCATCCGTTTGAGGATGATACGCGGTACTAAAACTTAACCTTGAACCCAAAGCCTAATGTAAACATCTCCAAAACCTTGTTGTGAACCTTGGATACCTATCTGAAATAATAGACTTAGGTACCCTGTGCAAACGCACAATCTCAACTATATACAAATCCGCTAGCTTGTCCAAGGTGTACGTCATATGCACTGGCAGAAAATGCGCACACTTTGTAAGCTAATCAACGATCACCCAAATGGAATCCTTTTTAGTCGATGTCAACGGCAACCCTGTCACAAAATCCATGGTGATTCTTTCCCACTTATACTCTAGAATTTTCAGCCGTTGCAACAACCCAGATGGAAACTGATGTTCAGCCTTGACCCGCTGACACACCATACACTTGGAAACAAACTCAACCACATCCTTTTTTAACCCAACCAGCAGTACCTTTCCTTCAAATCACGATACATCTTGGTACTAACTGGATGCATAGCACAAGGACTAGAATGTGCTTCCGCCAAAATAGTACGCCTGAGCTCCGAAACTTTCGGCACCACTATTCAGCCTTTAAAGCACAAAACAACATTATCATCAAAATGAAAATTCGTCGGATTACCATCTAATATGTCCTTAACATGAGGAACCAAAGAATCATCAAACAATTGCTTAGCCTTAATCAACTGTGACAACGAAAGCTTAAATTGCAATTTAGCAAACAACCCACATTCCGTGTCACACTCAACTTCGCAAACATCATCCTAAGCTCAACCGCTACCTTACGACTTAACGCATCCGCAAAAACATTAGCCTTTCCAGGATGATACTCAATTGTCAAGTCGTAATCCTTAAGCAACTCCAACCACCTTCGTTGCCTAAGTTTCAAATCCTTTTGAGACATTAAATATTTCAAACTCTTATGATCCGTGAAAACCACACACTTCTCACCATAAGGGCGGTGTCGCAAAATCTTCAAGGCAAACACTATAGCTGCAATCTCCAAATCATGAGTTAGATAGTTGCGCTCATGAACCTTCAACTGCCTCGACGCATAGGCCACAACTTTTCCATCCTGCATCAGCACACAACCCAAGCCAACATACGATGCATCACTATAAACCACAAACTCCTTCCCAAATTTCGATTGAATCAACACATGAGCATGTGTCAAAACCTCCTTCAACTTCTCAAAACTCTGCCAGTGCTTCTCCTTCCACATGAAAGGAACACTCTTCTGCAGCAACTTTGTCAACGGAGCTGCGATACTAGAAAACCCATCCACAAAACGGCGATAATAACCGGCCAACCCAAGAAAACTATGCATATCTGGTACGGTCTTAGGTTGTTTCCAATTGAGAATAGCCTCAATTTTCTGTGGATCAACACGAATACCCTCTGTGAAAACCACATGTCCAAGAAACATCACCTCCTTGAGCCAAAACTCGAACTTGCTCAACTTAGCATACAACTGATTATCCTTCAATACTTGCAGCATAATCTGCAAATGCTGATCATGCTCATCCTCGATACGAGAGTACACGAGTATATCATCGATAAAAACCACCACAAACAGACTAAGGTACTCATGGAACACCATGTTCATCATGTCCATGAAAGCCGCTGGGGCATTCATCAAACCAAACAGCATCACCAAAATCTCATAATGCCTGTACCTCATACAAAACGCCGTCTTATGCACATCCATATCCTTTACCTTCAACTGGTAATACCCCGACCTTAAATCAATCTTCGAAAACACCGCTGCCCCACGAAACTGATCAAACAAGTCATCAATCTGCGACACCGATATTTTTTCTTCACCGTCAACTTATTCAACTGGCGATAATCAATGCACATACGCATCAATCCATCATTCTTTTTCACAAAAAGAACCAGAGCACCCCAAGGAGAAACACTTGGTCAAATGAACCCATTATCTAACAACTCTTGGATCTGAAACTTTAACTCTTTCAACTTCTTTGGTGCCATCCAATAAGGAGCAATAGACACTGGATTTGTACCTTCGTATATCTCAATACGAAATTCCACCTCCATATCTGGAGGTAAACCTGACAACTCTTCAGGAAAAACTTTCAGATAATCACATACAGCCCGAATGTCCTGTACCCGAACACTCTTGGCTTTTGGATTCATAACAATAGCCAAATAGGCTTGGCAACCATCAAACATCATTCTCTCCGCTCAAGAAGCCGACACAGCATTGGAAAAGAATTTTACATTCTCACCAACCACCACAACTTCATAATCATCAGCCACCTTCAAAGAAATCCTTTTGGACTCATTATCCACCACCGCCTTGTGCTCACTTAACCAATCCATACCTAAGATAATGTTAAAACCATGGAATGGCAACTCTATCAAATCCGTAGCAAATTCGAGACCTTGTACAGTAGCAACATGAGCCACAACTCTCTGACCATCCTTGCGCCTTTGAAAATTACCCCTGCCATGGCCTCGGCCCCTAGCAGGTACAACAGACCGAACAGGTGCATCACCCATAACACAAGGACAGTCACGCTTCATGTGACCAGGAGATCCACATCTCCAGCAACTCATGGTATTTCCCCAACACTCACCCGTGTGGTGTCTACTACAATGCTCACACTCAGATATAATATGAACATCTTGGTTACCATAGCCAACACCGCCACCTCGCTTATGATCCAACTTATGCCTCTTATCATGGGACCTCTTATTCTGCTTCCCGGAATTACCAAAATCAGCCCCACGCTTGTTCGAGCTCATGCCTGAACCTTGTCATGTTACCCTCAAGGACTCCTCAATATCCTTAGCGCAGTTTACAAGCACATCAAAATCTGTGTAGTCCGTAGCCAATAAGTATGTTTTGATATCCTTCACCAACCCATAGCGAAACCTGCTACAGCTTTCAAGATCATCCGAAACCAACTCCGAGGCATACTGACTCAAACGAACAAATTTTACCTCATATTCAGCCACGGACATGCCACCTTGTTACAAGGCCATAAACTCACGTTTCCTCGCATCCAGATACTGAGGGCCAAGATACTTCTTCTTGAAAGCTCTTCGAAAGAACTTCCAAGTTAAATTCGCCTCCGGAATAATAGCAATTGTGGTCACCCACCAATGATAAGCATCACTATACAACAACGACATAGTATAATCTAGCTTACGCTCATCATTACAGCCCATCTAATTCAGAATACGAATTGTACTCTCTAGCCATCCCTCAGCTGCCTCGGGGCTCAAACCCCTGAACTTAACACCTCCCAAACTACGGAGATAATCTAAGGGTAACCCTGGATTAATTGCCACAGTAGGTGTCGGTGTCTGCGCATGCACTACAGCCATCGCTTCTTGAAAAGCTCGCGTTATTGTCTGAACTAACGGGGTCAAATCACCAAACACTGGCACTTGATGAGCCTGGGTTACACTACCAGCCCCAACATCATCAGGCAGAGCCAATGGAGGAGGAGGAGGTAAAATATTAGGGGGATTCTCTTCCTCAACATTATTCTGCCCAACTCCAGCATTACCAGCCATCGAACGTGTCTCACATCGAGACATGCTATCAAAAGCATCAAAACACATTAAAGTCAGGCTAACATAAGGCAAAGGATCCAAGACCATCTTATAAAACATTTTAAAACCTCGGTAATAGGCAATGTGTTCCCAATTCAAACCCCAACATGCTATAAATCAAACACCGTACACGTACACAAGCACCGTTCATAACAACCAATGATATTTAATTAAACAAAAACATCCCAACCTTTTGTAACCTGGCTTTGATACCAACAAATATACCCCCTCGACGCGGCCTAGACGCCCGACCGAACTGAGTGAGCTACATTAAGTTTGCCGAAGCAAACCAGAGAAAGGTTACAAAAAGTCGGTCATTTTTTTCTCTTTTATCTTGTCTAGATACAAATCATTAGCCTTACATGTTCATACTTGCAACAGGTGAATTTTCAGATAAAACAAAGCACGGGAAAACCACCAATTGCATAATATGCGATTTCGGGACTGAAATTGCAAAACTAATAATTTTAAGGACCAAAACTAAAATTAAAGTTACCAATCCTCAATTAGTCTATTTTCAAGCTCACATGACAAATTTCAAGTCAAAACGATCTCCCATTCTTATACAATTGCATTTACAAAATTCAGGGACCAAAATAAAAGAACCATAAACCTTCAAGATTCCAAAGTAACCAACTTAATGGTAGCCGTACCGATACACTTACTAGTGTTTCAATGCGCTCCTAAGATTTCAAAAACTCATATACTAGTAGCTAAAACCCGTACTGAAAAGTTTGATCGTGTATCGAAACACCTGGCAAAAATGTCTATGACCGTATCGAAACACCTACTCGCGTATCGAAGCGCTATGCCTCAAAAGGCTTATCCATATCGAAACATCTACCCACGTATCGAAACGATATTCCTAAAATGGCCTAGCCGTACCGATACGGGGTCACCTGTTTCGATACGCCTGGACCTGTAATGTCCTAAATTGCTGTTTAAACACACTTTAATGGGAACCAAACCACTTTTACACACTTCAAACACAAATACAACATTACCAAAATACATTTCCCACCAAAGCAACACAAAAACATTAACCAAACATGGCATTCATACAAACTTAATGATCTATGGGCATGCTTCCTAAAATACTTCACCAAACATACCAAGTTGCTCAAATCAATATTTATCCGCACGTGCAACATGGCAACACAATCAACACATCATAATAAAATTGCTCAAACCATCACAACATGGCAATCAACAAGGAGGCTCTAGATGCATACCTAAGCAACCAATCATCCACAACTATAAGTAAGGGTTAACGTCAAACTTGGCAACATCAAACCATCCTCAAAACCCAGCATAAAAATATACTTAAAATCCATAAGGAAACAGAAATACAATTCCCCATGGCGAACACATTTCCTTATTAACCGGAAACACAAATGAGTTCATACTCAAAATTGCTTTGCCTCTTGGATCACTACACTTTGCCTTTCCTGCCCCAAGCCTTTAATGCTCTGCATCATTAGGAAAAAGCGAGCGTAAGCACACTTGCTTAGTGAGGATGCTCCTGAAACAATGATGCATTAAAACTCTTGTAATCCAGCACTTGTTTTCAAACCATTCTTACGACCTAAGCAAGTTTCAATGATTCCAACTCAAATCATGCATATCGACCATATGCAAAATAATATATACCACATGCTTAAACCCCCCGAAACATTTTTTACAAAACCATGCTTGAATTCCAAAGCCTTAAAAATAGATTCAACAATAGAATTCTCATATATTGGAAATTATAGTGATCTTGGATAGTCGACCACTATCCTTGATTAGCCGACCGCTAATCTTTAGTTAACCTACCGTTAACTTTACACATCGTATACACGAATATCTCTTAATAAACGACCATCATCAAGACCACCCTATGCCAACCACATAACTTTACAACCTTGCCAACCGCAAGCTTTACATCAACAAGGGGAACCGACCGCTCAACCCAAGTGATAACAACATAGTCCGAATAGCTGACCGTTATACCTCAAGGACTCTTAACCACGATCGATTTTTAAACATATTATAGTGCACTTTATCCTATGGCATGCCAACTATATCCGAATGTTTTCTCACCTTGTCACATAGCCAATATACCATTTACAAAACCATTTACTCACTATTTTACAATGCATTACACAAATTCCCCACATATGCAAATCACATTGCCATAGCAACATTACATTCCCGACCGAAATAAAAATCAATGCTCACTTGCATTTAACATACTTTTCGAACACTGCATATGTACATAAAAATCATGCATTTATAGTAAGTAAAACCAACCATGTTTACGGGTAAAACATGAATTACACATGCTCATATCCGAACCGATATTAAAGAGCAAAGGAGGGAAACTTACTTCCAAGATTAGGTAAATGTTTCAAACTTAACCTCAACTTTCAAAACCACTTTCAAACCTTTGAAAGACTTTTAAAACCATTTCCACTCACCGATTTCACTTTGCCTTGCTTGCTACCGCCAAACAAGCTCCCGACAAGCCATAAACCACCTCAAGATGCTACGCCTTGATTATCCCCTATTTTTGGCCACACAAAACCAGAGGAAACATGCATGAAATTGCATCCAACTCTCTGTTTCAAACCAAAATCCCGCAGCTCTCAAGATGTCCACTCAAAACTCATCCAAAATTTACTGATATCAACCTCAAACACTTCTCAATCTTAACCCAGCCATAATATAATGATTCAATACATCAAACTTCATCAAATAACATCTAAAAACCCTTTTACAACATCCGTTTACTTCCAACAATGATTAAACTCCAAAAACTATTAACTAACAACCTAACAATTAGAGATTCAACCAATTTCGGGATTCCATTGTTAAAAACAACTTATCCACAATATAACACATCCAAAATAAGATTTAAATCAATCCTTAACCTTGGAAAAATAGACCCACTTCGAAAATCACAAGATTCCATCAATTAACCCTCAATTAAGCAAAATTCCATAATTAATCAATTAAAATCCATTAGAAAACATATATAAAGAGTCAAGAACTTGGGAATTTCAGTAAAGAACCTTTCATTAGAGTAGCAGAACGAAACTTACCTTCAATGAGTGAGTTTCCCCTTAATTGGATGTTTTCCTCTTGAAAAACAATGAGATTCAATAAGATTTTTGAGAAAACAAGTTAAAGAATCATTTAGAAAATCAAAGGATAAAGAAACAAGATCATTACCTTGAATCTCTGATAGGAAATAATCCTAATTAAGGGAAAACTCAGATTAGACCAAATTGTAAAATAGTTCCTTAAAGATTCAAAGTTTTGAATCTTTACAAAACAGTCACCTTTTAAAACAGTTTTCAAAAATTGCATTTTGGTCACTAGCCAAAATGTCACCCTTCCAAAGCTTAATTTCCAAAATTGCTTTCACTAATATTTTTAATATATTAGAATAGGATTTTTAAGCTTTTTTACAAATTTTTATCTTTCAAAAAAATATCTACTCCTGAATCTGACTCGAATCTCTAACCTGGTCCACCGGACCGTCTAACTAGCCTTAAAATTGCTAGGCCCAAAACTGAGGTGTTACAAAAGGGACTTACCAAGACGGAGATAAACAGAGAGAAAACTCGTAGTTTCGACAAGGCACTAAATGATGACCGCTCGATGAGGAACTGGACAAGTTTTGCTCGCCTCGGTCTTTTGAGCATAGTAGGACATACGGTAACTCACGCTGACAACGGAGATGGCCGAAAAGAGGCAAAAATAGAATGAATTTTTGCCCCTAGGTTTTTATACTTTCAATCTTCGATTTCCAATGAAAGGGGTGGCTGATCGGCGAGTGGTTAGGGGGCTTTGGTTCGGATATGGAACACACATATACCAGGTGTGGCAGCCCCAGTGCAACGGTATGGGCAGATCGAGGCTGGAGAAAAATGGAGAATGTAAGAGCTTATTTTGAGACTCTCCAAATCTGGTTCAAATATTTTCCCGATTCAAATGAGTAATTAATTTGATAAAGAGGGTAGTTGAATCAAGTCAAATTCTTATTATTTTATTTTGATCTAATACAAAACTTACTTTAAAATTAAGCTGATGCAGGAATTAACCAAAAGGCAACCTTAGCCCAAAAGGTTAACCCATTGTTCTTCAACTTAAGGTTGTGGGTTCAAACCCCCCACAACCTCAATTTCATTTATTATTATATATATATATATATTACGGGTGTTACAAAAATCCTTTTTTGCCATTCTACTTTTGAAAAAGCCTTATAATCCTTTGGAAAAAACCAGGAACGCCACCGTGTTCTTCAAATCAACCTAGATCCTAGCTACCAAATCCAGTTATAGATGTTTATTTGTCGCCTCGGCTGTCACCAAACGTCGGTGACCATCGCTCGCTGATGCCGGAAAACACCAAAAATGAATCGAAACCACCCTTCTCGGCCTCCTAAACCCAAATATCCCCTTAGATTTTCAAAATCAAGCCTTTCTCGCCTTTAAACTTTAAAAAATAGAGACCCTAAACCTAATTTCAAAATCTCTTTTTTAGAAACCCTATTCGTCCAATTCACCACTATTAGCCTTGAAGGCCAAGAGTTTATCACCGAACGAAGACGCATCCATCATCGAGACCCTAGGACGACGCCAGCAACCCAAACAACGAAAGGCAATAAAATAAAAACCCTAATCCTAATATGCTTGTGCTTCAAAATAAAAACAATGTAGAAGAAGAAAAAGAAAAAGAATCTGAAAAACTTGCTTGGTTGCCTCTGAGTGCATTTGGCCAGATTCATGTCCGCCACTAAAATTATTTTTTTGTCTATAAAATTTCTGTGTTACATGCCTCTGAAATTGTTTGATATTACTGCTGGTGTTTTTTTGTTTCTTCTCTCCTTGCATGTGTGGCTAAACAATGGAAGAGGAAACCAGAGGAGTAACGGTGTGGCAGCAGCTAGAAGGGCTCGAACGAGCGCATGGGCACATGAGGGAGCGGAGACGTCACCTGGTGCGCTACATGCACAAGTGAGGAAGACTGAGGGGCACTCTCGTTCTCATCTGGGCTGTTGGATGGTCTGATCCAACGGTCTTGACAACATATAAATTAGATAGGGGATTAGGGTTTAGCCTTAGGGTTTAATTATAATAGGCTTTATCAGGCCCTATTGTAGTATATAATAATTTTTTTTTATTTTGGGCTTGTATATTTATGGACTTGGACTAATATAGACTATATTAAATAAACTTGGGTTGTCCACTTATTTAGTTATATTAATGTTTATTTTTGTTTGTTTTCAATAATAATAATAATAATAATAATAATAATAATAATAATAAGACTAATAGTACTAATAATAAATAATAATAATAATAAATAAAATATAAAGTATCATATAATAATAATAGTAATACAAAATAAAAATAAATAATAGAAAAACTGGGTCAAAAGACCCTGATAAAATTAGTGATTACAGCTGCCCTTCTTTGTTTATTCTTGTGAAACAGGGATAGAGCAAAGACCATAAGCACTAATTTATCCAACTTTCCTCTTTGGATCCTGAATCACCATGCACTAGAAGTACTATTGATGGCCCGAGAGTCTTGACTGGAAATGCAATAGTCGCCGAAGCTTGAAGTTGTCCTTCTCATTACGAAATTCTTCAATCTTTTGCCAAAATTTAGAGTATAAAGATATTCTTCTCATTACGAAATTCTTTATCCTCCGAGGTCCGAAGCTGTTATTCTCATTATGAAATTCTTCATTCCTTTACCAAAGTTTTCGTAGCTTGAAGTTGTTATTCTCATTTCGAATTTCTTCAATCTTATGCCAAAGTGTGGAGTTTGAAGTTGTTCTTATCATTTTGAATTTCTTCATTCTCCACAAATGTTGGCAAATTATTCTCATTATGAATTCTTTGCTTCCTTTCTTTCTAGAGAACATGAACAAGTTTTTTTCATTATGAACTTCTCATATTGTCCATAAAGATTTTGCATCTTTCTCTTTAGGAAGCTTGAACAAGTTCTTATCATTATGAACTCCTCATCTTTCCGCAAAGGCTAATTTGGAGGTTAAACCAACTCTTCTCATTATGAACTATTTAATCTTTGTTGAGCGAGTTCTTCTCATTAGGAACTCTTCAATCTTCATGGGATGAGTTCTTCTTATTAGGAACCCTTCAATCTTTATTGGGCGAGTTATTCACATTAGGAACTCTTTAATCTTCATTAGGTGAGTTCTTCTTATTAGGAACTCTTGATTCTTTATCGAGATTTACCTTTCCAAACAGGAAGTTGCAGATCGAAATCTTTTCTAATCTTCAAATACCTGTCAAAATAGACAATAATTTGATGGTATGAGTTAGCATGCTCCTAACTTACGGATGTCTAACTACATATGATGCATGAATTATGACATCTCAAAATTGTTCGGACGCTTTCACTTTTTGGATCGATCTATCTTGACATTCTCATTGCTTTCTTCTTCTTCTGGATCTTTGTAGCGATGATACCCCATCTCATATTCGGGTCAACCATTTTAGCCCTTTTCTTTCGAACTCTTAAATCTTTGCTCTAAAACGTCTTTTCAGGTTTTCACTTTAGATTTGCTTTTCTTAAAGCACTTTTTCGGGTTTTCACTTTGGTTTCTTCTTTTCTTTCTTCTTTTTCTTTTTAGGTGTCCTCTCGAGTTTTCACCTTGAAATACTTATGTCTTCGCCATCCTCTTGCTTTTCTCTAACAAGCTTGAGTTCGGATGACATTCGTCGTCTTACTTCAGCACACTCTCAAAACTTGGCTCCTAAGGTCTTTTCTTTTATTAAACCTCAATATACCTCTTTCAATAGGACGCTTGGATGTCGATGTCAATTTTTATCTTTAACTCATCATGTCAAGTCTTCCTCTTTTCCAACATTAGGGCGAGCCAATGCCTCAACTCCCTGAACTCTTCTCTAAGTTCAATCTTCATTTTTGAATCTATCAAAGCGTCTTGAAGAAGACCGACTCTAAAACCTTGTACCTTTCTAACATGCAATCTTGTCATCACAAATATTTTATTCATCATCTAATCTCAATGTTACGACTTGAGTTTTCAAAGATGTTCCTTGTGGGTATTACTTGTCAACCCTCATGCTTTCAAGTACTAGCAATACAAAAAAGTCAGTTTATTTGTTCATTTCAATGCAAGAGACTTATGAGGATAAGCTAGATAAAATAATGAAGTTATTTTGAAAAACATGGCAAACAAATGTTAATAAAATTAAAATTAGGTCTTGAAAAAAGATCAACCCAAGTAAAGCTTATGTTTAAAGGATCATGAATGTTATGATGATACGTACACATGTGAAGTTCTTTCTGGGCTATTAGGTTTTCGAGAGGCAAATTCCCCATATGCCTAATTTCTAACCCATTTCCTAATTTCTAACCCATTTGATTAGCTCTCTTTAACTCACAAACTCACCGTACCCCATCTTTCCCTCTTTTCTACTCTCAACCAGGCATTAGAAGTGTGTCAATCCTTGAAGAAAGGTTAACCCTGATAGGCGGGATGTAATATGAAGACAAACTCATCTACCTCAAATATCCATGTATGATCAAAATGATCTTTCAAGGCTTGTAATGTAGGTCATGGCTCATGGTTACGAAAGAAAGGATATGTAGGCCAAAATAAGTGTTTAAGGGTGATAAAACCAAGGATCATTTCTTCCAACTAAAATCTCAATTATGTACCGTCTGATCTGGATATGCTCCTTTAAAAAACTATTTTCTCTTTTATTTTTTTATTGCTCTAGACTTGCCGTTTTTTGAGTTTTCACCCTAGAGTTCATTTCCTTTCATCTAGTGTAGCTTTGAACCAACTTGCGCCTTAACACTGTATTGACTCATGCTTCCATTCAAAGGTGATCAATCCTTCAAGGCTCTTTTTAAATAGAGATTTATTTGGATGGAGAGTTCCTATAGCCCTTACTCTATTTTTTTTCTCTCTCTCTTTTTACAAAATTGCACTTTTCAATTTAGTGTTTTCACTTTCGATTTCTTTGACCTTTATGTTGGTAAATTTCAACTTGATTTGGTTGGCTCTTTGAGCAAAAACTTTTCTTTCGACGTTTCCTTTTTATGTTTCTCTTGCTCAAACTAAATATTGTATTTCATACATTCATTCTCCTTTACTGCCCCTTAATCCATAAGGAATCATCTTTATAGCATGACCAGAACCAAAATTCATTCATCTGTCCACAAACTTTTATCTTATTTGCCCTCGATATGGGGGTGATCCTTGGTTTGGGTTCAATCCAAAGGAAATTATCAGGCTCAAAGGGGGATATCGATGGATATATTTCCTTATTTTCTTACCTTGCGAAGGAAAATGAAGGAATGCCAAATGTCCTCCCATACATGGATATCAAAATAGTCTTCATGTGGTAGATGTTTAGGGTTATCACTTCATTCAAAGACCTTGAACAACAATGTCTGAGAGGAAAATTCACTCTATGGGATTTTCCCATTATTCATGAACACTCTTTGTTGTCATTCCCTTGGCCTAAATAGAACAAAGGGTGTTCACATTGCAATACCCTCACAACATTCGATTTTTAAATTTGAATTAAAATCACTCTTACAAAAGGTATATACATATATGTTTGGGAAAATAAAAATCAGCCCATAATAAAGAATAAATGAAATATTTTTTTTAAAAAAATAAAGAATATAAAATGCTTGCCAAATGAAATGCATATGAGTATCTCTTTCATTGAAATCAAAACAAGTAAACATGCTCCGACAAAAACTTCTCATTTTTCGCTCTTTTTTATTTTCTTTTTTTTTGCAATACATACTCATATCGCTCTAAGACTCCAACCATACTAAAAAATAGCTACTCATTCAGAATCTTGTCCTTATCAGTATATCTGATTCCAAACAATGTCGTTATCTAAGATTGGGCAATTTGATCATTCATACTTTGTCCAACTCTATCTAAGCAGTCTTCAATGTCCTTTTGCCTTCGTTCCATTTTGGTCATTCTATTATCCATCATTCTAGTTCGTAGATGGGTGTCGTAAAAGGGCAGAATGAATGCAAACTGAGATTACACTTTCTCTAATGAATGTATGCAATGTATCATATGTATGATAATGAGATAATTTAAAGGCAAGCAATTAATATATAAAATGCAAGGATGGATGCAAAGAAGTGTTGATCGACGAACATCCTCATTAAACAACTTTTCATAACGGAGATCAAGTCCCATTACAACGAGAAAAGAAAAAAACTACCACATAAGGCACAACTAAAAAAGGTTAGCCTTTGCTCATTTTCTCGATCAATCTTGATTCAGGATTCTTCAACTCGTCATTATGAACTCTTTCTCTCATTACGAAAACCATCAATTTTGAAATGTTCTCGAATCAACACTTCGTGTGAAAATGCCATGAACATGCACACAAAAATCAAATGAACAAATTTAAGAAAGAAGAGAAAATCAATTAGTAACAGATATAATGAATAATGAATAAAAAGCAAATAAATACACACCAAAACGGATTAACAACAAAAGGCATAATAATGTGCATTATAGCTTGCCATTGTTATCTGCATGGCTCTAATGGGGTGGGTTTCTTAAATTCTCACGCAAGTGGGTTTGGTTCTAGACAATGGTACACGAACCTATCTTATTACCTACTAAGGTAATAAGAACCACAATTCTGGCCTATTACAAGCTTGCGAATTGGATTCGAATTGAGAGAAAGCATGGCCTAGTGACGTGGAGGGCTGCTCACATGTCAAAAGATGTGGATTCTGAAAGTGAATTACTAACCCATAGAGGGCTACTCATGTGGGTATGTGGCGTTTCACTCCCACTCAAGGGACATAGCTCGGTTAGAAAGCTTGATGATCATGATGCAACACATGTCGGTGATCCCTTATAAATTAAATGAGCAATTAATGCAAACCCACCAATTATCAAGGCCCACTTAATTAAAGTATTATCTTCAAGAAAGAACAAACTAATCAAAGTCAAATTAAATTTTAAAAGTTCCATCAATAAAAGCAACATATAATTTTCTTGGCTTAACTCTTTTTTTTGTTTTACAAAAACAAAATTCAGTCCCCAGCGGAGTCGCCATGTTGTTGCGACTAAATGAAAATCGAATCGATACGAGGTATCCCACGTTTTAAAAATTCATTTTGGGGGATCTTTTAAAAATCATATTCTGAAAATAAAACTTGGAGTCACCACCGACCACTTGGAGTCACCACCGACCACTTGGATAAGGTAGCATACGTATATATAAAACAACATGACAAGTAGGAGTGTTCAAAATTTTGGTTAACCGACCGAACCGAAAAAATTTCGGTTAATTTTAGGTTCGGTCGGTTAACGGTTAATGATTTTTTTCAAACTTCGGTTATCGGTTAATTCGGTTCGAAATCGGTTAATTAAACGAATTACCCTAAATTTTTATATATTATATATTTATTTTTGGTCACTAAACTTTTAAAAATTATAAAATGGTCATTAAACTTTATCAAATTAGCACAAAATGATCATTAAATTTATTAAATTATTAAAAAATAATCATTAAAATTTTCAATATTTATCAATAATTTATAATGTGCAATAAATCAATGATCATTTTGTAATAATTCGATAAGTTTAACGGTTGTTTTATAACTTTTGAATGTTCAGTGGCTAAAAAGATTATTTTAACATAGTTTAGTGACTAATTGTGTAATTTACCCAAAATTCTATAACAAATTTCGGTTAACCGAATTAACCGAACTTTTTTCGGTTCGGTTAAAAATTTTCGAAAAAAATTGGTTCAATTAACGGTTAATAGGAAAAAAAATTCGGTTAATGAAATTTTGGAGTTCGGTTTGGTCGGTTAACCGAATATATTTATATATATAAACATATATAAAATAATAAAATAAAGTAATAATATATATATATAGAGATTATAACAGGTGTAAGTATATATATATATATATAATCGTACAGTATGTAAAAAAATTATAATGTATATAGATAAACTATATCTTATAAAAGGGTAGCATACGCGTGTGTGTATATATATATATATAAAGCAAACAGTAGCATATATAAAAAACATGTATAATATATATTTAAAAAAAACAAGATTATATCACGCAACTATATATATAACATAATAATATACATAAATTATACCACATACGAACACACATATAGGAGACCAAAATATGCATTCGAACCAACTAACACTAACCATGTAAATACAAGCAAATAAATAAATAAATGGCTGAAATTAAATTAAAGAACAATGCTGGAAATTAAAGAATGTGTGCAAACACAAGGGGACTAAACAAGCAAATAACCCACAAGATTGGGACCAAATTAAAAAACAAAACTGAAATTAAAGGGCTAAATAGGGGATTAAACCGTTTGAAAGAATGATTAGAAACAAAGAAAGGGACGAAATTAAAAACTTTTCAAAAATAACAGGGACTTTGGCCGTAGTTTAGAAAGACGGAAGGGCCCAAGGAGCTAATACGGAAATGCGGAAGTCTTTAAAGGGCTATTAGCCCATTTTTTAAACAAAACAGAGTATAAAAGTCACTCTATTTCTGAAATTAAAATCCTTTTTGGCATTTTACTTTTGAAAAAGTCTTATAATCCTCAAAACCTCTGGAAAAAAACCAAGAACACCACCATGTTTTTTAAACCAACCCAGTTCCTGGCCACCAAACCCAGATGTCGACGGCTTTTTTGCCGCCTCGGCCGCCACTAGATGCCAGTGGTTGTCATTCGCCGACATCAGCGAACACCAAAAATGAACCGAAACCCCCATTCTCGACCTCCTAAACCTAAATCTCCCCTTAGATTTTCAAAACAAAATCTTTCTCGCCTTTAAAATTTTAAAAATAGAGACCCTAAACCCAATTTTAAAACCCATTTTTAGAAACCCTATTCGTCTGATTCACCACTATTAGCCTTGAAGGCCAAGGGTTTATCACCGGACGAAGGCGCATCCATCATCGGGACCCTAGGATAGCGCCGACAACACAAACGGCGAAAGGTAATAAAATAAAAACCCTAATCCTAATATGTTTATGCTTCAAAATAAAAACAAGGAAGAAGATGCCTCTGAACTCTTAGGTTATTTCTCTTTGTATTGAATCTCAATATTCCCCTCTGTTACAATAGTTTGGGGTTTCAGTTTTTATAACTAAAAATTACAATATTGTAGAAAAAGAATCTGAAAAACTTGATTGGTTGCCTCTGTGTACATTTGGCTGAATTCATGTCTGCCAATAAAATTTTTTTATCTCTGAAATTTCAGTGTTGCATGCCTTTGAAATTGTCTGATATTGCTTCTGGCGTTTTTTTTTTCTTGTCTCCTTGCATGCGTGGCTAAATAATGGAGGAGGGAACCAGAGGAATGGCGACGTGGCCGCAACTGAAAGGGTTCGAACGAGCGCATGGGCGCATGAGGGGGCGTATACGTCATCTGTTAGTCTACACACATGAGTGAGGAAGTCTGAGGGCCACTCTCGTTCTCTTCTGGGCCGTTGGATGATCTGATCCGACGGTATACGCTTGACTGCGCATAAATCAGATAGAGAATTAGGGTTTAGCCTTAGGGTTTAATTATCATGGGCTTTATCGGGCCCTATTGTAATATATAATAATTTTTTTGTTTTGTGTTTGTAAATTTACGGACTTGGACTAATATAGACTATAGTAAATAAACTTGGGTTGTCCAATTATTTAGTTATTATTAATGTTTTTTGTTTGTTTTCAATAATAATAATAATAAGACTAATAATACTAATAATAATAATAATAATAATAATAAACATAAAATGTAAAGTATCATATCATATAACAATAATAACACTAAATAAAAATAAATAATAGAAAAATCGGGTCAAAAGACCCGTATAAAATTAGTGATTACAGACTAAAATATTGAAGGTTTAGAAAGAGGGACATAAA
Source organism: Hibiscus mutabilis (assembly GCA_019671005.1). Classification (NCBI taxonomy): domain Eukaryota; kingdom Viridiplantae; phylum Streptophyta; class Magnoliopsida; order Malvales; family Malvaceae; genus Hibiscus; species Hibiscus mutabilis. The sequence goes on from CM033713.1 coordinate 29,006,696, forward strand.
AGATGAATAAGAAAAGGAATGAAGAGGAGAAAAATAAAGAAAAAATAAACATTAATAGGGATTCAAAACGATGTCGTTTTAGTATAAGCTACCATGTCATAACACCGTTAACTATTTAACGGCAGAGTGACCAAAACAAGAGCAATTCAAAAGTTGAGTGAGTAAAGTGAAAATTTTGAAAGTTGAGTGACGGAAATAAGAGTGAGAAGATAGTTGAGTGATGATCTGTGTATTTTACCCTTAAAATATTAATTTGTCTTTGTGAATTTTACCTAAAGGGTTCAAGTTTGGTTAATTGTCAATTTATTAAAGAAAACTATACATACAGTGAAAAAGCAACTAGACTACTCAAAAGAAAACTAATCTTGGGGTTCTAAATTAAACTAAAGCCTAAGCTAAAAGAACCTAAACATAAGATTTTAAAACTAATCTAAAAACAAAACTAAAAGATATTACCATTTTAAGGCTTTTTAGGAAATTAAGTTAAATCAAGATAAGCGAAAATGGAATAAACAATATAAAATTAAATTATAGGAAATTAGACATGTATGATAATTTAAAAAAAGCAGAGCGGTATGACATGTGATTTTTTTAAAAAATGTATCTTTTCCTTAACCGGGTCAACATTTAATCAATGTGCCTAATTTGAAAGAAAATATGAATTAATAGAATAAAAAGGAATAAAATTAAAAAGGATGTATTGATTTTTAAAAGAGTAGAGGCTATAAATTAGAATAAATACAAAAAAGAATTTTAAATGATGGTAAAACTTAAAGGATTTAATTAAACCTGAAATGATGGCAAAATTTGAAAGAATCGAAATCAGTAGCCAAATCAAACGAAAATGAGGACTAAATTGAAAGGTTTTAAAATGGGGTATCCGGCGGAGTAAAATAAAATAGGGTGGAGGGATTTAATGAGTGTAATTAGCCCACTTTGTTTTAAAACACATAGGTATAAAAACCAACTTCATAAACACCCACCCATTCTTTTCCCTTTTTAAAACAGATCAAACCAACCCCATTTGTTTTCCTCTCAAGTGTTCTTCATGTTCTTCAAAGGATGAAGAACATGGTGGCGATCCGTCTTGCTGGCCGTCGTACGTCGATGACGGAAAAATAAAAAAGCCCCCTTTGCGATTTTTAAATCCTCAAGCCGATTCCTCCTTCGAAACCTTTTTTATAACAAACCCAGATTTTAAAAAATCATTTGAATCTTTCCTAATTTTTAAAACATTTCGGATTTTTCGGCGAGCGTGCACCTATCATCGGAGGTGCGGCCTCGGATTGAACACGCGGCAGCTGCAGTTCAAGATACATGCAAGGTAAAAGAGTATCCCTTTCCTTCCTTTTTATTTTGACATTCAAAATAAAAAATATATAAAAAAAAGAAATATACCTTAAAACTCTATTCTTCTTGCTTGTATTTCAGAAAAAAATTCCTCGTTGTTACAAACGAATTGGAATGGTTTATATAGGTATTTACATACCAAAAATTACAAAGAATAAATCCCCTAAATCCTGGTGATTCGGGTTCCTTTCCCTTTTGCGTTTGGTTTCGATTTACTTTTCTCTTTTAGTTGATTCGATTTGGCATTTTAATCATTCCCCTTTCCTTTTCTGTTTTGAATTTAATCTTCCCCATTTTGTTTTCTAGATATGGCGATCGAATGGAGAGGGATAGACGTACGCCAGCGTCGGACTGGGGACAGGGTGCTAAATGGGTGACAGAACGGTGCATGAAGGGAGACAGACGGATGGTGAAGCCAACGCGTGGACTACACGCGCGTAGAGGAGCCGAACGTTTCTCCTTATTGATCAATCTGGACCATTGGATCTGGCTCAGATCCAACAACTGTGGATGGGCTGCACATGGGAGAAAAGGGAATCAACTAGGGTTTTATTATTTTGGGCCAAAATGGCCACCAATTTAACATGGACTCTTTATTTAAATAAATGAGCTCTTTTTTATTAGGTTTTATATCTTATAATAATAATAATATATGGTCAGCCAAAATCTAGTAACTACAGCTGCCCTTATTTGCTCATTCTTGTGAAACAAGAATAGGGCAAAGAACAAAAGGTATTGATTTTATCAAGTCGATCTGCAAATTGGTTGTTAGAGTTTTCTCTAATGCTTTTTCAGAGAACAAGTCGAATTCTATTCCTTTAATCATGAGGTAGCGAATAGAAACTCTAATCCTTTAAACCTGAGTTGAATAGGTGATCCGCTCCTTCTGACCCAAGGAGGATAGACCATAGGAAAAAATTACCCTGCAACTATTTAGGGTGAAAATTTTGGGATATCTCTATCCCACGACCAATTATGGGTGAAAAATTTGGGATATCTTTATCCCGTAACCACTCATAGGTAAAAAATATTAGGATATCTCTATCCCGCAACCATTTATGGGTGAAAAATTTGGGATACTTCTATCCTGAAACTGTTTATGGGTGAAAATTTTGGGATATTTCTATCCTGCAACCGCTTATGGGTGAAAATTTTGGGATATCTTTATCCCGCAACCAATCATAGGGGAAAATTTTGGGATATCTCTATCCCGCAACCGCTTGTGGGTGGAAATTTGGGATATCTCTATCTCGCAACAGCTTATGGGTGAAAATTCTAGGATATTTCTATCCCACAACCGTTTATGGGTGAAAAGTTTGGATATATCTATCCTGTAACCGCTTATGGGTGAAAAATTTAGGATATCTCTATCCCGCTATCGCTCATGGGTGAAAATTTTGGGATATCTCTATCCCGATACCGCTCATGGGTGAAAAAATTTGGGATATCTCTATCCTGCAACCGCTCATAGGTAAAAAATTTAGGATATCTCTATCCTGCAACCGCTTATGGGTGAAAATTTTTGGGATATTTCTATCTTGCAACCGTTTATGGGTGAAAAATTGTTTGTGATATTTCTATCCCGCAACCATTTATGGGTGAAAAAATTGGGATATTTCTATCCTGCAACTGCTTATGGGTGAAAATTTTAGGATATCTCTATCCCGCAACAGCTCACGAGTGAAAATTTTGGGATATCTCTATCCTGCAACCGCTTATGGGTGAAAAAAGTTTTTCATGATACCTCTATCCTTCAATTTTCAAATTCGTTTGCACATTCTAGTAGAACCAAAATAATGACAAAGGACAATGAACTCATCTAGTGAGACTATAAATTCTTGTAGGGAACATAGTAAAACTCCACTCTCTTCACACCTGAGGTGGTGGAGCGGTGACTTTGATCCCTATTTTCCTATGCCTGTTAAAATGAATGCTATGATTATGATGAACTAGCATGTTCCTAGGGATGTCTGACTCATGAATGCATCACATGTTTAATGATGGAAAATTTTTATTTTCGTTTCGTCTAATCTTTGCACATAGCCATCTTCACTATCTTTGTTTCGTCATTCTCATTCTTTGTACCTCTTTGCTTCATAGAAAACATCTGATCTTCGTAGACTTTCAAGAATTCTTGTATCATGGGTCTTCGCAATCCACTACTAGATTATCATTGTAGTTGATACATCAATATTGAGTGAAAGGCCTTCTTAAGTGGTACTGAAAGTTGCAGATCTTCAGATGTCTCTTAAAATAATATCAAGCACCTTCAGCACTCCTTGTGAGTTTTTGGATTCCTTGTAGGGGAATCTCCACCTTGAATATTTTTTAATGATATTAGCACTTTAATCTCTCTCTCTCGCTTATCAAAGTTGAAGATCTTGAATCTTTGATCAACGCAAAAATTTCCCCATTCTTCTACATCACGGGGAGATATAATAAGTAAGAAGTTTAACTTCTCCAATTTGAAGCGATGATGTCTTCGGCCTTCTAACCTAAGGAATCGAGATTTGGGGAAAGCTGCTCTTTCTTGAAGTGATGTAGGGTGTATTGCCCTACATCAAGAGAATTGCTTTTGAATAAATATTTGTCAGCTTCTGCATGCAGATGCCCTACAGTCCTTTGTCATTCAGTACAATGAGGCCCCAATATCTTTAGGCTCTTTTTGATAAAATCCTTATTCAAAGTCCCTATATTTGAGGAAATCTTTTTGTCTACATAGAAACGCCTGCTTATTGGTCGTCATTTCAATGGAAGATACCTTTAAGACCAAGGAAACCGGAATTTTAAAGAAAGAATAGAATAGGATGCCCTAGATATCAAGTGCATGAGCGTCTCTAATTCAACCCTCTAGTGCTCATTTTAAGCATAGCTTGTGTCTATGAAGAGTTTGAATGTCGTGACGATATTTTGAAGTTTTGAAATTTCTCTCAGACCACTCGGTTTACCTTATGATTATCGCATTACTTGATCCATTCAAAAACAACTCCTTTTCAGTTCTCATCATTCCTCTCCATTTAGAAACATGTTCAAGCTTCTTAGACTTGTTTAACCAAGGGAGTGCAAAATATCTTTCTAAGAATAAAATTCTATAAGTGCATGTGTGTGTTTCTGATTGCAACTAGCCACTCTTTTATTACCTTTTTTGACCTTTTTCTCTTTCTTTTTTTACCTCTAGATTTTATTTCATTATTTTTTTTTACTTTTTCGGGATTTGAAAATCACTCATGAAGCCAAGGTATAGAGTAGATAGAGCATTACTTCCTTATTAGATACTCAACCTCACGGCTACAACAGAGTGCCCTCGAGATTTCTTTTTGTCGGTCGTATTTACTTATCTCAGGATTTTATCTCATTAAATATTTTACTTTGTCAAGATTTGAAAACCACTCATGAAGCCAATGTATACAATAGATAGAGCATTACTTCCTTATTCAACATTATAGCTTCAGCGGAGGGCCCCGAGATATTCTTTGAGCTACTAGTTACAATCTACGTGCTTTTATTGTGGTATAGAATACTATTATTAGAATTTCAATTTCAAGCAACTCCTCTTGGTTAAAATTTCCTAGTCCACAATTCTATAATTATGAATTTCAAAGATTTTCTAATCATCGAACATCATCAAAGGTTTGTTAATCTTCTCTTTCTTGCTTTGCCAACCTAGGTAGTCTAGAAGAAAAATCACTTTCATCGTTTTCACAACAATTAATTGATCTCTATTAGAATCAATGTCACGACATACAATAAGGGTAAGATAAGATATATGTATATATGTATATATGTACATTCAAGGTTTCAAGGTCAAAGATGCATCTTTCATCGAAATAAAAGTTCTGCAACCTAACTTGTGCCCTTAGAAAAAGATCATTGCTACTTTCGGGCAAGAATAAAAAAGTTGATTTCACACTTTACTTTAGAAATTGACTTTCAAACTTAGAAACTTGGGAGCAAACTGAACCTTACCAAAGCCGTCATCCAGCTAACAACGTCTTGTCGGGTTTTACACGATTTTATTGAGCCTATCTTGAGTGTTCTTGTGGTTTTGTTCCAAAGTTGACAACCTATTTTCAGTGGCCAATGCTCGGGTTTGTGAACGAGTATCGTACTTGTGCGAAATTTGTCATTTTAAATTTTCATGGAATTTACCATAATTAATCTTTTTATTATGTGTGTATGCATGCAATGATCAAAACATAAACTAATGCAAACACAATGACACAATGCAATGAAATGCATGAATGCAAGCAAAGGGAGTTGATTCCATAAATAATTGCACTAGAAATAGATTTTATTGGATGACAAAGGTCATTATTACAAAAGATGAAGATATGTTTTACGAATACATCTCATCCCAAACACTTAGTTCTTTTATTTCTTCAATCAACCACATTAGTCTTGGTCCCTATTCCACTTTTGTCGAACTCGTCCCACTCTTGGAACCTTCTGCCATTGTCCCTAAGTCGATTGAACCAATAATCATTTTGCCTTCATTGATATCTTCAAGAACCAAAATCTTCATTATGTATTCTCGGATGATGTCTTTCATAGCTTCCAATTGCTTCTTTAGTGCTTCATTCTCATTTTGACTAGTCTAAAGCTTAACATAAGTGTTATGATTCTGGAACATTTGCAGCGAATGGTTTAGGTCCACCTTGGCCTGTAGCTCAACAATACGAGCTTGACTCTGTCTTAGCTTCTCATTGGTCGCATCACACATACACTGCAACTAGTATGAGCGGATCTTGTTATCATGCATTTTTCTCTTCTATACAGCAACACACTCTCGTTCTTCTTCAAAGGCTCACTTGTTTTTCTCGTTATCAACGGCTTATTTACCCTTCTTATTCTCTTCTGCAGGCATCTACTTGTACCCTTTGATTTTTTTTACCATATTCTCTTTCTTTTTTAACGACTTGTTCCATCTCTTGTCTCTATTGTTCTGGAGTCTTCCTCAAGTTAACGTTTCAAACTGTGGCCTAGAATTTGAAGAAGTCAACTCTTTGAATTTTAAACTTCTTTTCTAGGTTTTTGTACATCTTTACTACCTGGTTAGGCTCTCCCTTGTATTTTTCTACATCTAGGCTTGCTTCAAACAAGTCTTTCGTATGTTGGTTTTGCAGGGCCTCTATCTTGGCCTTGGCCTTTTTCAGCTCACCCCTCAAAATGTCAGCCTCTGACAGGACTATCTTCACCCCTCAAAATGTCAGCCTCTGACAGGACTATCTTCAAATATTCCTCTAAGGACTTGGTTTTCCCTAGGGTAGGTAACGATATTTTTTCATACACCCTCATATGCCTCCAAAAGTCATAGTCAGGGGTGAACATACACTCATCATAGTGAACTACCTCCATGAAATAACAATGCTTCTATGAGCTATTGATGGTTTGGACCTTCTCCTTATACTCTCTTTGGAATTCAAACTCAATTTAGTCAAGACCAATAGTGAAGGAATGAATTGTCGAGAGCCATATTGTCACAACACTAATAAAGGAGCACAACCAATTCCATCCCAAAGGCCTAGTAGCATCAGATGATCATAATCCCCTCACCTGTACAAAGCCTTGGTGTGGCCCATCCACAGAACTCTCCACACGATTTCCTAATCATGACAGACTCTGAAGATGTCCACCCACTTGCTTTTCTTGGCTATTGGCCACTCTTTTTCCAAAACTTCCTAGAACAGATAGAAGTTTGGAGAGAAGACATTGGATAGTACTAGAGTTAGATTCTTCTAGAAATGGCTAAGGGCCCAAACCTAGAGCAAATGAGCACATCCTCTAAAACTCACACCTTTCAGCTTCTAGCATGCATTCAAGGATATGAAGGTTTCTGCTAGTACAATTGGTATCAGATTAACTTCCCTCTTAAATTGCTCAAAGAAGTCCAACATAGCTACATCAATATTACCCAACACTCTCGGGAAGATAACCAGGCCGTAGATCTCTATGGCTAAGAGATCAACTCTCTTTACCCTGTTTGGATGAGTCAGGATTATATCATGAATGCTTGACCAGGAAAAGAATAAGCTTCCCCATCTTTTCTGTATCATACCCTTGATCCATTCTTCACTTATCCCAACGAATACTTTGAGCCTGGTGTAAGCGTTCTTGTTTTTAGGGGTTTTTTCATAAACCTAGTTCTTCACCATCTTGTGTAGATTGAACAATGTTGAGTACTCTTCGACTATGGGTATCATGCCCTCCTCATTGAAAGTGAAACAACAATACCCTAGATTCCAAAATTGGACTAATGCCTTGAGCAACGGCTCATCCACCTTCACACGCAACAGATAAGCTATATCGCTATAGGTGTTGTAAAATAACTACTTGGTTGCATAGTTGAAGCGGTCCCATATCACTCGTAGCTCATGCACATCATTCTGCTTGACAATGATGTACTTAGACATTTCTGTCACGTAATCAACTAACAAACTATCCCCATTTGCCCGCTAGTTGACCTCAGGCCAGTGATGTACATCAGCATTGTCTTCCTCTTTCTTTAGGTACCCTCCATCCTTGGCAAAAAAAATTCTAATCGAGCAACGGACTCGAGAATCAACACTTTTAAGTATGCTATGTGGATGAAAGAAACAAATATGCAAAAACAAAACTAGAAAAAAAGAATAAGTACTCTAAAAAATAGAAATAAAGCATAAAGGTCCCAAAAAATTTCATTGTTCGAATAATAATTGGGAAGCGCATTCCAACATTTCTGGAGACGTCTCCACAAATCATTCTAATGAAATAATTTTGACTGAATTCTAATTCTAGGGTATTCTGCGTGGCTCTATTGAGGTAGGCTCCTAGATACACACAAGGGTTTGATTCTAGAAAAGGTCCTCGAGCTATCCTTGTTGTCCCCTACTAAGAGTAGCAAGACCCTTGATCCTCACCCATTATAGGCTCTTATGAATCAAGTTCAACTTAAGGGACCTATTTTCCTATGTCCATACGGAGAATCAGTATTCTCACGAAGACATAGGGCATATGATCCCCAAAAGTACTTGCTAGGCCTATACGAAGAATCAATATTCCCACGAGAGCAATAGCGTCCCCTCACTTAAACGAACGGGATGAAGCTCAGGTATATAGCTTATATTATGCCAAATTTTAAAATGCGTAAAATGAAACCACATTCATAAATGGATAATTAAATTAAATTTTACACGAACTTTAGCAAATTCCAACATTAAGACAAAGTGCAATCGGCTTGTGGCAAGACTTTTTTTTTGTAAAAAAAAGTCCCCAACGGAGTCGACAAGCTATCGCAGCATGGACTCGGGACGACTTTCAAAAAAAAACAACGGAGTTGCCTCCAATCTTTTTCGAGATGTGATTGGATCACCTAAAAATGAGTTATTTTAATAAAAACATTTATTTTATTAAAATAATAATTTTGGTCTGCGAAAACACAAAAAAAGGGGTTCATGAGTCATTACGCGTGGGGAAGGATGAGCACCCCTACAATGCCCAAAATTGGTACATAGCCGATTACAAGTTGTCTTAATGTCAGAATTTTCAAGTTCATGTAAAATTTAAATTATTATCCACTTGTGAATGTGAATTCATTTTAACGGCCTCACCATCTGGGGAATAAACAATAATCACCGCCAACACTTCTGACGCTAATCCGTTTATCCCTTTCGGTGAGACATCGCATTACAATTTATGTCCCGATATAAATTAAGCATGGCATTAAAGAACAGATTTATTAGAAAATTAGTGTTTTCCCCATTATTTAAACTAATTATTATTAACCTAATTAAAAGATTAACCAGTCTAGGTGAATTTTACCTAAATGGTTCAAGTTTTGTTAATTGTTAATTTATTAAAGAAAAACTAAACCTACGATGAAAAAGCAACTAGACTACTCAAAAGAGAACTAATCTAGGGGTTCTAGATTAAATTAAAGCCTAAGCTAAAAGAACCTAAACCTAAGATTTTAAAACTAATCTAAAAACAAAACTAAAAGATACTATCATTTTAAGGCTTTTTAGGAAATTAAGTTAAATCAAGGTAAGCAAAAATGGAATAAACAATATAAAATTAAATTGCATGAAATTAGACATGTATGACAATAGAAAAAAAGAGAGGAGGGACATGACATATGATTTTTAAAAAAATACATCATTCCCTTAATCAGGTCAACATTTAATCAATGGGCCTAATTTGAAAGAAAATGGGAATTAATAGAATAAAAAGGAATAAAACTAAAAAAAGATGCAATGATTTTTAAAAGAGTGGAGGCTATCAATTAGAATAAATACAAAAAAAAAAGAATTTTAAATGATGGTAAACCCCAAAGGATTTAATTAAAACTGAAATGATGGCTAAATTAAAAAGAATCAAAATTAGTAGCCAAATCAAATGAAAACGAGGACTAAAGTGAAAGGTTTTGAAATAGGGTATCCGGAGGAGTAAAATAAAATGGAATGGGGTTTAATGAGTGTAATTATCCCACTTTGTTTTAAAACACACGGATATAAAACCCAACTTCATAAACACCCACCTATTCTTTTTCCCTTTTTAAAACAGATCAAACCCACCTCATTTGTTTTTCTCTCAAGCGTTCTTCATGTTCTTCAAGGGATAAAGAATATGGCGGCACCGTACGTCGGTGATAGAAAAATAAAAAAAACTCGTTTGTAATTTTTAAATCCCAAAATTGATTCCTCCTTCGAAATCCTTTTTTTAGAACAAACCCATATTTTAAAAAAATCATTCGAATCCTTCATCTTTTTTAAAATATTTCAGCTCTTCCGGCGAGCGTGCACCTATCATCGGAGGTGCGATCTCGAATTGAACACATGGCGGTAGCGGGGGCGATTCAAGACACATGCAAGGTGAAAGAGTATCCCTTTCCTTCCTTTTTATTTTGAAATAAAAATATATAAAAAACAAGGAAATATACCTTGAAACTCTATTCTTCTTGCTTGTATTCCAGAAAAAAATTCCTCGTTACAAAGGAATTGATATGGTTTATATAGGTATTTAAATACCAAAAATTACGAAGAATAAATCCCCTAAATCCTGATGATTTGGTTGATTCGGGTTCTTTTCCCGCGTTTGATTTCGATTTGCTTTCCCCTTTTAGTTGATTTGATTTGGCGTCTTAATCCTTCCCCTTTCCTTTTTTGTTTCGAATTTAATCTTTTCATTTGTGTTTTCCGAATATGACGATCAAATGGTGAGGGACGGACGCGCGCCGACGTCTGACTGCGGCCAAAGAGTTGAACGGGTGGCAGAACGACGCGTGAAGGGAGACAGACGAACGATGAAGCTAGCGCGTGGACTGCACACGCGCAGAGGAGCCGAACGGTTCTCTTCCTTGATTGATATGGACCATTGGATCTGGCTCAGATCCAACGGTTGTGGATGGGCTGCGCATGGGAGAAAAGAGTATCTTCTGTTATTTTGGGCCAAAAGGGCCACCAATGTAATATAGGCTCTTTATTTAAATAAATAGAATCTTTTTTATTGGGTTTTATATTTAATAATAATAATAATAATAATACACATATATATAAGGCTGACCAAAATCTAGTGACTACAAGGAGGTTATAAAAGTTCATGTCCTTAGGGAAGGTAATCAAGTAACGGATAGAATAGCTAAGCTTGTTCGGAAAGAAGATATACTATGTTATTGTTTTTATCACTTCCAGATGAAATTTTATCGGTTCTTCGTGACTATCTGTTAGTTGGGCTATAAGGAGTCTCTAAGTTTATGTCTTTATTTATATATAAAAAAGGCTTAACTACAAAATATGTGCTTAACTATGTCTTTTTTTTGTAATAGATGGCTAGAGTATTTTTGTTTTAAATAGGTGCTTAAAGTTTTATTTTTGGTTGAAAGTGGTGCCAAAGTAGGTGCCTTAATTGACTTTAAAATAAGCCAAAAATGAAAATTTCAGCTAAAATTACTTTAGATACCTATTGCAAAAAAAGAGGCATAGTTTGAGCATTTATTTTGTAGTTAAGCCTAAAAAACAACAAAATTAAAGAAACCTAGAAGTCGGGTGATTTAGCTGGATAATTTACCATTAATGCCGTTGAGATATATAGCGTTTGAATCATTAAAATATAATTTCTAATTAGATTGAGATGATTTTTTTTTATCAAAAATAAAATGTACTAAAGTTTGAACTAATTAAGTTGTCACATTGAAGAAGAGAATGTTATAATTTTTAGCATATTTGAGTTCAAATAGTTTATCTACAAAATGAGTATACATTATCAAAATGTTAAGATTAATGAACAGATATTACCATATAATCACATCAAAATGTTAAAAAATAAAAATATTCTAAAATTTGAGTGACCATCTTGATAGTTTACTTTTATTTTATTTTTAATAAGTAAATTATTTCAAAATAAAGATATTGGTGTATTCAACATAAAAATTTACATAATTATACATTTGGTCTCCATTACTTGCATATTATATCAATTTGCTCCTAATTTTAATTTAATTTAATAAATTTAATCATTCAATCATATGGTAACTCTTGTGATCATTTGATTGGATGAATTTTGAGTGTTTTTAGTAATTCATATCATTTACCTCCCACCAATCATGGATTGACATGTGTCAATCTAATCAAGTCGAATCAAATTTTTTGAGTTTTTGTTCATTTAATTGCCAACATTTATAATGTTATGATACTAGTTAGTTTCAATTTAAACTTAAAAACTGATATAGTAGTTACTAAAATTTTGAATTATTCAGATTTCTAATTTATAACTTAAATTTTTTTTTTTTGAGTCAAGACAGTTTATAAAATTATGAGTTGGGTTTTTTGTGTAGTTGAAAATTTTGATTTTTTCTATCCGAAGTTTGCTCCACCCTAATCAAACGACGGTACACTTATATTCAACCAGAAATCGTATAAACCCTCAAATAAAAATAACGAACAAAAAGACCATGGATATCAAACACTTGCACATAAAATGACACAACACCAACCTACGACTAGGGATAACATTTCAATCCGAATTCGATACGATCCGAAAGAATTTATCTGATCTAAATTAGATTGAAAAAAATTCGAATCCAAATCTGAAAAAATGTTTGAGTCCTAATACGAGATGAGTTGGATATGGATCTTGCCAAGATTCGATCCGATTCGAATCCGACGCATCCGATCCATATCCGAGTCCGAATCAAAATATTTATAACTTTTAATTTCTTAAAACAAAATATCATGTATAATATTTATAAAACAATAAGACAACATAAATAAGGTAAAAAGTTAAACTAAATACATTAAAAGAAACATAAATATATATTTTTTTGAACAAGAACATAAATGTATATATCAAGTAATTTGTAATAATGGTAAAAACAAAATTAAATTATATATATATATATATATTAAAAATGATAATAAAAATATAAATATCTTAAAAATATAAGTTAAATCATAATAATATTTACTCTGATTTATATATATTAACTAACCTTAATATAGTATAATATATCTATTTATACTATATGCATATATACATAAATAAGAAAAAAGAAATAAATGTAAGATAAAATTATAGATAAACAAATCATAAAATAAATACAATGGAGAAACAAATAAATGTAAATATTAATAAATTATCAAAAATTAAGGAAGTTAGTGAATGAAATAGTAAATGAAGTGAAATTGCAAGATAAAGTTATGATATATTATGCTAAAATTATGAATTAAAATAGAAAGCAAATTAAAAGCATAAATAATAAACACAAAAATTTAAATGTAGTCAACAAACGATGGATAAAAATAAACAAGTGCATAATTAAAAACGCAAGAAATTAAATGCACAAAATTATGGACTGATTTGCATTAAAATAAATTATTAGAGGGCCAAAACATAATATACCCTAAAGACACTAAAATTCGCGTATCTACCCCTCGGACTTGGGTCAACACTAGAGATGACAATTTAATCTGAATTCGATCCAAATCTGGTTGAAAAAAAATTGAATCTGATCCGAAAAATTCGATCAAAATTTGGTTGAAAAAAAAATCTGAATCCAAATCCAAAAAAAAAACATCTGAGTCCGATTGTAACGGATTCGGGCTTGGATTTTATATAGTTTGATCCAAGTCCGATCCATTGTCATCCCTACCTACGACTAGGGGTTCATTCGATCGATTCGAGTCAAGTAAAAAAATCGAGTTATTCGAATTAATGAATCCTATTTTATGACTCAAAGTTTTGTTTAAATTTTTTAATTCAAGTCGAGTTTATGAAACTCGAGTTGAGTTGTCAAGTTTCTATATAAAATTAATTGTAATTATTTATAATATTAAAGTACGAATTGGTTCTAATTTGAACGACTTTCTCTAATCGCATAAAATATACATATATATATCTATCTTCAAATTCTTTTTCACATGTGTGAGTAAGATTTGTGATTTTATTTAAAAAAAAGTATCATCTAAAATTTTAAAATTTATTTATAAGGTTATTTTTAAGGAATAAACTTTTGAGATTAAAATATTGATAGGAGTATAAAAGAGCCAAGAAATTGACGAATTCGAGTCAATCAAATTTTTCTTCATGAATTTCGAGGATCAGGGCAGGTTTTGGAAAGCATTGAGTCGAGGCAAAGCGAGTTCGAGTATAAGATAAAAATTCCCTGCCCCACCCTCACCCCGATATATTTTTAATTATTCATTTATTTTTTTATCGTATTTATGAAAACACCACTATATATAAACACTTCTAGGATTTTAAACTTTTTTTTGTCTTTTTAGCTTGTGCTTATCATAATTTTTCGTTAGATCATATTCGAGTTTTAATATATCTAATTCTGACGATCAATGGGAGTTTATTCTTTTAAATATGTATTTTTCATGTGGGTAATTTAATTGATTTTATTTTATTTTTTATATATGTTTAAAGTCCTTTGAAACCTATATTTTGTGACTGATAATGGTTTGATCGGATCTAACATTTAACGTCGAAAAAGATTAATATTTAAAAAAATCAGGTCGGGTTTATAAGTTAATATATCGGTCTAGCGGGTGAATTAATATTTATATCCGGAGCAGGTCGGGTTTAGAAATCTATTGATCCGGCGGCCAAAAACTCTCCCCCGCCACCCGTTGCCATCCCTACATTATAAAGCCATTACTCATCCATCTTCTCCACTATTCCACTTACTAAAAGCTAAACCACAATTATTAATCTATCCGGTTCTCATTTCACTTTCTTATAAGCAAATTTCATTTCAAAACCAAAGCATGAAACCCACATTAAACCAACCATACATATAGTAACATGCTGCATCAACTTAAAACATATGAATAATCATCTAATATATGATTTCATCTTCCAACCAAACTAATATGTAATCATTCCATCAAAATACCCTAATTTAGTGGAGAATCATCTTGAAATCATGTGAAAATAACCATATAATTTCAACTTACACAGAATCATTTCCATTATGTCAGTAAGTACCAAGTTGTGAAAACTTTAACAGATTTATACCTCTTTACTCACATTTCATAGGAACAATACAGTGATAGTTCTTGCAGTTTTACTAATACCTTTAATTAATTCCTCTAGAGGCAAATTAATTCCTAATTAATAGTGATGCTTCAAAAAAATGCTTTTCAGCTCTATAGTCATCTATTTTCTTTACCAAGATACCAAATGTTAGTGTAAAGCAGAGCCTAGTAATTCATTTTTAATTCAGTTACAATGACAAGAAACAATAGCATAGGGGTAAGTGATTGAAAACCTCGAAAGTCGATTTTGTTTGTAAACGTAAGAATTACAAGTACACTTACTTCAAGTAGTTCAGACTACCAGTTTATCAATCTTCATCATCAGAGCTTCCATCATCACTACTATAATCACTGCTACCATCATCTGAATCAAGAATATCGAGATCAACATGCCGCACCTGAATATCGGCTGGCTTATGCAACACTGGAGGTGGAACACGAGGCATGTTTTGCCCTTCCATACTAGGCATAGGCAAGGACACTGAGTCCCCAGGCTTCCATCCTGGTGGTGGCACTGGGATGTTGGATGGCAAATCCACTGGCATTCCGGGTTTCCAGCCTGGTGGAATTGTAAAATTTGGAGGAAGCAAACCTTGAAGAGCTGCAAAATTCGAAAGTGGATTGGTATCTGCAGGCTGCACAGCTGGGGGCTCAATGATCGCCTCGACAGTTTTCTCCTTAGTCTCGACTGTTTTAGGTAAACCAACATCAAGATCAGCAAAGGCATACAACTGAGAAGCACGCATCTGCTCCTCCTGTGGAGCAGGGGGGAGTGCCCCACGAAGGGGTGCCTGTCCAGCACCAAACTCAGGAGGTGCGAAAGTAGTGTAACTAATCCGATGTGCATAGGATAAAATATCTGACAAATTCAACTGAGATGCAACTGTAGTGGTACAAGAATCATCATCATCTTCCTCCTTCACACCATTATCCTCCAATTTCAACCTCTTCGGTTTCTGATAACTAGAATAATCATCGACAAGAATATCAAGAACCCTTTCCACCTCTTTAAGTTTATTAGCAAAAGCAAGCACTGCACCATCTTTAAACCTGATTTCCCTTGCAATTTTCTGCTTAGCATCTTGAAGATCTAGGATTTCTTGGAGCTGGCCAACGGCTTCGAAGAGTTGCGTTTGGAGGGAAGCGAACAACGAGATGACTTCTTTAGAGGAAGTAGGGGTGGATTCAAGTGGAGGCGGCGGCATTGATTGTATTTGTGAAGAGAGAAAAGAAGGGAGAGACCCTCGAAAAGCCGGAAGCCAAAGGGCCCGATTCGGGGGAACTTCAAAGAGCTTGGAAGCTAAAGAAGCCATTTGGAGAAGAAGAGATTGAGCTCTGGGGAGTGGAGGGAGAAGCGAAAGGAGGGTTGAAGAGGTAGTAATGGCAGAAACATTGGAGTTAGGCGTTTGTTGCTGGGATTGGGATTGGGGTTGAGAGGAAGGGTATTTGGGAGGAGTAAGGTTTTGAAGAGAAGTCGAATTGGGGTTCGTTAACCCTAATCTAGCTGGGGATTGAACGATTTGATGCTGCAGCATTTTCTAAGGCATTGAAGAGAAGACAGGGATTACAGCTATGTGTTAATAATATAACAAAAAAAAGTTCGAACCCTAGAGATTGAATCGAACACAAATAAGCGATTAAACAGCAACTAAATCTGAATTCAACAGAGTTGTAAATCTTACCAATACAGCAAATCTGATTTTCCCCTTCACATAAAGCCGCCAATCGGTTAAAACCAGTTCTTCCCATCCACGGGGATTTGCTTTGTTAATTTCGCCCAAATGTATGAAATTTTAACAATATAATCGAAATTTGGGTGAAGGAAGAAATAATAATGTCTAATTCTGATTTTGATCCTTCTATTATGTAAAATTAATGATTTAGCTAATTCAATGTGGTATTCTTCTGATACAGGCTAATTCAAGTAGTTTTTTTTTTTTTGAGAAAGCTAATTCAATGAGTTGAAATTAGAGCTTTTATTTTTTAAAAAATTATATCAACATTTTAATTGAAATATTTAATAGTATTAAACATTTAGATAAATTAAGTGATTATAAAATTAGAAAATGATGTCAAATTAAAGTATAAAAACTAAGTCTCAAATTAAAATATAATAGATAAATTAAGTGATTATAAAATTAGAAAATGATGTCAAATTAAAGTATAAAAACTAAGTCTCAAATTAAAATATAATAAAGGGACCAAAATAAAAATTAACAAAATAACAATATATGATGGGCCAGGCCGATGCTGTTTCCCTTGCCTACCATTTGTAGAGGTTTAAGATAACTTAATGATGGGCGTTTGGATCATCCTACCAATTTTCAATGGGAAAAATATTTTATTTACTATTCGTGGATGATTTGATACAACATCAATTAATTAATTAAACTTAGATTATATATTATTTATAATAAATTTAATTCAAAAATTTTAAAATGATATATGGATATCTTATTTACTAAATATTTTTTTTTGTATAATTTATATCTAATTTATAATTCATGTTCAGGATTCGTGACTCTCCCTCCTAATAATGTCTTCAAAGTTCAAACCTATATTTTCTTGTTGGAAGTGCAATATACCTTGTCATTACACCCAACACTTATTGGTTTTAATTTACTAAAGTTGTATGAAATATATACTATCAATACATCAAATAATGATCATTTTACCGTAATTTGTAATTAAATAATCAGTTTAATTCAGAAAGATTATATTTAGCCGGTAATGTGATATTATTACTGGTATTAAAATCTAGTAATAAAATAGTAATCTTAATGTAATATTTTTTAAATAATATAACATCTTTTTCTGAAATGTGAATTTATACCAATTTTATCAATAATGCAACCTTTAATAAAATACAGATATAACTTATATTGTAGTAGTTGCTTTCATTCTATAAGTGTTTATTTTTACTTACTAAATTAAAAATTAAAATTTAGCTCATTGATATTATCATTTTATAACGTTTTGGTTACTAAATTAAAAAAATAACATTTTGGTTAATTTTTAATTTAACCCTTGAACATTAGATAAATATTAAATTTATCCTAAACTTTAGATAAAATATCAATTCAATCTTTAAATTTTAGATAAAATATTCAACTTAACCCCTAAATCTGACCAAGGTCCCTATCAATGGTCACCGTTCACCACCGCATTTCAATCACCATCGACAGCCATCGTTTGTCATTGACGGCAACGTTAAACCTCAAAATTTTCATATCACTCCTTTTAAAAATAATGAATGTGAATCTGTTTCAACAAAAAAATATCATGAATTCCACAAATTTAATGTTTTGCTTGGCAATCAAATATTTATGTAAAAATAAAAGTCGAACAATTTTTGAAATCTACCTCTGTATACGTTACGTTTTTTGTACTTTTATGTTTTTTAAATTAAACTGAATTTCGAAATCTTGATTAACTGTAATTTAATTGAAGAAATTGAATTTCGAAAGATTTAATGGTGAAATCTTGAATTGATGTGTAAACCTAAGTGTTTAGGTTGGGTTATGATGTTTTCTTATGGGTTAGAGATCATCTTATCTTAATTTTTTAAAATTAATTCTGGAACTAATTGATTTAATTAATTGAAGTCAAGTGTTCTTGAAGAATAATGGTTGATTTGTGGTTATTTAGGTTTCTTAAGGTTAGCTACTGTTTTGAAAGAATAATTGATGATGTTTAGAGTTGATTTGTATTAGAATTGAAGGTGGAAAGAAAGGTTAGGTTGAAGTTTGGAAGTAAGGAACAATGTTCTTGATGAATTTTCGATATTTAGGGGAGTTTTGGTGGATATTTTGTTTATATTGGAGTTGCTGGAACTTTTGGGATTTATTTTATTGTGAAATTCTATTGTTGTTGAGTTGTAGACACTTTAAAATCGGTTGAAGTTTAGTGGTCGTTTGGACGATATAAAGCTTTCGGCGTCAATGCTTAAGCACAAGTGTGAGTGCAAATTTATACGTTACTAATTTACTATTTCACAAGGTTTGAAATCATTTGTGGGAGTTTAATAATAGTCTAACAAGCTATGTTATGTTAAACTCGAAAGTAAGTCGTTCTAGCTTTCGTTTTTGTTTCGCTTTGAATTATTCCAAAAGGGATAACAATATTTGATTTTGATTTGATGATTTGAATATGATAACTTACTGTTTTTATGCAATATAATTCGATATGCTAGATTATAGCAAGCATGAAAGTACCTATGGTGCCAATTTGAGTGTCTGATATGTTCTGCTAAAAAGCTGATGAGCATTTTTAAAGAGGATTTATTTTTGAAAATAAGAATTGAAGCTAAATATGTATTCTCCATTGTTTTATGCGTTTCAAATTTGGTAAAAACGGACTTAAAATGAAGGAGGAATTGAAGAAAAAAGAAAACCATGGACTAAATCGCAAAACTATAGAAAATTTGTTTTTTGGAGTTGTGCAAACTCGAGCTCGAAACTTTCATGAGTTACTCGAGTCAACTCAAATAACTCAAACAACAAGAATAACACGAAATTAAAAAAAATTAGACTTTTTTAAGTCGAGTCGTGTTTTGCTCACCCTACTTTTATTGACCTGTCACTGTCTAACTATCAAGCTAATGTCATTTAACGTCTCAATAACTAAAATGTTATAAAACTAAAACATAAGCGACCAAAGTAGTATAAACGATAATATAAATGATCAAAATATTAATTTTTTTAAAATTCGATAAACAAAAACAAATATTAGTAAAGTGTAAACTGTTATGAAAAAGTATTATACAAAATTATTTGGAAACTATACTAGAGTTCACTCAATTATTAGTAAAGTTACGATCGGTCACTCAATTAAAGTTTTAGTTACGATCGGATCATTCTTTCGTTAAAATACAAATGAACACCTAACAAGGTTGGTATAATGATAGTTTTAGTCTCGAAACTTATATATTCTACCAAATTAGTCGTAGTTCAAAATATTTTAATAAATTTAACCCTTCATATTTTAAAAAAATAACAATTTAGTCATTTTTCTTCTCCCAAATTGTTTGTTTTTCACTGTTCATCATCATTCCTACTTGGGTACCCTCGGTAATACAAGTTATATCAAACTTGATATCTTCAATTATTCATAAACATGTATTTATTATTGTCGCCGTCGTCGTCGTCGTCATCGTCATCATTATTATTATTATTTATAGTTTTATATTTTAAGTAATATTTTTGTTATCATTTTATTCGAATCTAATAGTTTTTATTATAAAATATAATATTTAATTATAAATAAATTAAAAAATAATTATATATATGAATCTTAAAACTATATAATGTAACGACCCAATTATCGGGTTAGTGAATCGGGTCTCGGGCCTGGGTTATGGGGCTTTATCTTGGAAGTTTAAGTAAGGGCTTTTAGGTTTAGGCTTATTATTTTGGAAGATAAGGGTTTGAATTTTAAATAGGGTAGTGGCTGGAAAAAGAGAAAGAACATATTATGAGGAGAGAGAATAAAGAAAAAAATGAATAGTGGTAGAGAGAGAAGAGGAAATGAGAGAAAAGTTAAGGGAGGAGATTTTAAACTCTGATCTACGAAGATCCAACCGTCCGTTGCCGACATCTCTACCGTCATTGTGTTTATCTCGTCGAGACGAATTCGTCGGTACTAGTGGTACCACCATCAGAGTCGTCGCTAGATGGGGTGAAAGAGAAGAAGCTTCAACCAAACTAAAACTAGATAGTTTTGGTGGTTAAACCTAAAATTTGAGGGCACCAGAGTGTTTAACGGTGTCAGGACAGGGGTCTGGAGCTCATTGCCGCCGTATGACCACTAGAGGGTGCCCCACGCTCCCCCATGCGCTGCCCCTACGCGTGGGCGTGGTTCAGCTGTATTGGACAGCTATATCAGCTCGAGCCGAGCCATTAGGCTCAAGCAGTTGGGCAACCGACTATGCTGACTTGTTGAGATGACCCAAGTCGCGAAACCTAGCCAATCTGCCAAGCCGCGAGCCATTGACCGTTGACCGAGCCGTTGATTTTTTTCGGGGGACCCTACTCGAGGGTTTCTCGACATTCTAAGTATGTTGGAGCAATCCATTTTGCCAAATTCAAACACGGTAAGCTATTTTTATGCGTTTGACCTTATGTTTTAATTAGGGGATGTAGGGAATTAATGTATTTCTATATTCGTTTTTATATGGGATTATTCGGGGTTGGATTATGGACCAAGTGGAATAATTAGGAAGCTAGGATGAGGATTTATCGCTTTGGCTTAAGGTTAGTACACCTCGAAATCCTATTGCTTCATGAGCATCATAAATGTGATTGTCTTGCTTGTTAGTATCTGCAAAATAGGTAGACGGTAAATAAGCATGTGTGGAGATCGATAGTATGAGACTCGATATTTATGAAATTCTTAATGATGTTACGGATATGTTGGGACTCATGGAGGCTTTAGAGACCGTGTATGATCATTTGAGATGCTCGTATGATTATTTGATGATTGTTTGAAATATTTGTGATGCCTTGTATGATTGTTCGAATGGATTAACGTGATTTGATGGAATTATGCGTAAGAGTTAAATACTCGATTAAATAATTATGAAGCCGGTAATTAATAAAAATTGAATGAAAGTGTTAGTAAACAAACCATATCGACTTTCATAAGCTTTAGGGATTGAGTAAGCTATTTTAGTATCGATACTCGTGTTCGAGTATCGGTACCCACTGAACATAATGATCTATTATATTGATAAAAAGATAGATATTGACGTGGAATATTAATGAGATAATATGGATTAATGGAGATAATAAATAAGGATATTAATGTACACTTTCATAATGTATTAACAAGTTGGTAAACTTAAATGATGGCTTGAATATTGATAGAAACCATAGAAATTGGTAATCATGTTAATATTGTGTGTTGTGTGGTGATCGTGTCCATGTTGTGTGCTGTTTGAACACTTGGTTGGTTGAGTTACATTGTTTGATGGGATCCAAATACCCAATGAGAAAGTGTTGCAACACCATGGTTAGAGATGTCAAATGTACGTTCATGAAGCTGTGTGGCACTAGGTCTCATTCTAATATGCTCAACAAGAGATTCCAAGCATAGGTGTACGTTCTCGAAGCTGTGTGGCACCAGGTCTCACCCAAAGAGTGTACTTTCTCGAAGTTGTGAGGCACCGAGCCTCACTTAGAGTGTATGTTCTTGAAGCTGTGTAGCACCAGGCCTCACTCTAGGTTTGTGGTTATGATTTTATGTACTTTAGCTCATATGATCTAGTACGATACTGAGTATGGCTAGGCCTTGTGGGCCATGTATGATGTTTTGCTATGCTGAGAGCATGTGTTTAGGCAACTAGTGGTAGCACCATGTGTTTATTTATCTCTCCTTATTGCTTAAACTAGCTTGCATGCTTATGTTTTATGATTAGCATGAAGTATAGTAGAGTAGATGTGTACCACTGAGCTCTGTAAGCTTAGCGCTCGAAATTGTTGTTTCCGGGCGTAGGTTGATCGTCAGATTGTGGGATCGAAGAGCGCTATCAGTAAGGGATTCTGACATGTGATGATCTCCAGAGTATGATACTTGTGTTTAGTGGGCTATGTATTAATATGATCTTACGTGGTGGAGTCTGTTACCCTTATTTTAAAATTGTATTAATCAAATTGAATGTTCAAATGTTTTAAATTAAATCAGAGCTCCTTTGTACCGTTTTGGTTATTTATCTATATTTTCAACTGTTGGCTTTAAATATTTTTGAGAAATACCTTGTTGTATTAAACCCAGTTTGAGAAATTTTATGGTTTTTAGTTTAGGCTTGAGGCCCAATTGTGACATCCGGGTTGGGGTGTTACATATAATATATGTCAAATAATTATAACTATAAAAGTATATTTATATGCTATTTGATTTTATAATAAATGCTTTTTAAACTATTTAAATGAATTAGAATATCACAGAAAAAACAACTTTATAAAGTATGTAATAACATCAATAATTAATAACATATAATTTGATAAATCATACATACGCATGAAATATAATAATAAAAAGCTTAAAATCCGTGTTGATTAATTTAACTAAAGCTTATAATTAAGGGTTATATTTTGATACACAAGTTGTGTAAAAAAAATTTACACTACCTTTCATATTTAAGCTATAAAATCTAAAACTTAAATCCCTAGCCCTAAACTCTAAATTCTAACCATAAACTTTAAATTATACACATACAACCTAAACCCATAAACCCTAAACCACAATCTAAATCTCTAAATCATAAAATAGAAAGTTTACACAAGCATGCGTATTAAAATATTTTCCTATAATTAATTACATAAATAAATCATATAATAAAAAATATTATATATTATTATAATGAAGATATATTTGTCATCGCTTCCTTTAAGATTATGCTTCATTATTTAAATTTGTCAATAAGAACAAAAAAAATTAAAATTATACAACTTTTTTAATGAAAAGATACAAGCTTGTAGAGAATTTAAGAAACTTTTTAATAATAAAAATCTAGTAACTTAAAAAGTTTAATTATCAATTTATTTTAAAAATAAAGGAGAAATAATGAAGTCATTCAAAAATATGATATTACTAAAAAATTTGCATAGTGATACGAAAAATCAAAACTTTTTGTAGAAAATTACGTGACAGTAGTAACTAGAATCTGAAGGTTTTCACAAATAATTTTAAATAGATTTCAATAAGTTTAGTTTTAATGTAGATACTAATTAAAGATCTAACATTAATAAATTAATTATAAGTACCTTTACATTTATAAATTTGTGTATTAGATTAATTAATGATTTTAAATTAAGTATTCTAGTGTTAACGATGGTATACAAGTGATTTAGGAGAAGAAAAATAACTAAATTGATATAGTTTATAAATATTAAGGGTTAAATTTATTAAATTATTTTAAATTAAGACGAGCTGTAAATGAGATGAGACAGATTGTGAGCTACTCGAGCTTAACTCGGTCAAAGCTCAACT
Source organism: Hibiscus mutabilis (assembly GCA_019671005.1). Classification (NCBI taxonomy): domain Eukaryota; kingdom Viridiplantae; phylum Streptophyta; class Magnoliopsida; order Malvales; family Malvaceae; genus Hibiscus; species Hibiscus mutabilis. The sequence goes on from CM033713.1 coordinate 29,030,545, forward strand.
CGGTCAAAGCTCGACTCGAGCTCAAACTCGGCTCGAGTTCTTAACGAGCCGAGCCGAGCTACTTGATACCCAACTCGAAAAGCTCGCGAGCTACTCGAAAATATAATATACTAAATTTTTATTTGTTATAATTTAAATATAAATTCCTAAGCTTAAAACCCTAAAATATAAACCCTAAACATAAGTCTTAAACCCTAAAATCTAAATCCTAAACCCAACAACCTAAACCTCTAAACCCTAAACTAACACCCTAAAACCTAAAATTAACAAGCTTGAGTTTACACAACTTGTGTATCGAAGTTTTTTCTTTATAGGGCTTTAAATGAGACGTGACAGACGGTGAGCTACTTGAGTCTGACACTGTCAAAGATCGATCAACACTTGACTCGATTGAGCTCGAATCAAGCTCGAACTGGAGTTCTTAACGAGCCGAGTTAAGCTTAGATTTCTGGAGTTCGTTAAAAATTACTCGAGCTCGAACTCGACTCGAAATCTTAACGAGCTGAGTCGAGCTCAGCACTACTCGAGCTTGACTCGGCTCGTTTACACCCCTAATTAAGACTATATTGATAGAATACATAAATTTGGAGGACTAAAATTATTATTGTGCCAAACCTTGTTAGATATATGTTTGCATAAAGAGTAAATTGACCCGATTATAACTAAAAGATCGTAACTAAAATTTTAATTAAGTGACCGATTATAACTTTAAATAATTGAATGACCTAATTATAACATCACTAATAAGTGACCCAATCATAATTGTACTAATAATCAAGTGATCTCCGATATAGTTTACCCAAAATCAGTACTGTACCCCATAGTCATGGTTGTTGCTGTTGTTCGTGGAAAGCTATAAAGGTCTAAAATAAAGTATACCAGATTGCACTCTTAGATTGCTTTGAGAAAATAGAGTAAATTTTATACATGAAATTAATATTAATTTTATAATAAAATCATCTAATTTTCAAGTAAATGAATTTAGAGTTAAAATTAAATCATTTGAATAAACTATAAAAAGTATAGAATGAATCAAAACGTCATACGAAATATTATGAAAAATAAATAAAACATGAAATGACACAAACATAACAAAAAAAAATACGTCTGACAAATTTTATATAAAGCTAACTTAAGATTTTTAATAATTTTTTAACAAATTAAACCCATAGAAAGTAATGTGAACATATTAGAAGCTTAATATTATTTTTAATTCAACCACACTGACAATTTATGTAAAAGATGGAATGAATTAAGACAACTCAAACACGATATAAAAATATGATTTATTCAATAAATTGACTCATTACAAACTATGTAAGCATTATGTGTTATGAAAAATAACATTATAATAGTACACGAAAAGGGTGTATTCCACATAAGTTAATCCAGCTGTAAGTACCTACAAACTTAAAAGAATAAGAAAGCAGAATCATAATCACGATTCTCGTTATTCATAAAAAATGAGATACAACTCGAAATTTCACAACATGATCGTGCAGCTTTAGGCTTATAGAGGCACTTTAACATGGAAAATAATGGCCATGGCTGCAACAATACCAGAATAACAGCAAGCTCAGTAAATGCATGTGGACTAAAGACTCTGTGCATCTCAAAATTAAGGTTGAGAAGGCTCCTGAATTTGAATTGACGTTTTAGCCAAGCTTGCTTCTAGTTCATTTAATTCATCCATGTCTAATTCATCATCATCATCATCATCATCCGGAAGAACTTTGGCATCAGCAGCAGTTGATGCTGAGGTACTGGGTCCTGCAGCAGCTGGATTATTCGCCTGAACATAAACATGCAGAACAAGAAATATTCAGCACCAACTAGTCCATCACGTATCAATATGCCAAAGACATATTCATGTCAAAGGCGTAGATACTGTGCATGCATTCCAATTCTATCCATGAACCAATCATATTGACAAGATTTGTCCATAATCTCAGGCACTACAGAGGGGCCAAAAGTTTTCCTTAAAGGTGTAAACAAGGAAGATGTGTCAAATATGACACTATCAGGGAGGTGCTTTTTATCAACCCAGCTCGGAGGATCAGGCTATAGGGCAAGCTAAGGAACCATAAAAATCCTCAGGAGGCAGGGACAGTTTTGCTGTTTCGAGATAGGTATATTTCAAAAGTACTTTTTAACAGTCTTGAATCCAATTTCCTCCGACCAAGGTTTTAGTTTTCCGTAACTTTCATTGTCAAAAATATGTTGAATGCTGGCATGATTCTGTGGTAAATGATAATCGATAAAAATGTAAGGTGGTCTCAATATTGTAATTCGTGACTTAGCAACAGGGGTGTTCAAATCGTGGTACCCGGGTGCTCGGGTACCCGGACCTTCGGGTAGTTCTTCGGCCGACCCGTGTCCCGGCCCGGGTTTTGCGGGTACCCATTAGTCGAGTACCCGAAGTTACAAGTACCCGCAAAATCGGATAGTTGGGTGCAGTGTTTGAAAAGGCTGAGTAATAGCATATAAGAACTTAAGCTGAGACAATTACCAACAGGCACTTTAGGCTGGCAATAACAATGGAGAAACCAAAGAGGAAAAGCTGAGACAATTACCAACAGGCACTTTAGGCTGAGTAATAGCAATCTTGAACAAGTCATTTAGCTCCTGCTCTTTGGCCTTATCTTCATCTTTCTTTTTCTGAAACAAAAAAAAATCGGGAAAGAAGAATATTATTTCTATCTCCATTCAAATTTACCATCTAAAGAACCAAAATTTCCAATTAAGAGAAAAAAAAACATTTCATACAAAATAAGCTAATTTAAAAAAAATCCAGATTCTCATTTCTTTTTTTTTCTCCTAAACAACACAAAAAGAAAAGCAAAAAAAATCAATCATAAAACCAATATTTAATCTTTCACGTCTATAATTACGAGGCCTAAATAATAATAAAGAAATGAGTAATCAGGAAAGGACCCGAACCTTTTGAGCGATTTTACTGGGGTCGGGTTTGGGTTGAACGGATTGCTTAAGATTTTGGACGTATTTTTGAACATTTTTGCTCTTGTTCTTGTTTTTGAGACCGAATGTCTTGTCCTCTATGATCTTCTGCTTCTTCGCTAAATCTACTTTTGAGGCTTGCTTGGGCGGCATCTCTTATCACAATAAAATAAAATCGAAGCGTCTCCCTTTTCCTTCACTTAATCGATCGATCAAATTATTCCTCGAAAAAAAGCAATCTGAATGATTCGATTATTAGTTCGTTCTCGGTTTTTTATTCTTTTTGGATTTTAGGGTTTTTTGGAGTTGAATTGAAAGGGGGTGAAATTGGGGGAGGTTGGGAATCCTGATCGAGAAGCTACGGTTGAGCTGGTGAATTGCCGATTCTAGCCCTGGTGCTTGTTGACGTGGTCGATTTCTCTGGCAATATATTTCGGTGCCTTTTTACTGCGTAAGCATTCAAATTAGACACAACACTCGATCACCATAAAAGCATTTTTTGGGTAAACTACATAAATGGTCACCAAACTTTTAGGAAAGATTCATTTTAACCACCGTACTTTTAAAATATTCGCTAAGGTCACCCAACTTTTAGTTTGATTTTAATATAGTCACCAACCTTTTAGGGTGGATTCATTTTGGTCACCATACTTTTAAAATATTCGATAAGGTCATCTAACTTTTAGTTTAATTTCAATATAGTCACCGAACTTTTAGTTCGCTTTCAATATGGTCCCTCCCGTTACCTTCCGTTAAAAGCTGACGTTAGTTTTTGTTTTTCCTTAATAAAAAACGGGTAAACTACACCAATCATCACTCAACATTCTTCTCACTCCTATTTTGGTCACTAGAGTTAAAAAAAATTCAATTTAATAACTTAACTTTCAAATCGTTCATATTTTGGTCACTCTCAAATGACATGGTTATACAAATAGAAAAATTCGATTAATCCTTAAAAAATTCGAGTAATGATTTTTTTTACTTTGCTTATTAAATTTACCATATTACCATATTTGATATTTTAATAAGCAAAGTAAAAAAATTATTACTCGAATCAAATATTCCATTTAATCGGTCAATCGGTTATCCGATTTAATTGGTACAATATAAGATTGAGAATTGAATAATTTGAATTTAGCAATTAACAAAAATAATTTTTAAGGATTAATTGAACCCGATTTCAGTATAAATTTTTAAAATAAATTATTTCGATTTGATTACAGTTCACAGTTTTAAGCAAAATTGATTAACTGATCTGATCTAGTATATATAATATTTCTAAATTTTATGCATTAAATATCTTATAGTCTAATGATTTTGATACCTTTTTGTTTTTTTTTAAGTTTTGGCTCTGAGTAGAATTAATAGGTGTGAACTTTCAATTTTTGACTTTCTAGTTGTTTTTACACTTTAATCACAACCGAAAATTTATTAAATTTACCACATTATCATATATGATATTTTAATGAACAAAGTAAAAAAAATCATTTCCAGAATCAAATATTTTAGTTAACTAGTTAATCGATTATCTGATTTAATTAAAACAATATAAGATCGAGAATTGAATAATCTAAATTTACAAATTAACCAAAATAAATATTTTAAGGATTAATTGAATTTTTCTATTTGTATAAACATGTCATTTGAGAGTGGCCAAAATATGAACAATTCGAAATTTAAGTTATTAAATTGAATTTTTTTGTAAATCTAGTGACCAAAATAGGAGTGAGAAGAATGTTGAGTGATGATTGGTGTAGTTTACCTATTTTTTATTAAGGAAAATGAAAATTAACGTCATCTTTTATTGGAAGGTAACGGGAGGGACCATATTGAAAGTGAACTAAAAGTTCAGTGACTATATTGAAATTGAACTAAAAGTTTGGTGACCTTATCGAATATTTTAAAAGTACGGTGACCAAAATGAATCCGCCCTAAAAGTTTGGTGACTATATTGAAATCGAACTAAAAGTTGGACGACCTTATCCAATATTTTAAAAGTACAATGACCAAAATGAATCTGTCCTAAAAGTTTGGTGACCATTTATGTAGTTTACCCATTTTTTTATCCCTTTGACATGGAGGATGGTGTCATGGCCATGATAAGAGAAGAATTAGGGTTGAATGAACAAAAAATAGGTATTGCTGAAATTAAAAAGGAAATTAGGATATTACTGGCTCCAACAAGCAAAATTATATGGTAGAGGCATTTAAAGTAAAATACATTTGGATTGATTTAATTAGACCACAACAAACGATAGCACCGAAGCCTAAAAAAGAGAGAAAAACGAAGTCTAAACAAAAGATCTAAAGGCGAGAAGAACCCTGTGTCCAATTAGTCGTTAGTTTGTAACAACAATTTAACATATCAGCTGACCAGTACACTTGGTAAAATAATATAGAATGTAATAGATAATCAAGATTATCGATGAATTTTTCAATGTGAATAATTTTCCTTATTTTCTTAAATCTTTTTTCGAATATTCTTAATCTACAACATTAGTTGCGATAATTGGTTAGAGCTGAGTTTTTTTATCTACGCCAAATTGAAAACTAAAAGAAAGACAAGTTAATGATGGAAAATATAGGTTTGATTACATTACATAAACATATTGAGGGTATTTAGACCCAACTGAAGCAGATGAAGAATGAGCCTAAACCTCATCAATGGTGAAAATCAGAGGAAAGTAGATAGAACTTTTTGAAAACCAGGATGGGATAGAACCAAGATTACTTGAAGAGTATACTAGACAAACTGACAAAATCAGTTGAAGAGCAGGAACAACAACTAAACTCTAAGAGCAAACATAACGATACTCATCATGTATCTACTAACTCTCAAAATAGAACAGATGGAAAAAAAGTCAGTAAACTTAATTGTTATCAATGAGAACAAGAGATATTCATACCAACCAGAATAACCTAAACATAATTGTTATCAATGAGAACAAGAGATATTCATACCAACCAGAATAACCTACAATTTTGGCAGTAAAACCAAACCTACAAGCTACAACAGTCGTGATAAATTCAGGATCTATCATGTCAAATCAACAAGAACAAAATACTAAATGCGGAAGCGTACCTGAATTCATTGATGGACTAAAAACCTTGAATCCTTTGATGGAGATCTCCTCAAAGGTGTTGTGATCTTCCAAGAAGATAGGTTATCTCTTGACGTAAAACTCTCTGACGAGGAAAGAGAGAAAAAGAAGTTAACCTATTACACGCCTAATATAATTGGTCACTTGATTGTGTCATACTTTATAATAGCATCATACATTTTACGTCTGTGCCCACAATTGCGGATTTTAATCTAACAATCTCCCACTTAGGCAACATATGTTTCCTGACAAATGTACAACCTTATGAGCTCAAAAATTGCTATTATATAATTGGTATTATATGACAATCTCGTCCATCAACTATATCCATATAGGATCGAAGCAGCCTTTGCCATATTTATCATGACTAGACCCATCAATGGTCACATATACAAATATAGTCAAATGACTAGCATGGAAAATTACATGAAATGTAAACTGAACATGTCTATTTCCAACTGGTCCTCCTAAATCTTAGTGAGATCAAACTTTACTGAATTCAGAGTGTGCATAAACCAAAAAAACTTTCTTTCTTCAGAACATAATCTTAAAATAACTTTAAACTGAAGTAACATAAATTGTGTCTAAACCAAATGAGCATTTTTCAAAATTACAAACTCCCACTAAAACTAAATATCTTTAAATAATATTACACCCACATGAGTAGTGTGCTCATGAAAGACCTAGGGTGATAGTTTCTTAATAAGCGCGCAATTATGGAGTTTGTACCAGCATGCTCTATAGACACACAACCAGTTTGAATTTTTTTAACAACTAGGAACTTAATATTTATGTGCTTCAAATTTAAAGTGTTCCTATTGTTTATAGAATAAATGAATGCATATTTATTGTCACAAAAGAACCGAAGTGGTCTTTCTATTCAATCTATAATTAACAGCCCATGTGACAAAATTCTTTTGCATCAATATTCTAATAGAACCGAAGTCTGTAAACTTGATGATCTCTAACTTACCAGAACTCCGATATGTAAGCATGTAATTTTTTGTTCTCTAAAGATATCCCATAACCCTACTGACTGCTATCCAATAGTCCATACTAGATTTCCTTAAATATTTGTTTAATATTCCAACAATGTACGCAATATCCAAACGCATACATGCTTGAACATAAATTAGATTCTCAATAGCTTATGCATATGGAATCATTTGTATTTTCTAAATTTCAATGTTACGTTTAGGGCATTGAGTAAGACAATATTTGTCTTCTTTAGCAATATGAGTATCATTTGGTTTACTCCCACTGAACTTGTAGTACATACAATTGTCAACCAAATTTATCTCAAAACCAAATGAGATAATCAATATGAAATTTATAATTTCATTGATGAGAGTCCTACTTAAGCTCATAGATGGATTTCTTTAATTTACAAATCATTGATATTGTATCATAGGACACATCTCTATGATTGTACCATATAAATAGTTTCTTCAATGTCGCTATCGGAAAAAACAAGCTTAACATCTATCTAATATAGCTTAAGACTAAAACGATCAACAAGTGTAATAATTATATTGAAAGAGTCTTTTAATGAAACTTGAGAGAAAGTCTTTACAAAATCAATGTCTTTTTTTAGAGTATATCCTTTAGATACATGACGTGCTTTATACTTATCCACATTATCATTTCCATCCCTATTGGTTTTAAATATCCATTTGCAACCAATTGGTTTGCACCTTAAGGTAATGAGACAAGTTCCTAAACTTTATTGTCTTGCATAAAATTATACTCTTCTTGAATGACATCAATCCATTTTTGAGAGTTAGAACTTTTATGGTCTAATAAAAAATAATTGAGTCACTTTCTATCATTCCATTGTTATCCTTATTTTCTTGAGGAAATACATATAATAATCTCGAATAGTATTTCTCCTTCCTCTTGTAGACATCTTTAATGACACTTTTTTTAGGTTGTTGAGTTTATTCTTTTGAAACAATTATCTTATCTTGAATTTCAACATTGTTTTGCTGATGTACTCGATTCACTTCTTGATAATGATAGGTGTGAAAACCTAAACATTGTCAAAAGTGATAGTAGGAAATAAATTATAATCCAATTCCTCCTCAATAGCAATGCATCTAACCTTATTTCTCCCTCCAAACTCAATATCCTAAAAAAAGTTTATAAATCTCTCCTTAAAATAATCTTAATTGTAGGATCATAAATTTAAAGCCCATGAATCACTCAAAATAATCGAAGTAGTTGCTCACTTTTGAAGTTTAATTACTTCACATGTGTCCTAACTTGTTACAAAAGAAATCAACCATTTGCAACTTATTGTTATTTCTTTTGAGTTGGACCTTAGCAACTTTATTCTAATACTTTTTTATTGCCCTTATTCTTAAAGACACTAACCAAATAAGCACTGATTAAATGATTATTTTACACTTATAATGCTTCAACCTTTCTTCCTCTTGAATACAATGAGAAATAAGCCCAAATAGAGTTTATTTCTCCCTTTGACAATTGTAACTTGAATTGGTTAAACTGTATAGGAAGCGGTGCCAAAACCATAAGAACAAACAATTGTTAAAAAGTTCGATCTTATGTGCCTTAAATTTTGAAACAATATTAAACATTTTCTGTAACACCCTCTTCCGGGATGCTGCAATTGGGCCACAAGCCCAAACCATTCCTATAAAATTTTCGCTTTTAAAAGCCAGTAAAGAAATTAAGCTTTATGAATCCGAACGCGACCTCTCAAGCATTTAAATTCATCCTTACTTAAAGCATTCAAAATAGTTAATGGAGCTCCAAATATAGTAATAAAATATTTGACTCATACAAGTTAAATCAAATAGAGTTACAAATACACAGGGTCCTACGAATACATAGCCCACTACATCTAAGTACTTGTACTTTAACAAGAGGCCAATGCTGGATCCTTGCTTCAATGGTGCTCCGCTACACTCGAACTATCTATCAACCTGCGAATAAAAACAATGATTTTGAACGCTGAGCTAACAAAGCTCAGTGGATACACGACCACTCGACCATGCTTCAGGTGAATCATAATTAAGAACATGCTATGAATGTGATGTCAAGATAGAATAAAGCATTGGCGCTACCATAACCGCCTAAACACATGCTATAAACAAACAACATCCTAATAACTACATAAAAGTAAACAAACCAGGAGTGAGGCCTAATGTCACCCGACACTGGAGACCCACCCATGCTCAGAATCTCACATCGAGCTGCTCAGAATCTCGAATCGAGCGGTATACTCAGAATCTCACATTGAGTCTTTGCTTGGAATCTCATATCGAGTGGGCTCAGAATCTCACATCGAGCAAATATCATCACCCAGAATCTCACATCGGATGACCTTCATTCATCACTCAGAATCTCACGTTAGATGGTCTTCATGTGTTGCAACACTCACTCACTGGGTATCCGGATCCCATCAAACAAGGAATCATAACCAAACAAGTGCCCTTACCTGGCACGGCCACAAATGATCCACCAAGGATCTTTACAACTCGTTTACCAAGCAGTTTACTTTCATTTCAATACCCAATTAACCATCTAATCCATATAAGCAAAGAAGAGCACACATTCTCGATTTTACCAGTCATTTTATATCATAAGGGACCCATTAGAACCTTTGTCACAATTTATAGAACCCCCAAACTCAAAACGTAAAAACTTAGGCAGATTGCCCAGCGAGTACCAATACTCTAAGGTAAGTATCGGTACTCCCCTCTAGGTATCGATACTCCATGTTGAGTACCGATACACCATTTAGATTTGAAAGGACCCTTTCCCTGTACCAATACGCTTCGTTCCTTACCGATACCCTATATCGATACTGAGATCTCCCCGTACCGATTCTTACAACTATTATTGTATGCGAACTCAACCAACGGTAGCTGTTCCTCCCAACTTCTTTCAAAATCTACGACACAACACCGAAGCATGTCCTCAAGAATCTGAATAACCCGCTCAGACTGGCCATAGGTCTAAGGATGGAAAGTTGTACTAAAATGCAGCTCCGTGCCTAAGGCACTATGAATCTTCTTCCAAAAACCTTGCTGTGAACCACGGATCTCTATCCGATATGATCGAAGATGGCACTCCATGCATCCTCACTATCTCCTTGATGGACAATTGAGCCAAATGCTCCAAGGTGTAATCCATGCGCACAGGCAGAAAATAAGCAGACTTGGTCAGACGATCCACTATTACCCAGATCACATCATGCTTTCTTTGAGTCATCGGCAAACCCGTAACAAAATTCATGGTGACATGATCCCACTTCCATTGTGGAATCTGAATCGACTGTAGTAACCCTGATGGAACTTGATGTTCCACATTTACTTGTTGGCAAGCTAACCATCTCGTCACAAACTCGGAAACATCCCTCTTCATGCACGACCACCAATAATAAGGTCGAAGATCTTGGTACATCTTGTTGCTCCCCGGATGCACAGTAAAAGGAATGCAGTATGCCTCTCATAAGATACGGTCCCTCAAATCTTCTAAAGCCATAACACACAACCTACCCTTGGAGTACAAGTACCTACCATCTTGTACTTCAGAATCCGAGGCCTCGCCTCTCTAAACTGCCTCAATTTGAGCCACTAAATCTTCGTCTAGAACCTGAGTCCTCCTTATCTCTTGCACTAACGTCGGTTCAACCCTGAGCTCAGCTAAAAACCCACCATTATCGGTCATCCTCAAACGGGAAAACATGGCTCTCAAGTCAGAAATCGACTTACGACTCAAGGCATCCGCCACGACATTTGCTTTACCAGGATGATACTCAATAACGCAGTCACAATCCTTTGGCAACTCAATCCAACAACGCTGCCTCAAATTCAACTCCTTTTAGGTAAGAAGATACTTTAAACTCTTGTGATCCGTATAGATGTAACACTTTTCTCCGTAGAGATAGTGCCTCCAAATCTTCAAAGCAAAGATCACCGCCGCCAGCTCCAAATCATGGGTAGGGTAATTTTGTTCACGAGGTTTAAGTTGCCTCGAGGCGTAGACAACCATTTTACCCTCTTGCATAAGAACACAGCCAAGTCCATTCAAGGACGTATCACTAAATACTATATAATCTTTTCCCGGTTCGGGTTACGTCAAAATCAGAACCTCGGTAAGGTAGGCTTTCAACTGCTCAAAACACTGTTGTCTTTTCTCATTCCATACAAATGAGACTCCCTTCTGAAGTAACTTGGTCAACGGGGCAGCTAAGATTGAAAAACCCTTAACAAACCATCGATAATATCCCGCCAGTCCAAGAAAGCTACAGACCTCCGAGATATTCCTGGGTGGTTTCCACTCTACTATTGCTTTGATCTTCTAAGGGTCGACACGGATCCCATCCGCCGCCACGATGTGACCCAAAAATGCCACATCAGAAAGCCAAAACTCACATATACTAAACTTTGCAAAGAGGCGTCTATCTCTCAACGTCTGAAGAACTACTCGCAAATGGTAGTCGTGTTCTTCGACCGATCATGAATAAACCAGGATGTCATCGATGAAAACCACCACAAACTGATCCAAATAAGGCTAGAAAATTATGTTCATCAAATCCATAAATGCTGCTGGAGCATTAGTGAGCCAAAAAGGCATCACCAAGAACTCATAGTGTCCGTACCGCATCCTGAAAGCGGTCTTCTGGACATCTTCTTCCACTACTTTCAACTAGTAGTACCCCGATCTCAAATCTATCTTCGAGAAAACTCGGGCACCTCGCAATTGGTCAAACAAATCATCTATTCTGGGAAGAGGATAGCGATTCTTCACCGTTACCTTAATTAACTGCCGGTAGTCAATGCACATTCTCATTGGCCCATCTTTCTTCTTAACAATCAAGACCTGAGCACCCCAAGGAGAAACGCTTGGTCGGATGAAACCTCTCTCTAGCAATTCCTGAATTTGTTTCTTCAACTCCCTCATTTTTGTTGGCGCCATCCGATAAGGGGGGATGGACACTGGTGATGTGCCGGGCAATACCTCAATTCAAAACTCAAGCTCACGATCCGATGATAATCCGGGTAGCTCATCCGGGAAGACATCCATGAATTGGGCCACAAGCCCAAACCATTCCCATAAATTTTTTGCTTTTAAAAGCTAGTAAATAAATTAAGCTTTATGAATCCGAACATGACCTCTCAAGCATTTAAATTCATCCTTACTTAAAGCATTCAAAATAGTTAATGGAGCTCCAAATATAGTAATAAAACATTTGACCCATACAAGTTAAATCAAATAGAGTTACCAATATACAGGGTCCCACGAATACATAACCCACTACATCTAAGTACTTGTACTCTACCAAGAGACCAATGCTGGATCTTTGCTTCGATGGTGCTCCGCTACACTCGAACTATCTATCAACCTGTGAACGAAAACAATAATTCCGAACGCTAAGCTAACAAAGGTCAGTGGATACACGACCATGCTTCAGGCGAATCATAATTAAGAGCATGTTATGAATGTGATGTCAAGATAGAAAAAGCATTGGCGCTACCATAACCGCCTAAACACATGCTATAAACAAACAACATCTCAATAACTACATAAAAGTAAACAAACCAAGAGTGAGGCCCAATGTCACCCGACACTAGGAGACCTACCCATGCTCGGAATTTCATATCGAGCTGCTCAGAATCTCATATCGAGCGGTATACTCAGAATCTTACACTGAGTCTTCTCTCAGAATCTCATATTGAGCGGGGCTCGAAATCTCACATTGAGCAAATATCATCGCCCGAAAATCTCACATCGGATGACATTTATTCATTACCCGAAATCTCACATCGGATGGTCTTTATGTGTTGCAACACTCACTCACTGGGTATCCAGATCCCATCAAACAAAGACTCATAACCAAACAAGTGCCCTTACCTGGCACGACCACAAATGATCCACCAAGGATCCTTACAACTCGCTTACCAAGCAATTTACTTTCATTTCAATACCCAGTTAACCATCTAATCCGTATAAACAAAGAAGAACATACATTCTCGATTTTACCAGTTATTTTATATTATAAAGGACCCATTAGAACCTTTGTCACAATTTATAGAACCCCCAAACTCAAAACATAAAAACTTGGGCAGATTGCCCAGCAGTACCGATACTCTAAGGTGAGTATCGGTACTCCCCTCTAGGTATCGATACTCCATGCTGAGTACCGATATGCCATTTAGTTTCGAAAGAAATCGACCCTTGCCCCGTACCGATACACTTCGTTCTGTACCGGTACCCTATATCAGTACTAGGATCGCCCCGTACCGATCTTTACCTGTACCGATATGCCTACCCTAGTATACCGGTACGCAAAACCTTTCTAGGAAATGCAACAGTAGGTACCGATATGCCCTGAGTATACTGGTACACCAAAGCCTCACTGAAATTCTGCTCTAACGAGGGGTATCGATACACAGAGAGGCGTACCGGTATGCCTCTCACAATTCAGCCCCTAAGATGTGAAGGAGTACCGGTACGCAACCACCCCGTACTGGTACACGAGCCCCGATTTCAAAACCTGGAGCTCGAAATTGTACCAAACCCTCTCTCAACCTCCATGGTCAAGTCCCATAACATTCCTACACGTTATTTGAAATCATTAGGTGAGTTTCTAGCCATTTTTACCCTTAAACCCCAACAATTTTAAGGTTTACCCTTGATGGTCATCCAAGCTCCAAATTATCAAAACATCATGTATCAAGCAACACATACCAAAATGATGATGAACATGTACACATAGAAGTTAGAAGTGTACTAACCTCAGATTATAAGCTAAGAAGAGCCCCAAACTCTACCTCAAGCTTTCTCCTTTCCTTGGGCCCTCAAATGCTCCCCAACCTCTTGAACTACAAGGGAATGTTGTAAACAAGTTACAACGTTGTTGGGAGGTTAAAAAGGAGCTTAAAAGAAGGCCACAATAAATGGAATTGAAAACACCATTCCCGTTCTCACACTAAAACCCTACACCAAACCCCTTTCTCCACCTTTTCAAGCAAAACTTACCTTGGTTTGTAGAGCCTTGAATGCCTAACAACTTTTCCTTCTACACCATTATGGGATTTCAACTCAAAACTAGCAAAGATGGTGCCTTTTCTTCCAACTCAAATGAAGTGAAGATGGAGTGGTGGGAAGAACTTTTGGGGACAAAGTGACCTTACCAACACACAAAATTCTGCAGCCCCATAACTCCCCCTATCATCAACTTCTTTAATTATGAAGTTACCATAAAGCCCCTCTCTAATACCCCATACCTCAAGCCCAAAACCAACCCAAGCCCACCAAGGCTTAATAGGCCCAACAATATAACCCAAACGTGAGGTCCGTACCTCGGGTTCCCAAAACTCGGGTCGTTATATTTTCATAATGTAATCCCTCACATTTCCTTGACCCATATACTTCATAGACATCAAAGAAGGCATAAGTGATGTCATCTTAACCTTAACATTTTGGGTAAAATATTTCTTAATTTCGTCAAAGAAACACTTAATAATGAGTAACCTCTTTAGATTTTTTTGTAATATCCCAATTTTTGTCTAGTGACCAAAATGTAAAATTTGAAAGTTTAGTGGCTAAAGTATAAACTTTGGAAACATTTAAGGACCAAAGTGTAATTTTCAAAAGTTATATATTTTAACCCCGTAAATGAATATTTTATCCCCACTAATGACGTTTTTGCGTTATCCGAAGTTTTCGTACGGAGTTTGTATTAATGGCTATAAAGCGATAAAATTTGAAAAATATTCGGATAATCGGATTGAATCGAATATCCAGGATATTTTGAAGGATGATAAGGCAAGGTTAATTATGTCATTTTACATGTCTAAGATATTTTCTTTGTGTTGGAAGAATATGAACCCTTGGATTTAAGTTGATTTTCCATGTTAAATATGAGTCGTTGGATGAAAAATGGCAAGATCGTAATTTTAGAAAATCATAAGGGCAAAGTTGGTAACTACTAAGTTATTGGTTTATTTTTGACCGTTGGATGAATAATTTGACAAGTTTCAAGCTTTGGAGCCTTGGATCAAGAGGGTAAAATGGTCATTTTGCTATTTAAGATATATTTTAAGTTAAATAAGTGAAAATTATGACATTTGGTATAAAATAAAAGCAAAATAAAGAAAGAAAATCTGGTCGTTCTACCACTTTGCTTCCATGGGATATTTGGGGAGAAGAAAAGAAATTTTCAAGCTTGATTTCAAGTATTTAGAGTTGGATTCAAGGTTAGTTCATTAGATGCAAAATTGTTCTCATTTAAATTCTCTTTCATTTGATATAATTTTCACATGGTTTTCTTGCTTCTAAGTTGAAGATGGTGATTAGGGTTATGTGAATTTTGGGAATTTTAAAGATTTAAGAAACTATGTTTGATTTTGTGTTGTTTCCATGCTTGGGACTAAATTGGATTGATGTCTAAAGTTAAGGGACTATTTCGTCCAGCATTTAAAGGTTAGGGGATGGTGTTTAAATCTGAATTTTTAAGAGTATTTATAGATTTGATGATAATTGGAGCTTGAATTTGATGTTTGGAGGTTGAAAATCTAGTTATTTCAACTGGTGACTAAATCAACCATTTGGAAATCTTTATGGACCTATTCGGTTTGATTGATTAAGATTAGGGACTGATGTTGTTTTGTATTTAATAAGTTGTTATTGATTATATAAGGTTTTGCTAAGCATGAAATTGAAGTTGGAATGCTAAAATTGGTATTATCTTGATTAGTGGCCATTTTTCCAATTTGTTAAATTGTAAGAACCAATTCGACATGCTGGAAATTGACAAGGATCAGTTCTGATTTTTGAGTATAATGATGAGTTTGATGAATTAACAATGATTGGAGGCTTAATTGCAAAGCTAGGAAGCTTGAATCCTTGGTTTGTATTTAGTGACCAATTCGGCAATGTGAGAAAATGTAAGGACCAACGTGTAACAATCTAGAAATTAGGGTATTTATGTGTTAGAAATGTGGTTAAATGATGGAAATTACATTCGAATCAAAATGAATTCGAGTTTAGGGACCAAAATGGCATTTCGGCAAAGTGAGGGATTTAGGGACTAGAATGTACAAAAGTTGTAAGTGAAGAATTTATGATGAATGTTATTAGGTAAGGATTCTATTGGTGATAAATATATTGAAAATGGAATTGAAATGGAAAAGATTTTCATTTTAGTCCCTAAACCTTTAAGTGAATAAAAATCGAATAGAATACACAAATCATGGAATTCGAAACATTTTGTAGTTAAATGTTAGTTAGCAAGCTCGGAAGAAATAATTTAAGTTCAAATTGATCACTAAGGACCATAATGAGTTTTTCAACAGTACAAGGAAGAAAGGAAAATATTTTGAAAATTTATATTCGAATGATTATATTAGACATCATGTTTAATGTATTATTAGATTTGAATCTAACAAATATTTTATTTTATTCATGTGATTAATGAAGTCAAGTCCGAATCAAAGAAGGTTCGAGGTACTATGAAAGAAAAGATCAAACTAGGACTTAGTGAGGCATTGTGTTAAGTGGTCAAGGTTAGTGTAATTGTATACATATCATGACACATTGATGTTTTATACATCATTGGGATGGCTTGCGATGAGCCTACCCAAATTTTATTGTCATTATATTTATGTCATGAAGCATAAGATTGACATATTTTAAATATGTCAAAAGCTGAATATAAATACATAGATCACTAGTTATATATGATGTTATATTATGAATGTTATTTCGGGTATGAACTTCCCAATGTTAAATTATGTTGATATACATTGTCATATGAAATAAATATGGAATATATGCCCAAGTATGTCATTGAGGGACATGGTATAGTTGGCATGCTATAGAGTCCAACAGCACGCTGCATACTCGGTTTCGCACTATAGTGTATATAAAGGACACTTAGTGCATATGGTGGGCATGACCATATGTGTATTATGGTGGGCACGACCTTATGTGTATTAGCACTTCGGTGCATATTTGACTCGTGTACCCAAGGTCCTTATAGGCTTATATTTGGGCTATGGTTTATTGGTTAAAAAAATAAATATGTGAATAAGGTTATGAGCTTTTGAAATAAATGGCAAGTATATTGGTAAGAAATTTATATCCGGTTTATATTATGTTAATATATGATTAACATGATGGTAATACATGCCTAGTGATCATGATGCATTTATGTATATATGGTCTATTATGAAAAATGGACAAGCATGAAAGTTTGATGGCATTGACATGTAGTAAATCATTACCAATGCAATATAAAGGTTGGTATATTGGCATATGGCATGATATATATATATATATTATGCATCCTTGAGGTTTAATAAGTCATGAAATTAAATAAGCTTATTTAGTTGTTTTTAATCTTGATTCTTTCCTCACTAAGTTCGTACTTAGCGTGTGTTTGATTGTGCACACGTAGGTGATTTGAGATATTGGAGAAAGCAAGGCGTTGCATCAAGTTCAGAGAATTTCATCAAGCTACCACAGTAATGACATCCTACTTGAGGTTTTTAATTAATTTTAGTGTCATGTATAAATGTAATAAAATTGTCTATTTTAGTTCAGAGTCTATTATTTATTGAATAGCTATTTTCTTTTTTTTTGAAAGGTAAATGAGCTCCGATTTTGTGTTTTAAGTCAGTATAAATAGTTTTTTATGGTTTTAAATTTTATAGTATTTTGAAAAAGGTCATTGTCAACATTGTGTTTATTTTGTGACATTTCTGACTTGACTCTGATGATCGGAGTCGAGAAGGGGGTGTTACATTTATTAATATCAGAGCAACATGTTTAGCTTGTTCTAGATCCGAGCTTGTTGTCGTCAGTAAGTGTATACATGCCACTATGATGTCATAATTACTGTTTGGATGCTTGAGTGATTTGATGCAACTGCTTATTGAATTGATTGAATAAAGCTATAGATGTCTGAAGTTGAGAAATCGCGTAGAGTGATTGAATAGTTGGGTAAGAATGAGGCCTATAAATGTAGTAACAAGGTTAATCATTAATCGTTTTTTTTGCTCAATGTGATGTTAAAGTGCTGGTGAAGTTGGAAATGCCTAATTAAACTAAGGTTTATTATTTTGAACCCTGGATATGATTTTAGAGGAAATTCAACCCCAAGTTCCTTAGACTTTTATTACTAGAGAGCTGGAAAGTCTTGAAGTGTTGGACTTCAGGTAGGATATTGATGGAAACCAATATCGATAGACTATTAGTTTAACAAATATAAAGATGATGTTAGAAGGGCTTCGTTGTGGTGATCAGGAAAAGCTCGATATGATGGTAACTTATCCTTTGGGATATAGCACAAGGGTAAGTCAAATTTATAAGAATTACTCAATAGTAATTTAACAAAATCAAATTTTTAGTAAGACTTAATAGAGTTGCCTCTTTATAAATTGCGATTTTGCTGGGCATGGAATGATTATGGGCCTATTATGTCATTATGAATTTATGATCAAAATGAATAAATTTGAAAGGAACTAGAAAGTTCGTATATTATAATGATGAGGGAAAAATCAGATTTTTTCTGATCAATGTGATTCAATAGTATTTTTAAAGAAACTGCTATCTTAAGGATGTAAGAAATTTCTAGCTTATGTTGAAAACATACAAGTATTCAAAGGTGAACATGGAAAGTATCTCAACTGCCAATGAATATCAGGATGAGTTACTTCAAGAATTGCCAGAGTTACCATCTGATCGTGACGTGAAATTCAAGATTTAGGTTTTCTCTGGCACTAAATTTATATCAAATGGTACTATACAAAATGACTCTTATAGGGATAAGAGAGTTAAAGGTTCAGTTATGTGAACTATTGGATTGAGGTTTTATACGACTTAGTATATTACCTTGGGGAGTTATAGTGTTGTTTGTAAAAAAAAGAAAAGAAAAATGGTTCGATGAAATTTCTTATAGTAATAGCTATCAATCGAGTATAAAGATTGCTTTATCAAAAGTGTAGTATGAAAGAAGATTATGATAAAAATTTACGAATAATGTTACAAGCCTTATGGGGAAGGGTAATTGTATACAAAGTTATCCAAATGTGAATTTGATTAATTCAAGTTGCATCTCCAGGTTACATTGTCTCAACAAAGAGAATCTGAGTATATCTTAAGAAAGTTAAGATGGTAGAACTAGTATTACTACACTCTAAAGTTGATAAGGATTCCATGTTATTTAATGATACGTCCTATAATAGGTTGGGATGTGTATTGATGTAATAAGGCTAAAGTAGTAGTTGATGTATTTAGCCAAAAGTTATTCTTTTCTTATAAGCATTAAATGCCCAATTATCTTTGGAGGAAAATAATGTATTGATTACACAGCTTCAGCTCAAGTCTACTTTGACAAATCGAATCAAAGATTTACAGATGAAAGAAAAGATATGTTTGGAAAAAATTCAATAAGGTAAAAAGGGAAAATTAAAGATTTTGATGTTAAGTTTAAAGAATATTAATATTATCGAGGGGTAATTTATATCCCCGATGATGATGAGTTAAAAAGAGAACTAAAAGGTGATTGGATTTAATTTTGTTCGGGATGCGGAGAATAAAGTAAGAATGGTTCGAAGAAATCTTAAAAGTACTTTAGAATGATGGAAATTATACACTGATCTTGAAAGAAAATATATTTAATATGAAGTTAAGGATAAAATATTCCTTAAAAGTTTCACCTTGGAAGAAGAAGTTATTGTTTGGACAAAAAAGGAAGCTGGGTCAGAGATTTATTGGACCATATAAGATTGTGAAAAGAGTTGGTCCGATGGCTTATCAACTAGCCTTACCTCCAAAAATGAACAAGATTCACAATGTATTTCATGTATCGATGCTCAAGAAATATCTATCAGATCCTTTTCATGTCATTAGACGAAATAGAGATTCAGCCAAATTTGATTTATGAGAAAAAAATCGGTAAAGATTCTGGAACATGGAGTCAAAGAACTAAGGAATAAGATGATCTCGCTTGTTAAAGTTTTTTTGGCGAAATCATGAAGTCGAAAAAGCAACTTGGGAAATAGAAAAAGCAGTTTCCTCACCCTTTTGAACTAGTTATGTATTAATAATTCAAGGAAAAATTTTCTTAAGGAGGAGAATTGTAATATCCCAAATTTTTTCTAGTGACCAAAATGTAAATTTTGAAAGTTTGGTGGCTAAAGTATAAACTTTGGAAAAGTTTAAGGACAAAAGTTTAATTTTCAAAAGTTATGTATTTCAACCCCATAAATGAATAGTTTATCCCCAAGAATGACGTTTTTGTGTTATCCAAAGTTTTCATACGGAGTTTGTATTAATAGCTATAAAGCGATAAAATTTAGAAAAATATTTGGATAATCAGATCAAATCAAATATCTAGGATATTTTGAAGGATGATAAGACAAGGCTAATTATGTTATTTTACATGTCTAAGATATTTTCTTTGTGTTGGAAGAATATGAACCCTTGGATTTAAGTTGATTTTCCATGTTAAATATGAGTCGTTGGATGAAAAATGGCAAGACCATAATTTTGGAAAATCATAAGGGCAAAGTTGGTAACTACTAAGTTATTGGTTTATTTTTGACCATTGGATGAATACTTTGACAAGTGTCAAGCTTTTTAGCCTTGGATCAAGAGGGTAAAATGGTCATTTTGCTATCTAAGATATATTTTAAGTTAAATAAGTGAAAATTATGACATTTGGTATAAAATAAAAGCAAAATAAAGAAAGAAAATCTGGTCTTTCTACCACTTTGCTGCCATGGGATATTTGGGGAGAAGAAAAAAACTTTTCAAGCATTTAGAGTTGGATTCAAGGTTAGTTCATTAGATGCAAAACTGTTCTCCTTTAAATTCTCTTTCATTTGATATAATTTTCACATGGTTTTCTTGCTTCAAAGTTGAAGATGGTGATTAGGGTTATGTGAATTTTGGGAATTTTGAAGATTTAAGAAACTGTGTTTGATTTTATGTTGTTTCCATGATTGGGACTAAATTGGATTGATGTCTAAAGTTAAGGGACTATTTCGTCCAACATTTAAAGGTTAAGGGCTGGTGTTTTAAACTAAAATTTTAAGAGTATTTATAGATTTGATGATAATTGAAGCTTGAATTTGATGTTTGGAGGTTGAAAATCTAGTTATTTCAACTAGTGACTAAATCAGCCATATGTAAATCGTTATGGACCTATTCGGTTTGATTGATTAAGATTAGGGACTGATGTTGTTTTGTATTTAATAAATTTTTATTGATTATATAAGGTTTTGCTAAGCATGAAATTGAAGTTGGAATGCTAAAATTGGTGTTATCTTGATTAGCGGCCATTTTAGCAATTTGTTAAATTGTAAGAACCAATTCGGCATGCTGGAAATTGACAAGGATTAGTTCTGATTTTTGAGTATAATAATGAGTTTGATGAATTAACAATGATTGGAGGCTTAATTGCAAAGTTAGGAAGCTTGAATCCTTGGATTGTATTTAGTGACCAATTCGGAAATGTGAGAAAATGTAAGGATCAATGTGTAACAATCCAGAAATCAGGGTATTTTTGTGTTAGAAATGTGGTTAAATGCTGGAAATTACATTCGAATCAAAATGATTTTGAGTTTAAGGACCAAAATGGCATTTCGACAAAGTTAGGGATTTAGGGACTAGAATGTACAAAAGTTGTAAGTGGAGAATTTATGATGAATGTTATTAGGTAAGGATTCTATTGGTGATAAATATATTAAAAATGGCATTGAAATGGAAAAGATTTTCATTTTAGTCCCTAAACATTTAAGTGAATGAAAATCGAATAGAATACTCGAATTATGGAATTTGAAACATTTTGTATTTAAATGTTAGCAAGCTCGAAAGAATTAATGGAAGTTCAAATTGGTCACTAAGGACCATAATGAGTTTTTGAACAGTACAAGGAAGAAAAGAAAATATTTGGAAAATTTATATTCAAATGATTATATTAGACAACATGTTTAAGGTATTGTTAGAGTTGAATCTAACAAATATTTTATTTTATTCACGTGATTAATGAACTTAAGTCCGAGCAAAGAAGGTTTGAGGTACTATGAAGGAAAGGATCGAACTAGGACTTAGTGATGCATTGTGTTAAGTGGCCAAGGTGAGTGTAATTGCATACATATCATGATACATTGATGTTTTATACATCATTGGGATGGCTTGCGATGAGCCTACCCAAATTTTATTGTCATTATATTTATGTTATGGAGCATATGATTGACATATTTTAAATATGTCAAAAGTTGAATATAAATGCATGGATCACTAGTTATATATGATGTTATATTATGAATGTTATTTCGGGCATGAACTGCCCAATATTAAATTATGTTGATATACATTGTCATGGATGAAATAAATATTGAATATATGCCCAAGTATGTCATTGAGGGACATGGTATAGTTGGTATGCCATAGAGTCCAGCAGCACGCTGCATACTCGGTTTAGCACTATAGTGTATATAAAGGACACTTAGTGCGTATGGTGGGCACGACCTTATGTGTATTATGGTGGGCACGACCTAATGTGTATTAGCACTTCGGTGCATATTTGACGCGTGTACCCAGGGTCTTCATAGGCTTATATTTGTGCTATGGTTTCTTAGTTCAAAAAAAATAAATAGGTGAATAAGCTTATGAGGTTTTGAAATAAATGGAAAGTATATTGGTAAGAAATTTATATCCGGTTTATATTATGTTAATATATGATTAACATGATGGTAATACATATCTAGTGATCATGACAAATTTATGCATATATGACATATTATGACAAATGGACAAGCATGAAAGTTTTATGGCGTTGACATGCAGTAAATCATTACTAATGCAATATAAAGATTAGTGTATTGGCATGTGACATGTTTTATATACATACAGCCTTGAGGTTTAATAAGTCATGAAATTGAGTAAGCTTATTTAGTTATTTTTTATCTTGATTATTGCCTCACTAAGTTCCTACTTAGAGTGTGTTTGATTGTACACACGTAAGTGGTTCACGATATTGGAGTAAGCAAGGCGTTGCATCAAGTTCAGAGAATTTCATCAAGCTACCACAATAATGACATCCTGCTTGAGGGTTTTAATTAATTTTAGTGGAATGTATAAATGTAATAAAATTGTCTATTTAGTTCAAAGTCTATTATTTATTGAATAGCTATTTGTTATTTTTGAAAGGTAAATGAGCTTCGATTTTTTGTTTTAAGTCAATATAAATATTTTTACGATTTTAAATTTTATAGTATTTTTGAAAAAGGTCATTGTCAATATTGTATTTGTTTTGTGACATTTCTGACTTGACTCTGATGATCGGAGTCGAGAAGGGGGTGTTACATTTTTACTCATAAAGACTTATAAAACGTTTATAATCATTAGACTCGTGCGATTTGAACAATCTCACCTCTAAAAATCCCTTTTCTGGGTGCTTACCGCTGTGAGAGGTGCAAGTTATTCTTCCCTTAGTACAAAGTCTATGTTCCTACAACCAAATACTACATGTAAGTGTCTTTTCTATTCCTTGAAACTAGTTTCGCTAAACATGAGTGTAGAATGCATTTAACAGATATTGTGACAACAAAGATAAATTACCTAAATATAGAACAAAAATAAGTAAATAAAATAAAAACAAGCTCACATAAATATTCATAAGTAAACAAATAAATTCAAAATAATGGCTAGTTCCCCTCCAGATACCAAGCACGACATTAATATCAAGTCTTTGGACAGTAATATTAACTGTAAGCGGTACTCTTGTTGTAGCAATCAAACATTGACAATAAACTATGTCAAACAATAGATTAATCTTTGGAATAACATATTGCTTACATAAAATACCTTATAATTGTCACACATTTATCGCCACAGTTGTCGTTATAATTATGCCAAATATTAACTTTCCTTTGAGCCAATTAATAAACGCATGAATTACAAAAACTCATAATTATCTTAATATTTTAAATAAACTAATCTACACAAAAGCGGTCACTTTGGTAACATTATGTTTCAATTAATCCATTAAAATATTAGACATCCGAAGCCAAAATATGAATTTAATTGTTTCAAAATATTTGTCTTAATTTTATCTTTCAATCAAATTAAAAGATAACCAAAATAATAATAAATTTAAATAAGGGTAAACCTCATATCAAGATACTGGACACTCCATTAATATTTCATCTTTGGACAAAACATTAACTTGCAAGTGACATCTCGGTACGGTAATCAAACATTGATAATAAGAACATGTCAAACAGAAATCTTCCTTTGGGCCGATTTATTGCTCACATATAAAATTGAATAATTATCACATGTTTATTACCACAGTTGCACATGTAATAATGTTAATTATTAACCTTCCTTTGGGCCGATTAATACTAACATAATCCGACTTACATGCACAAAACCTTCTATATATTAAAATAAAATAATTTCTACAATAGAGGTCACTTTGGTGACTTAATGCTTCAATTAATTTATCTTAAAATATATAATATAAATGTACCGATATTCAAATTTAAAATTTTGTAACAGTCAAAACTGAAATTTCTTATAACACTTAAGTTTATGAAATAACCCGAAATAAGGTTGTCTATATGGGGCTATCAGAAATTGAAAAAACCGAAATCTTTGACTGTTTCTCAAAAAATTCCACAGCATGCATTTACCAAAATAAAACTTGAATTCAAAACAACCAATCTTTAACTTAAATTAAATATATATCATATAAATGGATAATTCGTAAAATAATCACATTAAACTTTAATATATTCATAATAACTGAATAATTAAAATCAAAATTCTTGATCAAACCAAATCGAATATGAATTCCACAAAATTAATGACATGTATTAACTATTGGTACCCAAAACAAAGAACGTGAAAGTAAAACTCACGCCTATCTGAACCAATATAATTTAAGGCATAAGGGGATTGACGGTTGGTTAAATTTATATGTTCGGTGATAGATTAAAGATAATTGCACAACCTAATTGTTTCAATCTATTTTAACATAAAAACCAAAACTCAATCCTTAATTAATCAAAACCTAATATTTAATCCAAATACTACTGAATCAATATATAATCAAACATAAACATTAGAGTGATTCAATACCAAGCAGAATTAATGAAACAATCAATTCTCAAATCTGAATTCACATGAAGTCAACGAACTTTAGCCCTCCGTTTTTAATTAAACATGATAGAATTAATCAAAGTGCATAAGGACCAAACTGAACATACTAAAATAAGGGTACTTGGACGCATAATTTTCCCCTAGAAAAAAAAAAACAGCCCAAATATGACAATGGTAGACTTCACGTGGCCCTTTTAATTCAATTAATATAGGTTAAAGAAAGATCACAACAAACATAATGACATTGGATCACCGAATCTATCCATTGATTAACTTTTTTTAATGCGGTGATTAAAAATTAAAAAATTGCTAATCAATCCATTTAAAACCCTAAATTATTATAGAAAGCAATCAAAGTTGATGAATCATCAAAAAACAAACAACGAATATCGTGTATGTATAAATTCAATCGAACATGAAAGCATGTCGATATCGAAACTTTGTACTCCAAACAATTAAAAGAACCCAACTCAAGTCATCGATATCATCAACATAAATACCATCAATTATACAGAAATTAATTATTATACGATTGCGATTTTTCATAGTAAAAAATTAATCAATTCTCAATGATTTAACATGAGGAAGCACTGTTGCCACTTATTAGAACCAAACCATAATAGATATGAAATCTAAACTCATGATTTATCATGTCAAATCATTAAGAACAAAATACTAGATGCAGAAGCGTACCTGAATTCATTGATGGACTAAAAACCTTAAATCCTTTGATGGAGATCTCCTAAAAGCTGTTGCGATCTTCCAAGAAGATATGTTATCTCTTGACGTAAAAGTCTCTGACGGTGAAGGAGAGAAAAACAAGTTAACTTATTTCTTGTGGACCACTACCTCTTTATATAGATGATTATTAAATAAACTATTAAATATTTATAACTCTGCCTTTCATTAAATTATAAATGTATCTTACGGTATTTACAATTTTATTTCTATGAAACTTTAATACCTATGATACGCCTAACATAATTTGTCACTTGATTTTGTGTTATACTTTATAATAATATCATACACTTTACATATGTGCTCACAATTGCGAATTTTAATCCATTAGCTTAAACTAAGAAGTAATTTTGGTAGCACAAATAAACCTATTATTTTTAATGAAGAGCACCGCTTGGTCTGAAATGCTCAGAATACTTTTTTAAAAGCTCGGGGATATTTATCTCTTAATCCAGAGTAAAGTTGCAGGCCTTTGATGTGATTAATCTTAAATGTTGTATAAAATATGCTAAAATTATTTTTACCTCTTCTTCATGCCTGAAGAACAAAAACTATAGATGACCTTTATTTTTTAATGGGGAGGTTAAAAGCGATTTTGATGACTACATAATGCAAAAATATAAAATTATACGATAAAAGTTCGAGGCTGATTTGTGCCATAGGTGATGTGATAGAACCTATTCAGACATTGTAAAAAAATTCAATAAACTTGTATAAAAGATATTAATGGATGTTTATTATGAGAGGTTTGAAAAACTTAACCCTTCATGCTGCAGCAATACCTACTCAGAGGAAAAATACTCCGTTTCAAGCTTCATAAAGTGACATTAAAGAAGAATTTAAGCATAAAGTACATGCACATGAACCTAGAACCTTGGTAGGTGCTTATAGGCAAGCTAAACTATATGAATTAGATACGAAGATTGATGCAAAAAAGATCAAGGTTTACCTTAAAAAATTCTACATATTCAGGTCCGAACAACCCTAAAAAACCTATAACCTTTTCTTTCACCAAAAGTAATCATTTAACCAACAAACAAATCTTGTTGGAATATAAAAAAAAATATATATGCTTCAAATATGGGGAGAAATTCAATCCATGCCAGTAATATAAGGTGAGATAGTTAAATGTAATGAAAGAAAAATAATTTTAGTGGAAGAAGAAGAATTGGTGGAGAAGGAAAATGAGTTGCCAGAGAAAGAGAACTAAGGTGACGGAGCCTTGAGAATATCAATGAATGCACTGGCTAGGAGTGCTGGGTATAATACTCAAAGAATACAGGGTTTATCAGAGAAAAATCATAGAATATATTAATTGATAGTCGCAGTACTCAAAGTTTTATTACTTTGAGATGACCTAGAAAAAAGTTGAGATAGTGTAAAATCACCTTTTAGCTATCACAAAGTCTAATGGATAGAAGATGTTAAGCACAACTAAGAGTAATAAACTTAAGTGGAAGATGTATGGGCAAGAGTTTGAACAAGATTTTAGGGTGTTGCAGATAGGGGGAAGTGGCATGGTGTTGGGAGTGGACTAGATGAGAAATTTTAGCCCTGTCATGATGAATTTCAATGACATGACCCTAAGTTTTGATAAGAAAGGACATAAGATTAAAATACAACGGGAAAGTTTCATTGATGAAAATGATCTTAGGGGAAAACTGTAGAAATTGGCCAAAAAAAAATCAAGAATTAATTGAGAAAGTATACTTACTAAGTGCTGAGGTTGTAAAAGCTACTGTGCACTTCTATTAGAATACAATAAAATTTTTAAAAAACTAAAAGGGATGCCTCCTGAAAGAGCCCAAGATCATGTTATCATCATGAAGCAAGAGTCTACTCCTATCAACCTAAGACATACATATGTGCTCACCATAAGAGAATTGAAGTAGATAAACAAATCATTGATATGGTATCTTCTTTTATCATTCAGACCAGTACAATCCACTTTGCTTCTTCTTGTTTGTTGGTCAAGATCAAAGATGCTACCTAGAGGTTTTGTGTGGATTATAGGCAATTAAATATATGAGAGCGAAGAATAAGATTTCTATACCAGTTGTGTAGGATTTATTGGATGAGTTAAGTGGGTCTACCTATTTCTCAAAAATAGACTTGAGGTCTGTATACTGACAGATAAGAATCAAAGAGGAAAATATTTCCAAGATTGCTTTCAGGACTCATCATGGCCATTTTGAATTCAAGGTAATGCCTTCCTTTGGGATTAACTAATGCACATGCAACCTTCTGGTCATTAATGAATAACTTATTTAGCTCTTTTCTAAGAACATATGTGTTAGTTTTTTTTGACATTTTGGTATATAGTCCTCACTTGTCAGCACACAAGCAAATTTTAAAGCCAATATTGAAAAATTTAAGGACTAACTAGTTGTTCACCAAAAAATTAAGTGTTTCTCTGGTTAACAACATGTAGAATATCTTGGGTGCATCATCTCCTCTCAAGGAGTAGCTATTGAACTTTCTAAAGTAGAAGCAATGGAGAAGTAGCCTTTTGATAATTCCCCAAATGGAGTTATTTTTGTATCTCTTTAAGTCTAGATTTAGCTTGATCTTTAACATTTCTCTTAGTGTTATTCATACAATTACCTTAGTTTGTATTTCATGAATGTGCCTTTAGATAATAAGTGAATTGTGGGATTTTTTTGCTTAAATGCGTCCAAGTATGCTCCAACATTGCTGTAACATATTTGTTAGCTTTTGCAAAGAATGTCATGATAAGGCAGGCTTACTTCTGCACACGATACTGCCAGCGATATGGCCATAAATCTCGACGCGTTCAACAGTTAGCCATATTTTCTTTGAACCTGCTGGAAGATTGTCGTACATAACAAAATGACAAATATTTGCTCACTCATATTTGCTCCATCTTTGACCACACCTGCTGCAATGCTATGGGAGGGGGCAAATGAGGAAAGAGAAATAAGTTAGGATAAAATGCCAAGTACATGAAGAATGATATATACCAGATTTTTCTCTAAGATTCTCTCTCTCATTCACACGCTCTTCACTCCTTCCCCAAGTTTACATCCATGATTAATGGAGGCATAGACTCTAATATCGAGGGGGACCAACAAGCTAGTAACACCAGTGATCCAATCTTCGGGAAAAGGTTGTCACCGTGCTTAAGATCTCTGACCAGTTTAGTTCTATAGCTCCGATTCACATTGAGTGATGATTTACGTTTTACAAACTTGATATTTTTATTCTGATGAATGTTTGGATGATGGATTTATCTTCATTTTTCTATTAAGAGCTTTTAATGTGTAACCCCCTTGATCGGGCCTAAGCGCGATGCCAAACCCAGCGAGCTATATTAGGTTTGACGAAGCAAACTGAAACTGAATATTTTAAATTATGACCATTTTTTTCTTTTTACCTTATCTAAATGCATCATTATAACCTAGGGTGTACACTTAGGCAGCGGATAAATTTTAAGCAGAAACGAACATCAATTTGACATCCAATTATACGAATTTGCAACTTAGGGATAAAATTGTAAATCTGAAAAATTATAAGGACTTACTTAGATTTGATGTTACCAATCTTAAATTAGTCAGGTTACATGCTCAAACAATCCTTTTTAGCTAAAATGCAGCGATCGAACATATTCAATTTGAATACATAAGAAACAGGGACTAAAGTGGAAGAATATAAAACATCATCAATACATCAATTGAAATAACGCCCTAGGTATCGATACGCGAGACACTATATCGATACTAGGCTTATTTTGCAAGGCTGTTCCGATACGATCCCTCGAGTATCAATACTCGTGCTAGATGGCCAAAATTCCAAATTCTAGTAGCTAAAACCCGTACCGATACGCTTCCTCGAGTACCGATACACAAGACAATTTTGCACATACCCGTATCGGTACTCTTCCTTGAGTATCAGTACCCAGGCCGATTTTGCACGTATCTGTATCGATACACTTTCACGAGTATCGATATGTAGAGGCCTGTAATGTCCTTTTTATCTGGTTTTTTCCTTCCAAACCATTACAAGCAAATCTCAAACAACCTAGCATGTATACTAAACATCTTTGGCATAAAAAGGGCTTTCATCCACAACATATCCAACCAATAAATACCCATTGATGGACAAGGAAATGTAAACTATAGGCATGCTTCCTAAACGTTTCAATCACATACTCGGAATTGAAACCAGGCATAAATCCATCACACCACATTACAAATCTAAACAACAGAACATCAATCAACAAGATGCAATCCTTGGAACAAGTTCAACCAAAATACAAATCCCCAAACTTGGACAACACATTACCTTATTATCAAATCCTTAAAACCAAAACCATACTCTAGTCAAACGATGTCTTTGGATCTTCTCGCTCCAATGCTCCCACAAATCCTTAATTTTTTGCAAAGAAGAATGAGAGCGTAAGCAAACATATGCTTAGTGGTGCAACTCTCATACATTCATCAATGCACTAAAACCATGAGTGTAAAACCAACACATTGAATTCCTTTTCAAAACATGGCATGCATAACAACCATATGCAAAATATAGTTTCCACTTGTTTCTCATATATTGGCAATTATAGTTACCATTAGACAAACCATTATTCCATTAACACCATATCAGATACACGGATTTCCTGGCGGTATTGCCTCCACCAACCATACCTTGCCTAGTTAAACCGCAAGATATAACATCAACCTTGCCTTTAAACTGCAAGATTAACCATCAACTTGGGCTGCCTAGTTAAACTGCATACCCCAAGTGATAATCCAACAACTCGAGTAGCCTAGTTAAACCGCTTTTCTTAAGGACCATGGTGCGATCGAATTTACATATTTTAGTGCACTTTAAACCCTATGGAATGCCAACTATATCTGATACTTTATTTCCATTTGTCACATAGCCAATATACACTTTTAAACACATTTACTTACTATTATTCCATATGCATTTTACAAACCATTTACCATATGCAAAACTCATTGCCCAAGGCAACAACACATTCCACTTAGTAACCATTTCTCAATGCACTTAGGCATTGCCATAGTTGATAAATCATTCCATATCTTTTAAAATGATGCAGAAAACTGTAAGTAAACCAAACCATGCTTTTAAACCAAAACATGCCAAACAAGTCGCATATCAAACTGACATTCAAAGGCGAATTAAGGAAACACTTAGTAAAGCTTGCTAGGATTAAAAATAAACTCCCAACTCCTTATTCAAACCTTTATGAGTGTCTAAAACACATATACACTCACCAATGATCAACACTTTGCCGCCGTTGCGTCCTAAGCCTTCGAAACAAGCCGACTTCCACAAGATGAGCTAAGCATGAATCTCCCCTATTTTGGCCACACAAAACTAGAGGCAAAATAAATTAAATGCATTCTAACACCATTGAACATCCAAAAAACACATTTCTAACATCCCTATACTTCCATCCATCAAGATTCTAATATAGCTATCCCAAAATCACCTTTAAAACCACCTTAAGAATTTACCAATTAAATAGTTTCAGGATTGATTATAAAAATCTCATTTCACATTATACATATATCATCAAAATGTGAATTAACCCAATTAAAATCTCTAGGTTTCAACATCTTAATCAAATCCTTAAGCAGATTATCAAAATCATCAATAAATCTCATTTCCATGAATTAAATTGCAAAACCATGTTATAATCAACAAAACATCAGCCAATTACTACGGAATATCAATAAAGAACCTTAGTTTTAAGAGAGAAGAAGAAATTCACATTTGAAGAAACTCCCACCAAAATTGACATAAGAATTATCTTGAAACAAATCTTGCGAAATTGATAAAATCTTTAAGAAATCTTTATAAGGTTTTGCTAGAAATCAAAAGTAGAATCAAATGATAATTCCTCCATTGGAAATCAGCAAGGAATTTATAAAATCTTGTTTGGAATTGAAATAGAAAATGAGAGAAAATAAGAAGAGAAAATGGGAGAAATTTTGGAATATTAAGAAAATGATTTAGAAACCAAATGACCGTCAACCTCTTACACAATTAAGGTGGTAATCTTTGATTAAAACCTTTTAGAAAATAATAGCTCTCTAAGGATTCTTAGTATTGGCCCATTTGCAAAATAGTCACTAAAACAGTTTTGCAAAGTTTTCATTTTAGTCACCAAAATCTAAAATTCATTTAATTAGATTAAATGAACCTCCAATTAAAATCCCATAATGTTTAATAAAATAATTAAACATATTTAAAACATAAAAACTTTTCCAATTAATCCAAATTCCATTTTTTACCTTTTAATTTTACCCGAAACCTATTTAATTAGTTATTCTGGTTTAACCAGTCTAAACCAAACCCGATCAAACCCCTATACTTCTAACCCTATTTTTGGGTATTACAGCTTTCCCCCTCTTAAGAAATTTTGTCAAAGAAATTTAAATGAAGGAAAAAGATGAGGAAACTGCTTCTTCATGTTCTCTTTTGTCTCTTATATGGCTTCATCGACTCCTCGATGCCGCTACAAAACCTTGACCAACTCTATTGTCTTACCGTGAAGAACCTTCATACTAGTATCCAACACCTTTACAGGCTCCTTATCTTAAGACAAATCCGGACATAAATCTATTGCCTCAATAAGCACCACATGCGACGAGTCCGATCTATACCTCTAGAGCATTGACACATGGAAAATATCATGTATCCTTTCTAACTCGGCCGGTAACTTCAACCTATAAGTAACCAAACCAATAGCTCTAGAATTTCATATGTCCCAATGAACCTAGGGCTTAACTTACCCGTACGCCCAAACTTCATAACTTTTTTCCAAGGGGGAAACCTTTAGGAACACTTTATCCCCAACAACATACTCAGTTTCCCTTCGCTTCAAATCTGCATATGACTTATGCCGATCCGAAGCTACCCTTAAATGATCACTAATAGGCTTCACTTTCGTATTCATACCTCTAAGCAACTTAGGGCTAGTGACATGCTTTTCGACTGTCTTCGCCCAACAAAGTGGCGTCTGGCATCTACATCTATAAAGAGCCTCATAGGGAGCCACTTGTATACTCGATTGAAAACTATTATTATAAGCAAAATCCACCAATGGAAGTTGCTTCTCCCATGTCCCCTGAACAATACAACAACGTAACATGTCCTCCAAAATTTGAATAACATGCTCAGATTGTCCATCCGTCTGAGGATGATACGAGGTACTAAAATTAAGTCTGGTTCCCAAAACCATTTGTAGGCTCTCCCTAAACCCTGACGTAAAGCGAGAATCTTTATCCGATATTATAGACTTTGAAACCCCATGCAACTTCACAATCTCAACAATATACATATCTGCCAACTTATCCAAAACATATGTTGTATGCATAGCCAAGAAATGCGCACACTTTATAAAACGGTCAACAATCACCCAAATAGAATTCTTTTTATACGGCATCAAAGGTAACCACGTCACAAAATCCATAGTGATCCTTTTCCATTTCTATTCCAAAATTTGCACAGGTTGTAACAACCCAACAGGAAATTGATGTTCACCCTTAACTCGTTGACACACCAATCAACGAGCAACATATTTCGCTACGTCATTTTTTTAAACCAACCCAGTAGTACTCTTTCTTTAAATCACGATACATTTTGGTATTACTAGGGTTCATAGCAAAAAGACTAGAATGAGCTTTGGTCAAAATAGTGTGCCTCAACTCTGGATCTTTCGACACAACTATTTGACCTTTAAAGCACAAAACACCATCATCATTAAAATGAAAATCTGTCAGATTACCATCCGAAAGGTCCTTTACATGCAGAACCAATGTATCATCATACGATTGTCTTGCTTTAATCATTTGAGACAATGTAGGCATAACTTACAACTCTGCCAACAAACCACCATCATGTGTCACTCTTAACCTAGCAAACATCTCTCTAAGCAAGACTATTGCCTTTCAGCTCAAAGCATCCACTACAATATTAGCCTTTCCAGTATGATATTCATTTGTCATATCATAATCCTTAAGCAAGTCAAACCATCTACGTTGCCTAAGGTTTACCTCTTTTTGAGACATCAAAAACTTCAAACTCTTTTTATCAGTGTAAACAATACACTTCTCAACATAAAGGTAGTGTCTCCAGATCTTTAGAGCAAACACCACTGCGTCAAGCTCTAAATCATGTATGGGGTAGTTGCGCTCATGTACCTTTAACAGTCACGATACATAAGCTGCAACCTTTCTCTCCTACATCAACACACAACCCAATCCAACATAGGATGCGACACTATACACCACAAACTCCTTACCCGCTTCTAGTTGAATCAACACAGAAACATGTTTCAAAGCCTCCTTTAATTTCTCAAAACTATACTAATATTCCTCGGTCCAAATGAACTGGACATTCTTTTGCAAAAGTCTAATCAATAGGACAACAATACTGGAAAAAACCATCCATAAAGCGTCGATAATACCCAGCCAAACCAAGGAAACTACAGACTTTCAATACCGTCTTAGATTGCTTTCAATTAAGGATAGCCTTGATCTTTTGCGGATCAATATGAATACCTTCTGCCGACACCACATGTCCAAGAAACATTACCTCTTTAAGCCAAAACTCACACTTACTCAACTTAGCAAACAAGTGATTCTCCTTCAACGATTACAACACTACCCAAAGATGTTGATCTTACTCTTCCTCGGTACGGGAGTACACAAGGATATCATCAATAAACAAAACCAAAAATTGATATAAAAACTCATGAAATACCCTATTCATCATATCCATGAAAGCAGCTGGGACATTAGTCAAACCAAACAGTACCACCCAAAGTTCATAATGCCCATATCTTGTGCGAAACGCAGTTTTTAGCACATCCACATCCTAAACCTTCAACTAGTAATACCCGGATCTTAGATCAATTTTTGAAAACATAACTGCACCTCAAAATTGATCAAAAAAATCACCAGTTCAGGGTAACATGTACTTGTTCTTAATTGTTAACTTGTTCAATTGCCGATAATCAACACATATCTGTGTGGTTCCATCTTTCTTCTTCACGAATAACACAGGTGTACCCCAAGGCGAAACACTTAGACGAATGAAACCATGATCTAACAACTCTTGAAGTTTAGTTTTCAACTATTTTAACTCTTTCGGTGCCATACAATAGAGATCAATAAACACCGGAGTCGTACCAGAGTACGTCTCAATACAGAACTTAACTTCTCTATCTAGTGGCAACCCAGGTAATTCTTCTAAAAATACTTTCAAAAAATCATGTACCGTTCGAATATCCTATACTCGTACTCGTTTGGTACCTGTATTCATTAAGAAAGCTAGGAAGGCATGACACCCCTCATCAATCAACTTTTCAGCTTGCAATCCTAAAATGGCATTAGACAAGAATTTAGCATTCTCGCCAACTACAACAACACCATAATTGTTGGCAAGCCTCAGAGAAATCCTTTTGGTATCAAAATCAACAACAGCTCTATGTTCACTTAACTAGTCCATACCTAAGATGACATCAAAACTATAAAATGGCAACTCTATTAAATCAACAACAAACATATGACCATGAACAACTAATGAGAACCTCCTATACATGCTTCTAACAGTAATGGTCACTCCAAGGGAACTAGTTACTAGAACAACCATATTCAAGATTTCAACAAAAATGTCTAATAATTGTGCATGCTCACTCAATATGTGTGAATGCGTGGAACCTAGATCAACTAATGAAAATAATGATAAAGATTGTAAGGTAAAAGTACTTGCGATCACGTTGGTGTCATTATGGCCCTCGTGATGTGCATACACCCTTGCTTGCCCTCTGTTCTCCGGCTATATAGCAACAGTATGAGCATCAATCCTCTAACCCTTGACATGTCTCTAGAAATTACCCCTGCTACGACCTCAACTTCTAACAAGTACAACCACAATAGTTGTCTAAGTCAGTGCATTCCTGACTACTTACTGGCAATCACACTTTTGTTGTTCCTTCAAACCATACTCCCAACAAGCTCTAAGTGTTCCCCAACACTTTCCTGAGTGGCGTCTCCCACAATGCTCACAATCGACATCAGTAGCAAAAGCAATTTGAGTATTCTGACCACGCCTATCATTACCTTTACCATGCTTACGATCCAATTTAAAATGTTTGTCCTTTGAACTCTTGTTTTGACCACCAAAAAAGTTAGACTCAGCGCCCCTTTTCCCCAAACTCACATTCCCTGAATCAGATGTTGGCCCTAAGGATTATTTAATATCCTTGGCCCTATTGACTAACATATCAAAATTAGTGTAGTCAGCCACAAGCAAATACGTCTTGATGTCTTTCACAAGGCTATAGTGCAACCTATCTGTAGCGATGTCTTTTTTCATATCGCTAAAATAAAAACGTGGGGTTTTCGAAGATGTTTTTGAAAGGTGTTTGTGATTTTTTTTTGATATAAAATATTTATTCCGTGGGTTTTTTTTAAAAAACCGCATTTTAAAAAATGGAGTCGCCACCGGCCACTTAGGTAGGCCGGACACCATAAATCCAGAGATTCAAAAAGACAGGGTTCGGGAGTCGGTTACGGATGGGGAAGGATTAGCACCCCCACACCGCCCAAAAATTGGTACTTTAATAATTACCGCTTTATTAATATTGGATTTTCCGGATTAAAGTGACTATTATTTTAAAATTCGGTCATAATTGCGAATATATTTTAAGGGTCCCTTACCCGAGAATAAACGCCCAACCACTATCACTACGCTTGATACTGGCCCCGTTTACTCTCGGATAAAAGGACACCACATTAACAAGTTATAAATCATATGCAATCTCAGTGGCAAAAATATAAAACATGACAGATAATTTAAAGACAGTAAATATTCACATAATAAAATACTAATCTAATAAATGATATACTAGATTAAAACATGCATATATACATATTATTCTAAATGATAAATAAAAACAACTTTAACAAGTTAGAACAACAATGCAGGAATAATTACGTTATATGTGGACGAACAAATATTTAAAAAGACATACATGCTATTAATAAAACATATTTCAACATATATGAACAATATATTATACAATAAAGAAGACACACTAACACGTAACCTAAAAGCCAAGGAAACATACAATGTGTACAGAAATACAAGAACATCTTTGTTTACGAGTCGGATAGAACATAGCATGCTTTAATACGAGTAACCGGATAAAAAACATGACTACCATTTTTAACACATATATACATATAAACATAAACTACGACTCATATATGAGGGACATAAAATAAAATAATAGAATATCAATATATATACGATTATAACACGAACATGAATATTTACAAAGAATACATGACCGAAATGAAAGAAAAACAAAAGTCAATGGCAGAAATTAAAGAACAATAATATGTAATTTAGGGACGAAATTGCAAAACAAACAAAACCTAAAAGGACCAGAATTGTAATTAGACCAAGGGGCAGACCCAAAATGAAAACTTCAGAAACGCGGGATGGTTAAAGGTGTAATTTTACCATTCAGAAGCTGATTCGGTGTAATTTAGGGACTAGATTGTGACCTTTTGAAATATCAAGGGGACTGGGATTGTGATTATACCATGCGGCAAGACAAAAACGAAAATATTGAAAATGCGGTGGGATTAAGTGTGTAATTTACCCATTTAGCAAAATAATAACGCCTATATAAACCCTCTTTTTAGGCCGAAATCAAAATTTTAGCCATTTGTTTCATTTTCTGGTTTTTACAAGAACCATGTTCTTCGTTTTTCTCTTGTTCTTCCAAACCCGTGAATCCGTGCCAAAATACACCAAAACAACCCTTTTTTCGTCCTTAATACGAATCCTAGGTTGGATTTAGAGGATATACCTCTATTCGCCCTAGATCTAGGAAATACGAACCAAAAAAATTTTTTTTTAGACCAAAACAAAACTACAAAGGGTCTTCTCTTCCCTTTAGTTCACCAGATCTGGCTTGTAGAAGCCGAAAGGCTTATCACTGAGGAAGGGAAGACCACAAACAACGCCAGTAAGACTACTCTCCTTTTTTTTGTTTCTGTTTTTTTTGTATATGCATATAAAGAAAATAAGTAAGAAAAAGAGGCAAGTATTTACCACTGGATTGTCTTTTGATTTACTTGGATGTTTACAACTTTCCGATTTTTTGTATTACAAGGTCTCTGGTCTCTCTTTTTTTTACCTCCCGTTCTTCCCCCGTTACAAAAGTTCCTGTTTCATATATATTATTGTCTCTGTTTTGTTGCAAGTTGCACCTTGCTTTTTTTTAGATCTGAACTGGACTGACAATTTTTCTTGTTATCTTGGGCATGTTGTTCGAGCACGGGATGAATATCGGCGCGGTGGCGATATGGACGATTACGCAGAGGCGGCACGTTATCGGCCGTTAGATCGATCGATCTAACGGCGAGATGGCTTGAAGAATGATCGCCTGGATGAAGCCTCGATTTGATGAGGCGGCAGATTTCGCCACGTGGAGCTCCGCGATCGAGGAGTCGAGCGCGTGGATCTTGCGTGCGCGTGGGATATTAAAGCGTCGTGGCGTGTACCACGCCGCGTGTGGCACTCGAGCGGTCCATACGTGTGGAACACGCGCCTGGCGAGATATTTTTGACTTCTGGTTGCATCGTGGGCGTTGGATCAGATCTTGATCCAACGCCCACGATCCCTCGCACATTGTAATTAGATAAGATTTAGATTTGGGCTACTTAGGGCCTTGTAATTGGACTTGGAGTGTAAATTTTATTTGGGTTTAATATATTTAATTCTTTCATTTTGTCAGCCCAATAATAATAATAATATAATTATAACAACAATACATACACATACGAAAATATATACTTATATTATACAATCATTAATTAATATAATATTGTAGTATACGTACGTATAATCATACATCTAATTAACATAACATCTATATATTAATCAAATACGCTCATACGCGACATACATACACCCCTAATACGTATACATAGCTTATACATGCACACACCACCTTATATTAGTAATATTCATATAATAAATATACATGCAATATTAATATATTTACAAGTGAAAATGAGTGATTACAGTTGCCCCTCTTTGCTTGTTCTCATGGAATGGGAAACAAAGCAAAGATTCATAAGCACTCATTTTTATCAGACTTCCCTGTTTGTAGCCTTGGAAAAACGAATTCTTTTGGACATCTCTGCTCTTCCTTGGCTGAATCTTCAGGCTCGTAAGTTCTTCCTATATAGAGCTTCGTCACCTTCCGATCTTGGAGCTACAGGCTCTTCCTATATAGAACCCTTCGCTCTGACATCCCGAATTATGAGTCCTTCCTTTCACTTTGAGACAATAAAGCTTGGAGTCCTTCCTATATAGAACTCTTTGCTTTCAACGCTGGTTTCTCCTATATAAAACCTTTTGCGCCACTGATGGATTCTTCCGACTGGGAGTTCCTCCTATATAGAACTGCTAGTCTTCAAATCCTGGAGCCGTCAGTTCTTCCTATATAGAACTTTTGGCGTCTGAAATCTCAGAGCTACAGGTTCTTCCTATATAGAACTTTTCACTCTAAGACAATGAAGCTCGAAGCCTTTCCTATATAAGACTCTTTACTATCGACACAACAGGTTTCCTATATAACCCTGTGTCATAGGTGAAATTCTTTGACCGGGAGTTCTTCCTATATAGAACTGCGAGTCTTCACCTTGGAGCCGTCGGTCCTTCCTATATAGAACTTTTCGGCGTCTTGAAATCTTGGAGTTACGGATTCTTTCTATATAGAATCTTTCACTCTAAGACATTGAAGCTAGGAGCCCTTCCTATATATAACTCTTTGCTTTCGACACAGCAGGATTTCCTATATAATCTTACGTGTCATGGGTGAATTCCTTGACAAGGAGTCCTTCCTATAT
This sequence comes from Hibiscus mutabilis, assembly GCA_019671005.1. Classification (NCBI taxonomy): domain Eukaryota; kingdom Viridiplantae; phylum Streptophyta; class Magnoliopsida; order Malvales; family Malvaceae; genus Hibiscus; species Hibiscus mutabilis. The sequence goes on from CM033713.1 coordinate 29,070,416, forward strand.
AGAATCGCTAGTCTTCACCTGGAGCATCGGTCGGTCCTTCCTATATAGAACTTTCAGCACGAAGCCTCGGAGAGGAGGATTCTTCCTGTATAGAACCTTTCTCTAGAGCTTGAAAACATGTGCCTTTTGTATGTAAAAACATTGTCTTCTCATTTGGGATTCACACCGTGATGGCCCTCGATGTCTCTTTGGATCTGCAGATACACATGCGAGATGAAAACAAAATGCTATGACAAATGAATGAATTGACATGCTCCTAATCCTAGTGATGTCGACTATTCATGATGCATGAGATTCAATATCTTGGTGGGCTTGTTTTGGTCCTTATTTGATCTTGACGTTCGCTTTCTCCTTTCTTACGAGCATCGATACCCCGCTTCCTTTGCCAAGTTCAACCATCTCGATCTCTTTTTTTTGAGAGGGGTGCCCTTCTCAGTTTTCACCCAAAAGATCTCTTTTGTTATCTCGTATGCCTTTCTTGAATAGATAGGACATGTGCCATTGGTTATCCTACCAGGTTGTTTGAAGCTTTCCCTTCCCTATCGATGACCATTAGGGAACTAGAGGACGGAGTTAACATCGTTTTCTTTGATCACCTGCATTTTCAAGGTTAAATCATAGTAATGCTTGAAATCTCTTGTTTCATTATAAGCCTATGTTATCTTATTATGATTGAAATTGACAAGAAGGCCAGGAATGGATGCTCAAAACACGGTTTTATTATGATTAAGGGTTTGGGATATCTTAAAAGAAAGGTATAACACACATGAGGGTACAAAATCTCTCATTATCCTCGATATGAATGATACATGATCCTGTCAACGGTGTAGAATTTCTTGCACGAAACCTTCTCTTCATGATGTTCATGGGGATACCCTTTTCTTCGGATATTCAACTTTTCAATTTACCCAAGCCGCCCTTTGCGAGTTTTCAACTCGAGTCCTTCCTTTGCTTCAAGACGCCCGGTTTGGGTTTTCGTCTGAGCTCTCAATTTTTTTAGAGATAGTATTTCTTGACGGTATCGAATTTACGAGATTTTTCAGCTCGTCCCCATCCATTCTGTTAGGATTAGGGCTCCTCCCGAGAAGGCATTTTTACGACGCACGGTCCTTCCCGATTGGGCATCCATTTTCCTCGAGAATCTTTACGGATAGGGAGGATTTTCTTGAGTACCAGATCCCCTTCTTTGAATTCTCTTGGGCGTACCTTTTTGTTTATATGCCGCACCATCCGCTTTTGGTACATCGACCATGACAAATGGCCTTTAGTCTTTTTTTCGTCAATGAGGTTTAGCTGGTCGAGTCGCCTGCACCCATTCAGCTTCTTCCAATTTTGCCGTTTAAGACCCAAGAGACGGAATCTCTACCTCAATTGGGAGTCTTGCCGGTACCATACACCAAGGAGTAAGGTGTTGCCCCTGTTGATGTGCGAATGGACGTCCTATAGGCGAAAAAGGCAAAAGGCAACTTCTCATGCCAATCCTTGTAGGTATCCGTAGTCTTCGCTACGATCTTCTTTATATTTTTGTTTGCCGCTTTCCTTTGCTCCATTCATTTTAGGACGATAGACTGTGGAATTATGGTGTGTTATCTTGAATTGAGTGCACTCGTCCTTCATCATTTTGTTGTTCAGATTGGAAGCATTGTCGGTGATGATCCTCTCTGGCAATCCGTATCGATAAATAATTTCCTTCTTTAAGAACTTACAAACTGTAGTCCTGGTGATATTGGCGTAAGACGCTGCCTCTACCCATTTAGTGAAGTAGTCTATGGCGACCAAAATGAAACGATGCCCATTGGAAGCTTTCGGATGGATCTGCCCGATAACGTCCATGCCCCACGCTGCGAAAGGCCACGGAGAATTCATGGTGTGTAGAGGCGATGGGGGTGCATGAATTTTGTCAGCGTAAATTTGGCATTTGTGGCATTTCCTGGCGTAATCAATGCAATCTCCCTCCATAGTCAACCAGAAATATTCGTATCTCATAATTTTCTGGGCTATAGACAGCCTGTTGGCATGCGTTCCACAGATCCCATCATGTACTTCGGCTAAGATTTCCTTCGCCTCCCGGGCATCCACACATCTCAGCAATGTTTGATCATGACTTCTCCTATATAGGATCTCCCCATCTAGGACATATTTTGTTGCCATTTTTCTGAGCGTTTTTCTGTCATTGTCGTTTGCCCCTTCTGGATACTTTCGAAGCTTGACATATTGTAGGATGTCATAGTACCATGGATTTCCGTCAATCTCTTCCTGTACATTACAACAATGAGCAGGCTTTTCAAACGTCTGCATCTCAATGGGCTTCATTTCTACCCCGGTGTTTGTTTTAAACATGGATGCCAAGGTTGCCAATGCATCTGCCATCTGATTTTCTTCTCGGGGTAGGTAATTGAAGCTGACCTTTTCGAACTCTTTGACGAGCTCTTGGATCAATTCGTGATATTTGACCAACCGGGTCTCTGGTTTCCCACCCCCCGCGCAATTGGTAAAATGACTAAGGACGAATCTCCGAACACTCGAAGTTTCTTAACCTTTCTCTCGATGGCTGAGTTTAGTCCCATGATGCAAAACCGTATTCAGCTATATTGTTTGTGCAGAAGAATTCCAATCTGTTTGGTGAAAGGATAATAGACATCCTCGGGTGAAATTAGCACTTTGCCCCTATCCCATGTCCGAGGGCGTTGGAGGCTCCATCAAGTAAAGTTTCCATGACTTATCATCCGAAACCTCTTATTCGGTGGTAATGCACATCAAGTCTTCGTATGGGAAATTAAAGTTCAATGCCTCATATTTCGTCAGAAGCCACGACTAGCCGGGAAATCTGCTCACGGCACTCCCTTTACTGACTTTCGATTAACATATACGATGTCGAATTCGGATAATAGCATCCGCCATCGAGCCATCCTTCCCGTTAGTCTTTGGCGCTTCCATTAAGAACTTCAGTGGGTCTAGCTTGGATATCAACCAGGTAGTATGGTACAACATGTACTGTCTGAGCCGTTTGGTAGCCCAAACTAGAGCACAACACAGCTTCTGCACTGGCGGGTACCGTGTTTCGCAATCATTGAATTTCCTGCTTAGGTAATAGATGGCTTGCTCCTTTTTTCTTGACTCATCGTGTTGCCCCAGTACACATCCCATTGAATTCTCGAAGACTGTTAAGTAGAGAATTAGTGGCCGACCAGGTACTGGTGCGACTAAAATTGGAGCATTTGTCAGGTACTTTTTGATCTTTTCTAGGGCTTTTTGACATTCTTCATCCCACACGCCAAGATTATTCTTTCTATGAAGTCTGAAGACCGGGTCGCATTGGTTGGTTAATTGGGAGATGAAACGAGAAATATAATTTAGCCTCCCCAGAAAACCACGGACTTCCTTCTGCGTGCGGGGTGGTGAAAGGTCCTGGATGGCTTTCACTTTATCTGGATCAATCTCAATCCCTCTTCTGCTTACTACGAACCCTAAGAGTTTTCCAGAAGTAACGGCGAAGGTACACTTGGCAGGATTGAGCCTTAGTTGGTACTTCCGTAGTCTTTGGAATAGTTTTCTCAAGTTTTGTAGGTGCTCTTCCTCTGTTCGAGACTTGGCAATCATATCGTCCACGTATACTTCTATTTCTTTGTGCATCATGTCATGGAAAAGAGTCACCATTGCTCTTTGGTATGTTGCCCCTGCGTTCTTTAGCCCAAACGGCATCACTTGATAATAAAAAGTGCCCCACATGGTTATGAATGTGGTTTTCTCCATGTCGTTAGGATCCATCTTTATCTGGTTGTACCCTGAGAAGCCGTCCATGAAGGAAAACCATGAATGTCCTGCGGTGTTGTCAACCAGCGTGTCAATATGTGGCAAATGGAAGTTGTCTTTAGGGCTAGCTCGGTTCAGATCCCTATAATCTACACACATACGAACTTTCCCGTCTTTCTTTGGTCTTTGGTACAATGTTTGCAACCCATTCGGGGTATTTGGCTACCTCAAGAATCCAGCATCAAATTACTTTTCACTTCTTCTCGGATCTTTAACAAATATATCGGTCTCATTCTCCGAAGTTTTTGTTGTCTTGGTTTTGCACTCCGATTTTGTTGGCAATTTGTGCACCACTATGTCGGTATTCAATCCCGGCATATCTTGATAAGTCCAGGCGAAGACATCCTTGAATTCCTGAAGTAGGGCTATCAGTTCATGCTTGGTTTTTGAGGAAATAGTCGTTCCTATTTTTATTTCTTTTCTCTCTTCTTCAGTCCCTAAGTTGACAATTTCTGTTTCTTCTTGGTGGGGCATAATCTACCTTTCTTCGTCGTCCACCATTCTCTTTAACTCTTCCAGGACCTCAATTTCTATTTCATCATATCCTTCCTCAATTTCCTCTGAGACCTCAGGGCATTCGAAATTTACTCCAGGATTGGATCCGGTATCATTCATATCGTCAATCATGAGCGACCTGCATTAAATGAGAATGAATTGTATTGGGAAAGAGATGGCTTTACATGAAGGGAATGAATATGAAGAATGCATGAATGGAATAAATGAGACTTTGGTCATTTTTTAAGAAAGTGGGGATATTTTCATTTCAATCAAAAAGTTAACATAGGTGCCCCATACAAGAGATCCCCATTGTTTATGGGCAAAAACAAAAGGTTGGTTCGGAGCATTACTCTGATCTATTCCTAAAAACTACAGGTAGATCAATGCAGCTCCAGTTATCGAGTGTTTCCCCGGGATGGCAAGGGCGGATGTTGGTCAACATTTTGCTGCCTCGGTCCTTTTCAGCTATCATGTTGATGTACATCCCTTCAAATGATTCTCTGAGTATTTCCTCCTGGTTAAGTTCATCATTTTTCTTCATTGCCTCTCCAATATCTTGACCTGGCTGGTAGAACCCTCCGGAGTCAAAAGTGGCTTTCAAACTAGGAAAGGATATCGGTCTCCATGGAATGTCTTCTCCTTTAGATCTGGCTTTTCTTTGTTCTTCCTTCCTCTTATACTCCTCTTTTTCTTCATTGGACACTTGGTTGGTAACCCAGCCCAAACGATCCTTCTTGGTTGTCATATTCTTGGGTTTCAGGTTTCCTGTAATTTCTTCCCCCACCCTTTTCCTATTTTGGCTCATCGCCCCGAGTTTTTCTGCGACGGTCATCTTGGTACAATTAGATAACCTGGGGTAGGGGATCCGCTTCCCTCCGAAGCGAATGTGGCATTTACTAGTTCTAATGCTCGTAAGCGAGGCATTCTGCGATATCTTCATCATTTTGAATGTAGGGGGTGTCGATGTCTTTGAAGCAACAAATTCATGCTCTGCCTCTCTGTGACCAATTTGCCTTCAACTACAAATTTTAATTTACGATGCAATGATGATGGGATAACTCTGCGGAGTGGATCCACGGTCTTCCCAACACAAACAGGTTGTAAGATGGTTTTATGTCCATCACCATAAAATCGATCACATATTGGTTGGTCCGATCAAATAGGGGCACCTCAATTTTCCCCATTGTTCCTTTTTGCGTACCATCAAAGGCTCTTACCGAGTTGTGGCAAGGCTTTAGGTGCGAACCATCTATTGGCAATTTTTGCAGGGTTACCATAGGCAAGACATTCAATGCTGACCCATTGTCGATCAGTACGCCTGGTAATACATACCCTTTGCAGTGGGTAGTGATGTTAAGGGCTTTGGTAGACCCCATTCCTCCCTCCGGGATCTCGTCATCACTGAATGTGATATGATTATAGGCGGTAATATGCCCCACTATCATGTCGGGTTTGTTCTGAAATGTCCTAGGGCACAAAAGTTTGATTCAGCACTTTCAATAGTGTCTCCCGATGTTTCTCTGAACTCAAGAGTAATTCCAGCACTGTGATCCTGGCCGGTTGTTTTCGTAGTTGTTCCACTACGCTGTACTCACTATGTCTCAAGAACTTTAGAAATTCTTTGGCCTGGGCCTCAGTTACCGGCTCATTTATATTTGGGGCAGGTTCTTCTCCGAATATCTGCGTAGGGCTAACTGCTGGACTCTTCCCCTTATCTTTTTCAGCCGCTTTCAAAGCCTCGGAGGAATAACATCGGCCGCTCCTTGTGAAATGGCCTGCCTCACCAACGTTCACATCGTTCGGCTTTGTTGGTCTTCCAAACAGAGGCTCTTTTACCTGTTCGTGTTCTGATTTTTCTGGCATGGTCACATTCACGGCATAATTCCAGGGAATTTGTCGCATATCTTTGAATGGGAATGGAGATGGTGCTGAAATGATGATCTTGGGACTTATTTTGCTGGTTTCTCCTTGGGAGACACCTGCATTCCCTGTCTTGGGAGAGATGATAAAAGGTCTATCCTTCCCGTATCTAGTTTTGGGGCTATCTGTCATGTGTACGTCTGATCCCTTCCCCATGGGCTCCTCAAAGAATTCAATTTGTTTTTCATTCATCAACTTCTGCACCAATTTCTTGAACTCGTCACATTCTTGGATATCATGCCCTTCAGTCTGATGGAATTCGCAATACTTTCCACATTCCTTCTGCCTTATTATCATGCCTTTGTTGATCACACGAGCCATGCATAATTGTTGAAATACCCACCGTAAAGGAGACTTGATTTCTGACACGTCATCCTTTATCCTCCTGGTAAAGCATTCTTCTATGACATTTACCCCTCTGCTCCCATGATTAGGTAGCGGGTTGTTGGCTACACTTGGCTCTTCAAACTTCAATATCCCGAGAATCGATTAAGTTACGTACAAGCTTTTTGAAGGCAAGACGGTTCTCGGTGGGATGTCCAGGGTACCGCCGTGATAGTCGCAATGTGCGCTTGGATTATACCAAGGCGGGAAGGGTGGATTGACAGAGTAACGATGTATGGCGGACCAGTGCGCTTCATATAAGCGGGAATAAAGTTCTGAGTATGAAACAGGTAGGGGAGTGAAAGTTCTCCTCTCTTTCTCTTTTCTGGTGACTCTCTCATCTCTTTGATTCGAATTTTGTGTTTTTCCCACAGGTGCTTGTGGCTGTGAGACTGTGAAGTTCTTCGGGGCGGTATAGGTGCTGGTGGTGTTTACTTCACTTCTCTTGTTGTACTTTCGAGACCCTTCCCCACCATCAATTCTGCCGCTCTTAATTGCCAGTTCGAGAGACTCCCCAGTCCTGATCAAGTCGGCAAAACACTGTGTTGTGTTATTAATGAGGCGATCAAAGAGTGCCCCTTTCAGAGTATTGACAAATAATGGCGTGATTTCATGCTCCGGGATAGGTGGCTGGATTTGGGCGCCACTTCTCTCCACCTTTGGGCATATTGTCGCAGCTTTCATTGGACTTCGCCCCATATTTTCTAACATAATTCTGCTAGGGATCATGTACATTTACATGTTTGTATTGCTCAGTAAATGCTTTAGACAGATCTTTCCATGTTTTAACATTCGCTTTGCTTAACTGCGTATACCAACGTAACGCCGCTCCAGTTAGACTATCCTGGAAACAATGGATCAGTAGCTTTTCATCTTTATGGTAAGCCGCCATTTTTCTACAATACATCGTTATGTGTATAGAAGGACATGTGGTTCCATCATATTTATCGAACTCTGGCGTTTTGAATTTTGGCGGCAGGACAAGATCAGACACCAGACTTAGGTCGCTAGCGTCATTTCCTGATTCTTCATTTGATTGTAACGCTTTAAATTTTTCCTCCATGAGGCGAAATCTTTCTTCCCACTTTTTTTCTACCTCATTCCTGATTCTTTCGACCATGTTCAGGTCCGGTACTTCTTCTTCATAAAGTGCTTCAGTATCGAGGGGTTGAGTCTCAGGTGCCCCTATTTGAAAGCTGGAAGATATTCCTGCAGGGTCAATATACACCATCCTAGCCTGGTTTGGTGCAGTTGGTTGAACCTTGTAGTGAGCCAGGGTACCTTCTGGTTCTGGAACATTTTCTCCTTCTACTCGTTTTCCAAGACTTTTGCCAAAGCAATGCAGTTATGTCAGATACTATAGATGTTTGTGACTGCGCAATCTGATCACTAAGGCTTCTCTGGGCCTCTTCTAGCCTTGTCTCGAGCTCTCTTTGCCCTCTTTCTAGACTAATTATCCTTTCTTCCTTGAGCTTTCTTTGTAGCCGGGTAAAATATAGGTGATGAATGATTGCGGGTTAACTACACACAACGCCACAATATTCATATTGTTAATATGGTTGCAAAAAATAAATGCATGTACAATGATGCGAATGTTATGATGCAAATGCAAGAATGTATGCAGATAAGGTACTGATTCCGCTGGTAATCACCCTTTTGAACTACTTCCACGGGAATTAAAGGGTCTTGATTACAACAAAGTTCGTGTTACAAAGTAAAGATCCCTAGTACAAAAGATCTAATTACAACACAGAGTCCTATAGATAGACTCTAGCTCTATCTCCTAATTTTCCAATTGCCCTGAGCAGCTTGAGGAACCTAGGAGCTTCTTCCATTCCCGGGGCTATAAAAGGTCGGAGTGTCTCAGCCTCGACAGCTAAATCATTTACATGTCTGGCGACTCGCTGTATGTCCACCATTAGGTTTGCGTAGTACTGGTCTCTGTCCTGTACCATTCGAGCAGCGTCGCGTAATCTCTTCTGCCAATAGGTGTCCCCTCCGGCTGCAGCTTCCTTGAACACATTAAATCTTTCCTTGTAATCCTCCACAATTGCTTCGAGGGACCCAATTCGTGCTTGTAACACACCCACCTCTCGTTCTCTTTCCTGCAGCTCAGCGAAGTTATTCCTGCGGCAGTACATTCGAAGTGAGTGTTCGACTTTCGCCACCTTTCCTTTTAATTCATCATTTTGACTTTGGCTTTGCTCCAACCTTTGAATAGTGTCATCGTACAGTTTCTGCATCTCTAACAGTCTATTTCGACTACTCATGGATTTTCTTGTCCATACGGCGACACTTTCTCTCTCATGATGGACAGCTTGTCTTCCCTTGCTGATTTCTTGTCTGAATCTTTCTTTTTCTTGATCAATGGCCTTCTTGGCGGACCGTTTTTTTTCCTCCATAGCCAAACGGCAGTTTTCAATTTCTTTCTCGATCGCTCTTTTGTTAATTTCTCGTTCTTCTTCCACTAAACGGATGTCGTTCATTCTTTCTCTTTCCACAGCTATGAACTGACTCCGACCGGCCTTCTGTATTTTTGCTTGTAATAGAAGGGCATCTTTTTGATAAAGAGCATTCTTGTCACTCAAATCTGCATTTAATTTCTTCAATTGCCTAATGATCCCATCCCGCTCGTCAACTTCTAAGCTTGCTTTATAGAGTTCGCTTGCATGTTGGGTCTGTTGAATGTCCATTTTCCTTTTAACTTCTTCGAGTTCACTCCTCAAGATGTCGGCTTCGGACGGTACCACCCTTGTAAGCTCTTCGAGTGACACTGCTGGTCCTCGATCAGATTCAGGAATCACATTATTAACCCTCAAACGTCTCCAAAGATCGTAATCTAGGGTAGTCATGTGCTCGGTATCTCCTTCCACTCTGATCCGATAACAATGATCCCAGGCCCTCATGATGGTCTGAATTTTTCCTTTGAACTCCCCTTTGAAAAGAAATTCAGTTTGGCTTAATCCGGCGGTATTAGGAATGAACTGTCGTGATCCGAACTGTCGAGATACTAAAAGCGGGGCACAAGCGATCCCTCCATGCAATCCCAACATCATCAGCCAATTGAAGTCACCACAACTGTATAGAAAATAATTAACTTTACCGAGCCATGGGACCCTCCATGCTATGTCTTCATCTTGAATGTTTCTGAAGAAACTGGTCCACATTTTTGTTTTCAAATCCTCTCGCCATTCCTTTGCTAAGTATTCTCGTAAAGGCGAAAAACCTTGAAAGGATATCCCGGCAGGACCAGCGTCGGCGTCTTCCACATGTGACTACGAATCCATACTTGTAATAGCTGTGCGCAGCCTCAAAACGCGTCATTCTTCATGTTTCGGCTAGCATTTAAGGAAATGAAAGTCTCGACCAAGATTGCTGGTCTTTGGGTTTGCTTTCCGTTTCACCCGCTCGAACAAATCCAGAATGGCTATGTCAATGTTCCCGAGTACTCTGGGAAAGATCACCAAGCCATATATTCCTAAAGCGAATAAGTCCATTTTCTTTGCCTCGTCTGGATGTGTCGATATGATGTCCCGAATACTTTCCCATGCAAAGATTGTATTATCTCCTCGGATTTGAAGGAGGCCACTAACCCAATCGTCACTCATTCCCGCAAAGGTTTTGAGTTTCGCAGTGTAATTCTGATTCCTTGGAGGCTTCGCGTAGATCCAATCTTCCTGAATATTTTTCTGGTTAAGTAAAGCAGTGTATTCTTCTACCGTAGGCATCATGTCCTGCCCATTGAAGGTGAAGCAGCAAAAAGCCGGATTCCAGAACTGGACTATAGCTCGGAGTAGGGGCTGGTTAATCCGAACATATAATAGCTGTGCGATGTCGCCATAACTATCGCAAAATAAGTCTTGTAGTCTTCGGTCCCATCTTTCCCAAATGCTTTGAAGATCCCACAAGTCGTTCTGTTGGAGACTCACATAGGTGTATCCAGCTATTACGCGTTCGTTAGGCAAACTGTCCCCTTGGATTTTCTGGTTGACCTCTGACCAATGTCTGACTGACAAATTAAGCTCTTCTTTCCTAAGACACCTTTTTTCCATGGTGAAAGACTTTCTGATCAGGCAAACCACTTGATTCAGTACCTTTATGTGATGCAAATGCAATGATGTATGAGAAAAAAAAACAAAAAGCGAAAAGGAAACAAGTCAGTACCAGATATAATTAATAAATATATAAATAAAAGGACAAAAATAAACAGAATAAACACACAAAACAACCCTATTTATCCCGTCTAAAACCTAAGGTTATCCGCATGGTTCTAAATGGGTAGGTTTCTATGTATTCTCTACATGCAGTCTTGGTTCTAGGAGGTACCCGAATTGTCCTTGCTGTCCTCTACTAAGAGTAGCAAGGCCCCCGATCATCACCCATTATAGGCTCCTTTCAACCGGGTTCAATTCATGGGGACCCATTCGCTTATGCCCGTACGAAGGAACGATATCCTCACGAAAGCATAAGGTACTCGAGCCCCGAAGGTACTTGCTAGGCCCATACGGGAGAACGATATCTCCACGAAAGCATTAGCGTTTTCCCCCCACTTAAAAAGACGGGTTTATATGCCATATTTTAAATGCGTTAAAATAAACGCGCAATTATGACCGAATGTTAATTTAATAGTCATTTTAATCCGGAATTTCCAATATTAGTAAAGCGGTAATTATTTTAAAAGCTTGACTCTCATTTGTTTTTTTTCGAAAAAACAAAAATGTCCCCAGCGGAGTCGCCATCTATAGCGATGTCTTTTTTCATATCGCTAAAATAAAAACGTGGGGTTTTCGAAGATGTTTTTGAAAGGTGTTTGTGATTTTTTTTATATATAAAATATTTATTCCGTGGGGTTTTTTTTAAAAAACCGCATTTTAAAAAATGGAGTCGCCACCGGCCACTTAGGTAGGCCGGACACCATAAAACCAGAGATTCAAAAAGACAGGGTTCGGGAGTCGGTTACGGATGGGGAAGGATTAGCACCCCTACACCGCCCAAAAATTGGTACTTTAATAATTACCGCTTTATTAATATTGGATTTTCCGGATTAAAGTGACGATTATTTTAAAATTCGGTCATAATTGCGAATATATTTTAAGGGTCCCGTTACCCGAGAATAAACGCCCAACCACTATCACTACGCTTGATACTGGCCCCGTTTACGCTCGGATAAAAGGACACCGCATTAACAAGTTATAAATCATATGCAATCTCAGTGGCAAAAATATAAAACATGACAGATAATTTAAAGACAGTAAATATTCACATAATAAAATACTAATCTAATAAATGATATACTAGATTAAAACATGCATATATACATATTATTCTAAATGATAAATAAAAACAACTTTAACAAGTTAGAACAACAATGCAGGAATAATTACGTTATATGTGGACGAACAAATATTTAAAAAGGCATACATGCTATTAATAAAACATATTTCAACATATATGAACAATATATTATACAATAAAGAAGACACACTAACACGTAACCTAAAAGCCAAGGAAACATACAATGTGTACAGAAATACAAGAACATGCTGTTTTACGAGTCAGATAGAACATAGCATGCTTTAATACGAATAACCGGATAAAAAACATGACTACCATTTTTAACACATATATACATATAAACATAAACTACGACTCATATATGAGGGACATAAAATAAAATAATAGAATATCAATATATATACGATTATAACACGAACATGAATATTTACAAAGAATACAGGACCGAAATGAAAGAAAAACAAAAGTCAATGGCAGAAATTAAAGAACAATAATATGTAATTTAGGGACGAAATTGCAAAACAAACAAAACCTAAAAGGACCAGAATTGTAATTAGACCAAGGGGCAGACCCAAAATGAAAACTTCAGAAACGCGGGATGGTTAAGGGTGTAATTTTACCATTCAGAAGCTGATTCGGTGTAATTTAGGGACTAGATTGTGACCTTTTGAAATATCAAGGGGACTGGGATTGTGATTATACCATGCGGCAAGACAAAAACAAAAATATTGAAAACGCGGTGGGATTAAGTGTGTAATTTACCCATTTAGCAAAATAATAACGCCTATATAAACCCTCTTTTTAGGCCGAAATCAAAATTTTAGCCATTTGTTTCATTTTCTGGTTTTTACAAGAACCATGTTCTTCGTTTTTCTCTCAACTGTTCTTCTGAAACCCAGAATCCGGCGGCCGGCCGCCGTGTTCTCCGCCGCCGCTAACCGGCGCCGGCGAGCCTCCAAAATACACCAAAACAACCCTCTTTTCGTCCTCAATACGAATCCTAGGTTGGATTTAGAGGATATACCTCTATTCGCCCTAGATCTAGGAAATACGAACCAAAAAAAAATATTTTTTTAGACCACAACAAAACTACAAAGGGTCTTCTCTTCCCTTTAGTTCACCAGATCTGGCTTGTAGAAGCCGAAAGGCTTATCACTGAGGAAGGGAAGACCCACAAACAACGCCGGTAAGACTACTCTCCTTTTTTTTGTTTCTATTTTTTTGTATATGCATGTAAAGAAAATAAGTAAGAAAAAGAGGCAAGTATTTACCACTGGATTGTCTTTTGATTTACTTGGATGTTTACAACTTTCCGATTTTTTGTATTACAAGGTCTCTGGTCTCTCTTTTTTTTTACCTCCCGTTCTTCCCCCATTACAAAAGTTCCCGTTTCATATATATTATTGTCTCTGTTTTGTTGCAAGTTGCACCTTGCTTTTTTCAGATCTGAACTGGACTGACAATTTTGCTTGTTATCTTGGGCATGTTCTGAGCACGGGGACTGAATATCGGCGCGGTGGCGATATTGACATTCTGCCAGAGGCCAGACACGTTTCGGCCGTTAGATCAGATCTGATCTAACGGTCGAGATGGCTTGAAGAACGATCGGCCTGGATGAAGCCTCGATTTGATGAGGCGGCGGATTTGATTTCGCGTGGAGCTCGCGATCGAGGAGTCGAGCGTGTGGATCTTACGCGCGTGGGATATTAAAGCGTCGGCGTGTACCACGCACGCACGCGTGGCACTCGAGCGGTCCATACGTGTGGAAACGCGCTTTGGCGAGATATTTTTGACTTTCTGGTTGCATCGTGGCCGTTGGATCGATCTTGATCCAACGCCCACGCTCCCCCGCACATTGTAATTAGATAAGATTTAGATTTGGGCCAACCGGGCCTTGTAATTGGACTTGGACTGTAAATTTTATTTGGGTTTAATATATTTAATTCTTTCATTTTGTCAGCCCAATAATAATAATAATATAATTATAACAGCAATACATATACATACGAAAATATATACTTATATTATACAATCATTAATTAATATAATATTCTAGTATACGTACGTATAATCATACATCTAATTAACATAACATCTATATATTAATCAAATATGCTCATACGCGACATACATACACCCCTAATACGTATACATAGCTTATACATGCACACACCACCTTATATTAGTAACATTCATATAATAAATATACATGCAATATTAATATATTTACAAGTGAAAATGAGTGATTACACTATCACCACGTTGGTGATCATCCAGAACCAGTTTAGGAGTATATTGGCTCAAATAGACAAACTTTACCTCATATTCAGCCACCGACATCCAACCCTACACCAAAGCCATGAACTCTCTCTTCTTCGTATCCTGATATTACGAACCCAGGTACTTCCTCTTGAAAGCTCTTTGGAAAAATCCCAATTAACATCAACATTTGGCACTCCAACTATCATTGTCACCCACCAATGATATGTATCACCATGCAGCAAGGACACCCAAGCTTCTGTGCACCCGTACATTTTATCTGACCAAGTATACGCTTGGTACTTTTGAGCCACTCTTCTACTCACTCAGGGTTCAACCCTCGAAATTCAACCCCTCCCAAGCTACGCAGACACTTTAACAAAATCCAATGATTAGCCATAACTATCGGGCCTAGTGCCTAAACATGCACTCCAGCAAAAACTTCTTGGAAAGCTCTAGTCATTGCCTGAATCAGTGGTGTCATGTCCTAAAAATGTGTCCTTGCGGAGCTTGGGGTTATTTTCTCTACCCGCTCCAACCGGTGGAATAGGTGGGGAAGGAGGCAATCCTTCATGAGGAATCACGCTATCCTCAAGATTCTGGTTATTCTAAGCACTACTTGTATTAGCTCGAGTCTCACGCCGTGGCCCATATTCACTAATAGTTAAACATGCAATAGTGATTTTAATTAGGCTAGCATTTTGTGAAGGATCCAAGACAATCTGTGAAAATCATTGGAAAATAATGGTAATAGGCAATGTGTCCCCATTCAACCCATAATGTAGCAAAACAACGTTATAGCAGTCAAGTGTTATGCTTAAACATAATTAACATTGTAGAACATCCCAACAATAGCCAAACTATTTAGCAAATCATCCTAACCTTTCGTAAACCTGGCTCTGATACTAACAAATGTAATATTCTTGACCCAGCCTAGGCGCAAGGTCGAACCGAATGCTATACATTAGGTTTGACGAAGCAAACCTATACCGAATATTTAGAATTAGGTTTATTTTTTCCTTTTTATATTATCTAGATGCATCATTATAACCTAGGGTGTACACTTAGGCAGCGGATAAATTTTAAGCAGAAATGAGCATCAATTCGACATCCAATTATACCAATTTGTAATTTAGGGAACAAATTGAAAATCTAGAAAATTATAAGGACTTACTTAGATTTGATGTTACCAATCTTAAATTAGTCAGGTTACATGCTCACACAATCGTTTTCAGCTAAAACAAAGCGGCCGAACACATTCAATTTGAATACATAAGAAATATGGACTAAAGTGAAAGAATCTAAAACTTCATCAATACATCAACTGAAATAACGCCCTGGGTATCGATACACGAGACACCGTACCGATACCAGGCTGATTCTGCAAGGCTATACCGATATGATCCATTGAGTGTCGATACTTGTGCTAGATGGCCAAAATCCCAAATTCTAGTAGCTAAAACCCGTACCGATATTCAAGCCAATTTTACACATACCAAGATTAGATCTTTTAATAAAGTTAGAGGCACCAATTTGGTTGGTCCAAGTGGTAAGTATCTTGATATCGCTTAAGCAAATCTCAAGTTCCAAAGAAGCAAAATCCTGGTGGGCATGCCACCGCTCTGTTTACCTTGATCAATGATTGTTTTTATCGGCTATTCAATCAACTTTGCATCTGGTGTTAATCAGAATCAATTGAAAAATCAGTAGGTTCTTTAGAGTGTTTTTTTCGTTTAGGTGTTCGCGTGTCTGAATTTGAAAGATATTGCACGCAAGGTGTATGACAAAATTTGAAAGAAAAATGAGTGCATCGGCTTGGAGTTCGATTTCAGAGTGGCATTCTGGCATTGGCAGTCGGCAGGTCTGGACACTCTTTGTGTTAAATATCCCTCATCGAATGCATTGGCAAGGTGTTTGGAAAGCTTTCGATCGCCATGAAATAGCTATAGATTTGTTTATTCCTACGAAGAGGTCAAAAAAGGCAGGAGATTTGGTTTTGTTCGTATGGATTCTGAACATGATACTTTACGAGTGATTGAGCGTTTGGATGGTTTTTGACTGTATGATTCAAGAGTGGTGTTTCTATGGCGAAGCATGATGTGGGAGACCATTTTTGGAGGCATAAATAGTGTCCTGATCGTGATATCGATACTAGAATTCATCGAAGGGGAAAGCCTATTGAAAGGAGTGATGTGCAAGACCATCGACAGGTTCATATAAGGACCGAGTGATGGTTAATTGTGGGGGAAATAGATGCGGAGAAAGTGGAATTATTGACCAAATACGCAATTGGTTGGTGTATTGATCACTTGCCGATAGAGAATTTAGCGATGAGGTTAAAGTTGGAAGGAATTTGCGACTTTCATTTGATGAAGATTGCAAGTGATATGTTCTTGTTAATGTTTGATAATATTCTTAAGAAAACTTAGGTGTTAAAGTCTAAAAAAATTTTCTGATGGTTTTCTAAATGCATCGAATGGTTGCCGTCAATAGGAATTGGCGCTCATCATGTCTGGCTAGCAATTAGTGGTTTGGCGATACACTTATGGTCGAGGTGGACCTTTAGAAATGTGGCAAACCTTTGGGGGAAGGTTAGTACGAGTTGATAGATCGATGGAAGAGCCTGCATCTTTTGAACGAGCTAGAATTTTACTAGAGACACAACAATTTAATAGAATTGAAGAGTATGTGGATGTGTTGGTCGAGGGCCAAAAGTTTTGCATTAAGGTCATGGAATATGATGCCATTATACGGTTTTAGGGTTCTAATAATGAGGTGATGTTATCTGATGGGGATGAGGCTAATAGTAAGGATCATGAGGATGGGGAGTAACATAAAGATCAATCATGTCCATCATAAGAGGGAGTACAATGTTCTAGGGATCAACAACATCAATTGGTCATACGAGAATCACCAATATGGCAATCTAATTAGCTTTGGAATAAGGAGTATCAAGGGGATAAGCGGGTGGTTGAGACGGCATAAGTGTCAAGGGATCGAATGATTAATGAGGAGGTAGGGATGGTTCAGCAATGTGAGTTGTCTGTGCAAGGGCCAGAACAGTTGGTGGGGCTAGAGGAGATGAGGTTAGTTGAGTGCCCAATTAATTTTCAGTTGATCAATTTAGAGGCCAGGGAAACTAGGCCTATTTTTGTTTGTTATGAGATACCTGTAAAGCCTATCAAAAACCTAGAGGTTGTGTCTTCTGTGATGGATAATTCAGTATTGGATTTCATTCTAAATTCAATTTCACCTGTGGAATAAGAGGCGTCGGCAGTACTGTGGAAAAGGGGCAATGGTAAGTGGGGTCAGCCTCGTAAGGATTTGGATAGGGGCTTCGTTTTCTACCGAACCTCTTAAGGATTTGAACTTTCAAGTTCAGCAGTAGAAAATCCTTCGAGAAGCTGAAGCTATGATAAGATTGGGTAATTTGGTAGGTGTGCAAGCTATCAGATGTGAAGAAGACATCATAAATGATATTTCGCAGGTTATAGCTGGTCGTGGGATGATGTGAAGCACACAATGTGGTTTAAAGTTATGTGTTAGTTATTTTGGTTCATAGGTGATGTAGGTGTGAGCTTGTGGCCCGTGGTGAGGTATTTTGAATAATGTTTATGTTGGGTGTTGTGTGGCTTTAGTTTGCTTGTTTTGAGCAGGTTGAGGCTCGTGATGTTCAAAATGAAAGGAGGATGTATGTTTGGGTTGTTGCATCATATACTCATATTGCTCTTGGATTGGTGTCACGTCTCTATGTTGTGTTATGTTGCTTAGTTGGTTTTGTCAGTTTGTTGGTTTTGCTTCGGGTGTTTTTTCCCTTGTTTTTGTAGTCGTCATGTATACTCTTTTCCTCCGACTAGGATTATGGGGTTTAATGAGGCACATGACGATTGTTTGTGTATGATTCCCTGCAATGAAATCATACTCACTGAGAATTTTTTTTGCACATACCCGTATTGGTACACTTCCTCGAGTATCGACGCGCAGAGGCCTATAATGTCCTTTTTATCTGGTTTTTGCCTTCCAAACCATTACAAATAAATCCCAAACAACCTAGCATGCATACTAAACATCTTTGGCATAAAAAGGCTTTCATCCATAACATATATAACCAAAAAAATACGCATCGATGGAAACAGAAATGTAAACTATATGCATGCTTCCTAAATGTTTCAACCACATACTCAAAATTGAAACTAAGCATAAATCCATCACACCACATTACAAATCTAAACAGCAGAACATCAATCAACAAGATGCAATCCTTGGAACAAGTTCAACCAAAATACAAATCCCCAAACTTGAACAACATATTGCCTTATTACCAAATGCTTAAAACCAAAACCATACTCTAGTCAAACGATGTCTTTGGATCTCCTCGCTCCAATGTTCCTACAAATCCTTAATTTTCTGCAAAGAAGAATGAAAGCGTAAGCAAACATATGCTTAGTGGTGTAACTCTCATACATTCATCAATGCACTAAAACCATGAGTGTAAAACCAACACATTGAATTGCTCTTCAAAACATAGCATGCATAACAACCATATGCAAAATATAGTTTCCACTTGTTTCTTATATATTGGCAATTATAGTGACCATTAGACAAACCATTGTCCCATTAACTCCATATCGGATACACGGATTTCCATGTGGTATTTCCTCCACCAACCATACCTTGCCTAGTTAAACCGCAAGATACAACATCAACCTCGCCTAGTTAAACCGCAAGATTAACCATCAACTTGGGCTGCCTAGTTAAACCACATACCCCAAGTGATATTCCAATAGCCTGAGTAGCCTAGTTAAACTGCTTTTCTCAAGGACCATGGTGCGATCGACTTTACATATTATAGTGCACTTTAAACCCGATGGCATGCCAACTATATCTGATACTTTATTTCCATTTTCACACAGCCAATATACACTTTTAAACACATTTACTTACTATTATTCCATATGCATTTTACAAACCATTTACCATATGCAAAACTCACTGCCCAAGGAAACAACACATTCCACTTAAGAACCATTTCTCAATGCACTTAGGCATTCCCACAGTTGATAAATCATTTCATATCTTTTAAAATGATGCAGAAAACAATAAGTAAACCAAAACATGCCAAACAAGTCGCATATCAAATCGACATTCAAAGGCGAATTAAGGAAACAATTACTTTCGAGTTTAATAAAGCTTGTTAGGCTTAAACTAAACTCCCAACTCCTTATTCAAACCTTTGTGAGTGTCCGAAACACATATACACTCAACAATGCGCAACACTTTGCTCGTCGTTACGTCCCAAGCCTTTGAAACAAGCCAACTTCTATAAGATAAGCTAAGCTTGAATCTCCCCTATTTTGGCCACACAAAACCAGAGGCAAAAAGCATTAAAATGCATTCTAACACTAGTTTACACTCAGCCCAAGCAATCTCAACGAAATTGCTTATGAATGCTAGCTGAAACATCGAAAACAACTTCAAACTACCACCAATCAACCTCCAGCCATACACCTAAGATTCTAACATCTTAACAACATTATTGAATATCCAAAAACACATTTCTAACATACCTATACTTCCAGCCATCAAGATTCTAACATAACAGCCCCAAAATCACCTTTAAACCACCTTAAGAATTTACCAATTAAATAGTTTCAAAATTGATTATAAAAATCTCATTTCACATTATACATATATCATCAAAATGTGAATTAACCAAATTAAAATCTCCAAGTTTTAACATCTTAATCAAATCTTTAAGCAAATCATCAATAAATCTCATTTCCATGAATTAAATTGCAAAACCATGTTCTAATCAACAAAACACCAACCAATCGCTATGGAATATCAATAAAGAACCTTAGTTTTAAGAGAGAAGATGAAATTCACCTTTGAAGAAACTCCCACCAAAATTGAAGTAAAAATTCTCTTAAAACAAATCTTGTGAAATTGATGAAATCTTTGAGAAATCTTTGTAAGGTTTTGCTAGAAATCAAAAGTAGAATCAAATGATAATTCCTCCATTGAAAATCAGCAAGGAATTATGAAAATCTTGTTTGGAATTGAAATGGAAAATGAGAGAAAATAAGAAGAGAAAAGGGAGAAAATTTGGAATATTAAGAAAATGGTATAGAAACTAAATAACCGTCAACCTCTTACACAATTAAGGTGGTAATCTTTGATTAAAAAGTTTTAGAAAATAATAGCTCTCTAAGGATTCATAGTATTGGCCCATTTACAAAATATTCACTAAAATCGTTTTGCAAAGTTTACATTATAGTCACCAAAATCTAAAACTCATTTAATTAGATTAAATCAACCTCCAATTAAAATCCCATAATGTTTAATAAAATAATTAAACATATTTAAAACATAAACCCTTTTCCAATTAATCCAAATTCCAATTTTTACCTTTTAATTTTACCCGAAACCTATTTAATTAGTTAATCTAGTTTAACCGGTCTGAACTGAACCTGACCAAACCCCTAAACTTTTAACCCTATTTTTGGGTGTTACATAATTAGTGATTGTTTTATCATTTATGTTGTTTAACTTTGATTGCTTCACATATATGCTTCATGAATGTTGACAAAGAGATTTGTTGAATTAGTGTTTGAAAACTTCGAGAGAAGCTCATTCCAAAAATCATTAAGGGTGCTCTTAAAGCCATTAGATGACAAGGAGACTTGCTCTAGTGATTTTATAGCCTTCGAGAGGAGCTAGGATAGCTTGGACAATGCTTTTGACTTCAAGAGAAGCGAAGGTAATTCGCAATTTACATTATGTTTGTAACACCCCGATCCCAAATCTAGACCTAAGATGCTACATTCAGGCTACCCAAACTTAACTTCAAAATTTTGTTCATATTTAAACATCAAGTTTAACTATAATTGAAAAAAATAATAATGATAGTCATAAATGAGTTTCCATAGATAGCTTAAAACCAAAATAAAATTGGAGCTTCATACAATTTTAAACATTATATTTCAAAAATAAAGTAAATTTAAGATTTATTGACCAAATTACCATAAGGTTCTATGAATACATAGCTCACTACTAAACTAAGGTCATGTACTCAAAATCTGAATCGGTGCTGGGAAATCCTTATCGATGCGCTTCCACGAATTCATAACCTGTCAACCTACGTACGAAAACAACAAATCTGCACACTGAGCTTACAAAGCTCAGTGGCATATTTCTACTGTATGATATTTCATGTGTTTCATAAAGGTAAGCATGCAAAGCAAGCATTGAGTAATATGGTATGTAAATTAACATCACCAAACATTTCCCCAATAGGGGTAGTCAAACTTGTATAGCCTAGGACCACATAGACACAAAGCTACTCACAAATTTACTTGGGACCATACAAACATCAAGTACTTCACATTGGTATTCAGGACCACACAAACATCGAATATCATACCATTCAAGACCACACAAAAATTGGACAGTGAATGTAACTCAAGACCACACAGACATTGAGTGCATCAAAAGGGGCAAAATTGGAACTTTTGGGTATTTGGATCCTGTGTAAGCAACTCAAGGCCAAAGTTCAATACCATGAAATGAAGATTTACTAATAAGCACATCCAAAGTCACAGTTCAACCAAAAGCTCACAATTTCAATTTATTTCATTCGAATATGATCCAATCCAACCCTTTTTCCAACCCATAACAGGCCCTTACAAAACCCCTAAGTTTTTGGACAGTGGCTTATGTAGGTACCGATACTTGGCTATGGGTATTTGTACTCTTCACCGTACCGATACTAAAATATGCTATTAGAATTTTATAAAACTTCAGGTACCAGTACAAGTCGACCCGTACCTATACGACATTGAATGGCGTATCGGTACTAGTTGAAGCCCGTACCAATATCCTACTCACAGATCACCCTTGCTCTCCATACATGACAAAGGGTACAAGTATAGATTCCCTGCGTACCAGTAATAAAGCCCAGAAATAGCCTTCAAATCTAGGTGGTTCAACTTCAAATCCCTATAATCGACCCATAAATGTAGTTTCATGCTTCCTAAAGTCTATTAGGATTATTAGAATAATATGACCATTTGAAAGCCCTATTAACAACAAGAGCAACAAATTAAGAGCACACATGGCTAACATGTCAAATACACCCATCAATACATCATGCTTAGTATGCAAACACAATCACTCTTATGAAAAGAAAGAAACACTTTAAAATATAGATGTACAAACCTAAGGATACATTGTGAAAAGAGTTGCATTTTGTCTCTGATTATTTTGCTTTCCTCTTTATTTGTAATTCTTGGCAAGGATTTTGATTTCTTGCTTTGTATGTCTTGAGTGTACTTAAATCCATAAAGCATTTAGCTTTTTTTCCAACATTTTCATCATATTTTATTCAAACAGACAAATCGAGAACCGATTCATCATCGAGTGCGGAGACATCCAAAAGACTAGGGAGTGAACATACTGTTGCACAAACTTGATAGAAATGAGTTGCAAGGTAACAAGGAATTCTTGTTGAGGTTCAAATGCTAAGCTTACTTCAGCATCCAAACCTTTTTAATCTCACTAGATATTGTACTGATGGAAATCAAAGGCTTCTGGTTTATGAATATATAACCCTGGGATATTGGGAAGACCATATACATGGAATGTATGACATTAAATCATCGTGTTTTCCTTATTTATTACCATATATACTGAAAAGTCATTAATTTGCATGTTTTTCATATATTAAATTCTATGTTTTAGCACATTAATCTATCTTAAAGCCCTTAATCCAGTTCCTATTTGGTTTTGCAGATGTTTTTGGGCCTTAACGACGTTTTATACGTAAAAGCCGAGTTTTAACACCATTTTGGCATTATTGGGAAATCCTTCGCTCAAAACAGTAGCACTCGCAAAATAAGGCATGGGCACGACGCAAGACAAGCTTTTTGACTTGGAGGACAAGCAATCCTACTACAAGTGGACTTCTACTTTTACCATAATTAGAGTTGTTTAGGATTGTTGCATTTAATGTAAAGTCTTCCCCTTTATTTTCCCTTATAAATAGAGATCAAAGGGTGAAGAGAAATCAGCAGGAAGTAGCCGAAACCCTCTCCCTCTTCTTGTGTCGCCGCCAACCACCATGAGTGGCTAACTCCCCCTTTTCTAGTTAAGTGTAGTTACAAGGATATTATTTCAAGTTTTTATTAAGATTTCTTGTTCCTAAATTATCTTCATCTTTATTCAAGTATTTTCATATCTTTTGTGCTTCATCTTCATGTGTATGTTTGGTTAAATATATGCTACAACCAATTCAATGGTATTTGATACAAGTGGTAAAGAAATTTGGGTTCGATTTCTAAAGGTATGAATTCATGCTCTTAATAAGTTAACGGGTTCGTGCTTAGGAAGATTATGAGCTTTGGGTTTCTTGAGATCATTAATGCTATTTGATAGATTGTAATTCTTTAGTGGTATCTAGGAATTTAATATTGATAATAAGAGTTAAGCTTTTAATGGTATTTAATTAATTATCTAACTTAGAAGATATTGGGTTATTTGGTGGTGTTCATCTAATCTAAAACCAAGCTATTTGAGATTGATGTTGATTTATCTTTTGCGGATCAATGATCTAAATTCTTGATTTAATATTCTAAGTTCTACGTTGACTAGAGTGTCAATTTATATTGAATTCTTCTCTACTTCAATACTTAAATTGCTTTACTTGTGAATTTAATTCGTAACCACTCTCTGTGGAATCGATCCTACTTGCCGCTACTACAAATCCAAAGAACAAGTAGGTATTATTTTTTTGACGGATTCGACACCCATCATATACCTTTGGTCCAATTCTAGTTTTAGGCCCTCTACTATACTGATATTTGAGATTTTAATTCATTTACTTTAACTTGATCCTTCAACTTAATCACACTGTTAGTTGCATGAAAATCTAGTTAACCATATACAAGGGTTATGGGAACCTATGGATATTGTGCCCTAGAGTACGCAATGACCGGACACTTAAATCTCAAATCAGATGTTTACAGCTTTGGGGTTGTTCTTCTTGAAATCACAACATGGGAAAGCCATTGATAATTCTAGAGCTGTCGGAGAACAGAATCTAGTAGCATGGGTAAGAAATAATTATATATATATTATACTTGTCAATTCTAACTTGAATATGAAAAATTGTCCTGAGCAACTTGAACTCAAACATAACTTAACTTGATTTGACCATAAAATAAAAACTCTAATCCGAATTGATCTGAATCCAAAATAATTCTTATCGTATTGGAGCACTCTAATTCGAATTTCCTTCAAGAACTCGAATTTGAGTTGAAGAGTGAGCTAGATATTGTGATGCGACAAGGGAAAGTTTTTTAGTACCAACGCTCGCGAAGTCAATGGATCTAAGATAGGGATCGGAACACGAAGTACTACCATCGAGCCACTATGGTCCGACAGAGTTGTAATAATTATAATATGATCAAGTTAGCGGATGAGAAGTGGTGTGCTGATGATTCTCTATTACGTGGTGGGGTAACGGAATTTTTTAGATCTTTATTCTAGTCTCCCTTTAGCAGCTCTACTTTGTGGTCATTAAGGGGCAAATTTGTGCAAATAACGAATGAGGAATTGCAAGTTTTGTCGATGGAGATTACTGAGGAGGAAGTATGAAGAGCAGTTTTGGCATGGGTCCTCTAAAGGCACCCGGGGTTGATGGTTTGCACGCCATTTTTTTTTAGAAGAATTGGCACATTGTGGGTCATAATGTTATTAGTTTTGTTAGGAAATGTTTTAACGGGGAGCTGGCGAAGAAGGAATTAATCGAATGGTTATCGTTACAATTACCAAAATTGAAGCGCTTGTAACACCCAAAAACATGCTCAGTAGAATTTTGATTTTCGATGATCGAAATCTGACCTTCCGATAATTTAAATGTAGTCCTTGAACTATTTGATTTGAGTAATTTGATTTACTAAGTTTAATTAACTAATTAAGGACTAAAATGAACATATGGTAAAGTTAAGATTTATATGACTAATTTGAATTAAATGTAAAATAAGAGCCTTGCATGTGGTTATAAACCAATTTTTTTAAGGAAAACGGCGAGTCACCAAAGAGTTCCTCTTGTTTAGGACAAGTGTCCCGATCCACTATCTGACCAAGTGGGTTCTCTCCCATGTATTTTATTCTTCATATATTTTGAAGAATTTTCCAATTCTGGGGGATGCCTAAAAGAAAAAGGGACTTTCAATTAGGTTTTAGTTTGAAATCACCAAAACTGATTTAGGATTATGTTTACCCATAGTTAGGAGTATCATGATAGTAGCAGAAATCGTTTAATTACACACCTGGTTATGATCGGATTCAAAGAAATAGGGTAAGGTTCATGAACTCTAAATCCTTAGTCTTGAACTCATACATGAATTTTGATTATTTAAATTAATAGTGGATTATTATGTCTTGTGTTGCATGTGTCAGTTCGGCTTGGGAACTAAACGGGTTCGAGCTTTTAATCTTTCCCTCCAAAAAGTAGATGATGGTTGAAGCCGTAATCCGAGTCGTCTGAAATTTCAAAAAGTAACGGTGAATGTAGTTGCCTATGAATTTCTGGTTAATTACGTATATTTCATTTATACTACAATAATAGGGCTGCCCCAAAAAATGAATTATGAAGTTCGGTTGAACTAGAATGAGAGGAATGGCAAGATGTGCATTGCTGAGGTTTTGGTAAGCCGATATAAATTTTATACGTATTGTTGTGGTAAGTCTGGTCTATTTATGATTTATGGAAGTTTGATTAAGTAACTAATTAAAGTTCAATTAAAATTCAGGCGTAATATGTATTGAATTCAGGGGAACTATAAATTAAGTGTGTTATCTTGCTTTAGCAATTAAGTGAAGATAAACTTGTTTTGAGTACCAAACTAAGGTTGGAACTATATATTTAATATTTTATGTTGCATAAGGAGCATGGATTTATGACTATTTACGTTTATATATATATATATATATATATATATATATATATGTATGCATGCATGCTTTGAATTAATATGGTAATTTAAGTTAAATTCCTATGAAAGTTTATTATATTTAAGTGCATTATGGAGCCTTACAGCTCATTCATGGACTCTTATATGATACATGCTAATATGAAGTTTAAATTTTACTTTGATAACATGATAAGTCACGGAGCATTAAGCTAGCCTATGAACGAAGCTATGACTATCTAAAGCTTTGGAGCTTCAAGCTCGCTATGAACTTTGTTACGATGAAAATTGATATGATTAGGGAAGTTATAATAGTGATTTGAATGTCTTGTTGCCACACTTTGATAATGACTTTTATGTACGTATAAAGCATTGTATATCATTTATATTTAAGTTTATTACCTCACTAAGCTATATAAGCTTACCTTGTATCTTTGCATGCATTTCAAGTGATAAATCTTTGTAAATGTTTGGGATCGTATGTAGGGGTTGCAAGTCAATCTTTTAAGTATTTGGTAAGTTTTCTATTGTCAAACTCCTAGTTGGTAGCATATGAACTGATCATGTTAGATTGCATTGCGGTGAATGTGTTCTTGAATTGATCCTATGTTTGGCTAGATAAAGTTTAGAGAATTGGTATATGGGAGTTTATGCTATGATTGAATGCTTGGATAAAATAAGATATATTAGTGAGTTACAAAATATATGGGAATAAAATGGGCCAACATGTAATGGACTGGTCATGTCTAATTATAATGCTTGATAGTCTTGGATTATTTGTAAACGAGCTTGCCTATTGAGAAGATACGTGTTTGGTGTCTTTTTGATAATTAAATTATCTAAGACCTAGATTTCTTGTTCATCGAATTTATAGTTGCACCTTCTTGATTTTTTTAAGTAATGATAAGATTTTAGACAAACTGATTTTAATTGTACATTGTGTTAAATTTACTCCGCTCCATTTCTTGAAGTAAATGTGATATTATATAGAAGAAAGAATAAAAGCCACATTAGTAGTTGTGGTAGTGGCCGAGGCCATGAATATAGGCATGGACAAGATGATCATTTCAAAAACACTTATACTCACCAGAAGTGAGATTATAAGGATGACAAAAGTGATAATGGGATTATAATGATACCTACCAAAAGTGGGATTATAAGAATCACAAAAGTGATAACCCATCAAAAGGGGAATTATAATGATGACAAGAATGATAAAGGTCAATTTAAGAAACTAAAATTTTTGTGGCACTAATATGAAAATCATTGGTCTCGTATATGAAAATTATTGGTCTCGTATTTGTCCTACATCGAAGTATCTTGTAAACTTTTATCAATAATGATTGAATGATAAAAGAAAGAAAATAGAAGCAAATTTTGTTTGCGAAAATGAATAAGATAATATTGGTCCAACTCATTTGGTCGTTGTTGATTTCCTTATAACCCTTAAAGAGAATAAATTGTCTTTTAATTATTCTCACAACCTTAAAGGGAATTATTTATCTTTTATTTTATTTTACTTTACAATATAATTGTTTAAGTTTTATATTTTTATATATTTATTTTGTGGAATTTATTTATTTTGTTTAATATGATTATTTATCAAATATAATCTATGATGACAATTTATGCTTAGCAGAAGCATAAGAAATATTTTTGCATTTAAATGCAAGGGAAAAAATGTGAGTACTATCTCAGAGTAATAAAAATATTGATGCTTTGAAAGAGTAATAAGTTCTTGAGAAAAAGCACATTATGAAAGGTGCATAATTGTAAATATCACAATACTCAACGCTAAAGGTAATAATATCGTCACCACCAAAAGTAAAAATTTTAAGAGAGCAATAAGAGTTCTCGAAATAATCTTTTGAGAATGATAGATAACATATATTATCATTTGGCACATGAAATAAACCAATGTGAATGAGTTTTTGTAAATGAAAAATTATATAAAAGTTCTAGAAGAGTTATATATTACTACCAAAAGAATAGTTTTCATTGAAAGCTCTAGAAGAGCTAAATATATTCCTATTTAAAGAAACACTTTTTGGTGACAATATATTATCAAGTTTTAAAAAAAGTTATATTTTACCACACATGAACGACATGTTATGGTAAACCAAAAGTTTACAAATTTAGAAATATATATATATATAGTTGGCATGATTGGTTAGCCCATCCTAATTAATAATGATGCAGAAATTATTGAGATTTACATACACATTTATTAAAAGAAATTGAAGTTCTTATGATGTTTTTTCTCAAAAGAATTAATTAAATTCCAATTACTAAAAGAACATGAAGTTCTTGTGTTGCTTGTTCTCAAAAGAATTGATTAAGATCCCACTTACCAAAGAATTTGAAGTTATTGTACTAAAGTTGAGACCGCATGTCTTGTATATCTGAATGAAATATGGGCCCATTTATCCACAAATGTGGAAAATTTTTACGTGATTTTAGTAGATGCATTTACATTGTTTTTATCAACTTATAACCAGAAGTTTGTGAGATTGATTAGAAAAAGATTCAGATTATGTAATTAGACTATTCGTCTTGCAAAAGTCAGTGAGTTTATATTTTAGGCTATATCAGTTAAAAAGCCTATTGATTATGAAAAAATAGTTTAGCAAAATTTTGATTAGATGTCTCCTCTTTAATAGCTAAACTATGAGAACAAAACATTTATTATCTATATGGTATTTAACATATAGCAGCACTTATACGCATCAAGCCAACGAGTTATAATAAACTTCCCATTATGATTGGCTTTTGGTCAGAAGTCATATATTTCCCATTTTAGAATTTTTGAATGTGCGATATATAGTTGAATTGCTCTATCACAACACACAAAATGGGTATATAAAAAGTGTTGAGAGTATATATTGAGTATGAGTCTCTTTTATGTTTAAATTCTTAAACATTAGTTGAAGAATCATTTAGGATATGATTTTTCTCGACATTAGGGGGGATAATAATCAGCTGGATAAAGGAAAATGAATTATTATTATCATGATCCTCGTATATGAACCTAAAGTTCATAAGATAATTCATTTTATTACATGTCAACTGCCAGGCATATTTACTAACCTAATGAGAGTAATCAAGTCTCATATACCAGCTGAAAATGCTCTAACTTTGAATTACATGTTAGAGAAAATGGATGTAAATCATGCTTGAAGTATGATAGTTGAAATTGGTTTCAATGATCAAAATTCTTGTAAGTGGAAAGTAGTATGAGATGGTCATATATTGGAGGCAGGTGCTCCTGAAGAAACCCAAGACATAACTAATGATAAAAATCTAGAAGAGTTTAAGGTACCTGAAATAAAGATTGAAAAGAGATCTCGATAAGTTATGTCACTACGAGAAAAGAATGAAACTGAAATAGAAAAAGTTGTCGACAACAATTTTACATAGAACACTTCTATAGAAGTAAAGAAATAAAACGAGGATCTTGTATAGAAATCTATAGATATTGAAATGATTGGCCAATATAGAAAGACACTGAACTTCCAAAAGTGAAGTTTTTTGACCAGTAGTCCAAACACCTAAAGATGTGATGCAAGTAGGGAAAAAATAAATAGTCATGATGTAACCTCCTAAATTTGACCTAATTTCTTAAGTTGAATCTTGGAAGTTAAGTTTGAAAATATTGTCCCTCAAGAAAAGTTGTTAGGTTTAATAATTCAAAATTACAATTTAATTATACAGATCAAAACCACAAAATTATATCAATTAAATAAAACATAGACGTTTAGCAAAATTTCAAAAGTCATTATAAAATCCGAAAGAAACTCAAATATTAAATGCATGTCAAACCAATAAGTCTCAAATAAATATAATGTCCCAAGTCCTAAATACAAAATATCTGAAATAATGATAGTAGATAAAATCAAATGTCTGTAAAACCATACTGTATAATAAAATAAAGTCTGATGATACAAAATCCTCCAAGTACTGTACGCCTAAGCCTGAGTATCTGAAAGAGGAACTAAGAGAGAGTAAGCTATAAAGCTCAGTGTGTCTATAAAGTGCAGATAAAACACAAAACAGGAATCCGAACAACAAGCATAGTTCAACAGTCATCACAATATACATATGCATACAATCTGAGACATAAAAATGTAATGTCATGCACCCATCTCCATACATCGTCCGAAGAGTAAGGTTCCCTAGAACCACAGATCATTCAGTCAGTCACATATACAACATGCACGCATAACATAGAGCACAGAAATGATATAGCATAGGAAGAGACACACCTTAGGCAGCTAATAACTCAACATTGAGAGTGACGTCTCCCACTCTCAACTCTAGTATTTGGTCGGACAGAGTCAACACCTACGAAGTCAACAAAACATAATTATACCCTACTACTATGCCACGCTAACATAACCACTAAACGAAACCATACTCGCCTGCAGAACTCGTAGGCTATGTAGAAGGAGGTCGAACAGCTGGAGGAGGAGAAGGAAGATTCTCAGGCTCCGAGTCAAAGTCACATGAACACAATAATATTTGATTAGAATCCGATATTCAAAATTCCCAAAATACTGACTATAATTAATTACAAATAGAAAAACAGTCTTTTGGGTTTGAATTTGGGAAAACGGGCAGCGAATTTGGAATCAGAACGTCAAAAAACATAAAGTCAACTTGGGTTGGAAAAGTTAACAACGACATCATCAAAAAGTCAACACTAATGTCGGTGAAAAAGTCAATGCTAACGTTAGCCAAAAAGTCAACACTAACATCATCTCGGGTCGGGTCAATGGTCAATGGGTCGGGTTAACGATCAACGAGTCAGGTCAATGGTCAACGGGTCAGGTCAACGGTCAACAGGTCAGGTCAACAAGTAGGATCGGTCAATGGGTTGGGTTGGGCCGCCAGTTCAGTTCAGTTTGGACGGTTCACAGTCCAGTCTGAAGTGACCTAGTTTAGGTCCCTAACTCGGTCCGGTTCACTCAGTCTGGGCCAGTCCAGCTCCCTCTCACCAGTGGGCCTTCCAAACATTTGGGTTGAGCCCATACTCACCCTTAACCCATCCTCCCCAAACACCAGCCTACACACAACAACCCCTCACACACATGTACAACTAGGGTTACGAAACCCTTGGCGGCTAGGGTTTACACCCACAGATGGCGGTGGCCATAGAAGAACCGACAGCGGCGGCTCACGACAAGGGCGGTGATGGCACACCGACAACCCCAACCAAAGGTTTCCAAAACAAAACCAAGGTCCTGAGTTTAAAACTTACCCTCACGCACGGCTCCGATAGACACCAAGGATTCGACGGAGCAACGGTGTTGCAAAGGAGAGGAACGACGGTGCAAGCTTTTCGAAGCAAACCCTCGGTGGCTCGGACGCAACACCGGGCAGAGGTGATGACGCCAGGAGCAGTTTTGAGCGCGAACGAAAGACGAGTCTAGGGTACTGGTTGTGCAAGATCTAGCGGCGTCTAAGGGCTTTGCCGGAGTTGAAACGGAGTGGGGGTGCTAAGAACAAAAATGAGAGATTGAGGGATAGGAAAATTAGGGTACGACTGCCTAAATCTCAAGAATGAGATATGAGGAGTCAGCCACTAGACAAAATAGGGTTAAAGCCCAACATTTGGGTAAAATGCAAGGGAAGGGTCTTGGCTTTACCCACATTACTCACAAGACACTGAAGTTTCAAATTTTGCAATTTGGTCACCAACTTCAATTAGGAATTCACATTTTAATTTCCTTAAAATTAGGGTTTAGGGATTAGGGATTTTATGATTTGGGGATTTTTAAATTAGGGGGTGACAACTCTCCCCTCCTTAAAGGAAATTTCGGCCTCAAAATTTACCTGGATCAAAGAGATACGGATACTGAGCTTTGACAACGGCCTTGGGCTCCAACGTAGCCTTATCATGACCACGATTACGCCACAAGACCTTGACCATCTTAATGGTCTTCCTTCGAAGAACTTTCTTATCCCGGGCAAGAATCTCAACTGGCTCCTCCTCAAAACGCAAGTCAGGATGAATCTCAATCTCCTCCACATGAATAATATGAGACGGATCAACATGATAGCGTCTTAACATAGAGATATGGAAGACATCATGAATACGATTAAGCTCAGGTGGTAAATCAAGCTAATAGGCAACTGGTCCAACTCACCGAATAATCTGATAAGGGCCGATGAAACGAGGACTCAGCTTGCCTTTTCGACCGAAACGAAGTACCTTTCTCCACGGAGATACTTTTAAAAAAACCTCATCTCCCACATTGAACTCAAGATCTTGACGTATCAAATCAGCATAAAACTTCTTTCTGTCAAAAGCAACCTTAAGTCGATCCTGAATCAATCTAACAGTCTGCTCAGCCTCATGAACAATATCTGTGCTCATTAAGCTCAGTCCAACCAATAGGTGTACGACACTTATGCCCATACAGAGCCTCATACGGTGCCATCTTGATACTAGCTTGGTAGCTATTATTGTAGACAAACTTCGCAAGCGGTAAGAAATCCTCCCAACTGCCTCTGTAATTCACAACACAACCCCTCAATATATCCTCAAGAATCTGGATTATCTGCTCAGACTGGCCATCGGTCTGCGGATGATAAGCAGTGCTAAAGTTTAACCGAGTACCCAAAGCAGTGTGAAGTGACCTTCAGAACTTCACTGTGAACCTTGGATCCCGATAAAAAATGATAGACAAAGGCACCCCATAAAGTCTAACAATCTCCGAGATGTAGAGCTTAGCTAACCTACTCAAGGAATAGTTAACCCAAACAGGAATGTAGTGTGCAGACTTAGTCAACCAATCAACAATAACCCAGATAGAGTTTTTCTTTGAGGGATTCAAAGGAAGACCACTGACAAAATCCATCGTCAGACGCTCCTATTTTCCATTGAGGAATCTCAATATGCTGAAGTAACCCATACGGACGCTGATGCTCTGCTTTTACCTTCTGACAAGTCAAACACTTCGACACAAATCCAACAACATCCCTCTTCAGGCCCTTCCATCAGTATCTCTCACAAAGATTCTTATACATCTTGTCCCCACCGGGATGCATAGAATAAAGACTGTCATAAGCTTCACGAAGAATAACCTGCTTCAAGCCAGAATTCCTCAGACTGCAATACCGACCCTGAAAACAAGAACACCATCCTGATCGATTGAATAATCCTAAGATGTACCTTTTTCAACCTCTCTTATGCGATGCATCAAGAATGGATCACTAGGCTACTCAGCTCGAATATCAGAAATCAAAGTAGGAATAACCCGAAGTTTTGCCAAAAGACCGCCATCCTCATACAAACTCATATGAGCAAACATGGCTCTCAAATCTGTGATGGCATTACGACTCAAGGCGTCGGCAACAACATTAGCCTTTCCTAGATGATACTCAATTTTACAGTCATAGTCTTTATGAAGCTCTAACCAACAACGTTGTCTCAAGTTCAGCTCTTTTTGAGTGAGAAGATATTTTAGACTCTTATGGTCTGTGAAGATATAACACTTCTCCCCATAGAGATAGTGTCTCCAGATCTTGAGAGCAAAGATCATAGCAGCAAGCTCTAGGTCGTGGGTAGGGTAGTTACACTCATGCGATTTCAGCTGTCGGGATGCATAGGCTACTACCTTACCATCCTATATTAGAACACATCCCAATTCGGTATGAGAAGCATCACTGTAGACGGTGTAAGCTTTTCCCGGCTCATGTTGGATCAGGACCGGTGCTTTAGTCAACACGGTCTTAAGCTTCTCAAAGCTAGATTGCTGAGCCTCATACCAAACAAAAGGGACATTCTTCCTCAAAAGTTTAGTTAACGGAGCTGCAATGATCAAGAAACCCTCAACAAACCTCCGATAATAGCTGGCTAAACCCAAGAAACTTCGGATCTCAGGAACATTCCTAGGTTGCTTCCAACTCATGATAGCCTCGATCTTCTTCGGATCAACTCGAATACCCTCAGCAGAAATGATATGCCCTAAAAACATCACACCGATAGCCAAAATTCACACTTACTGAATTTTATGTGCAGTTGTTTCTCCCTCAGAGTTTGTAAAACAATCCAGAGATGTTCTTCATGCTCAACCTCAGATTTAGAATAAACCAGAATATCGTCTATGAAGACCATAACAAACTGGTCGAGATAGGGTTGAAACACTCTATTCATCATATCCATAAAGGCGGCAAGAGCGTTAGTCAACCCAAAAGACATCACAAGGAACTCATAGTGACCGTAACGTGTCTAAAAAGCTGTTTTGAATACATCAGAATCTTTAACCTTGAGTTGGTAATAACCAGATCTCAGGTCTATCTTACAGAACACCGTAGCTCCTCGAAATTGATCGAAGAGATCATCAATACGAGGAAAGGGATACTTGTTCTTGATTGTTACCTTATTCAGCTTCCAATAGTCAATACACAACCAAAGTGTCCCATCCTTCTTCTTGACAAAAAAAACAGGGGCTCTCCACGAAGAAACACTGGGTCAAATAAATCCCCTGTCTAACAGTTCTTGCAACTGAACTTTTAATTCTTTAAGTTCTTTCGGTGCCATCCAGTAAGGTGCCATAGACACAGGAGTTGTGCCCAGATAGACCTCGATGCCAAACTCAATCTCATCACGCTTTGGCGGAACACTAGGCAATTTTTCTGGAAATACATCAGGAAAGTCTCTAATAACCCGAATCTTATCCATCCCAGAGTCGGACTGTCTCAGATCAAGAATATAAGCAAGGTAGGCAATAGACCCCTTATTGATCATCTTCTAAGCTTTGAGAGCCGATATTACATTAGATAGAAAGCCTCTGCGTTCTCCAAAAGGAATTACCTCACGCTCATCAAAAGTTTTTAGAGTTGCTCTTTTCTTCTCACAATCTTGATTGACTCGGTAAGCAAACAACCAGTCCATGCCGAGAATTAGATCGAACTCTCCAAAAGGTAACTCCATCAAGTCAGCCAGAAAGATTTCCCTTTGAATCTTAAGAAGACAATTTTTATACACCCTAGATACCACAACAGGATTACCTACCGGACTATGTACGGTAGCAGCATTAGCAACATCTTCAACAGGAATTTCAAGACCCCCAGATACAGAACTTGCAATATACCAATATGTAGAACCATTATCCAATAGT
Source organism: Hibiscus mutabilis (assembly GCA_019671005.1). Taxonomy (NCBI): domain Eukaryota; kingdom Viridiplantae; phylum Streptophyta; class Magnoliopsida; order Malvales; family Malvaceae; genus Hibiscus; species Hibiscus mutabilis. The sequence continues at coordinate 29,105,682 of CM033713.1, forward strand.
GAAAAATAAGAGATAGATTGAATAGAAAAGGTACCAGCAATAACGTCTGGCTCATCTTGATCCTCATGCCTCCTAGTAGCATAAACCAACCCAGGCTGTCTCACCTCTGAACCAGTTGGTCCTCTACTCTGAGCAGGCCTACCCCTACCAGCAGTACCCAAAACATCAGATCTACCATGACCTCTCCCTCTACTAGGAGTCTGAACAGATGCCTGAGACTGACTCGAAACATAGGCAGATAAAGGTGCTATTAGACAATCTCTAAAAAGATGCTCAAAAGAACCACATCGAAAAAAAGCACCAAGCTGCCTCCTGCTAGATGCCATTTCTTGTAGAAAGAACACTGTGGTACCCCACGAGAATTAGACGAACCTCCAACACTGGCAGTCAGAATAGTAGATATCACTGGTCTAGCTCTGGAGTAACTCTAATGGCCGTACTCATCTTTATTCCTCTTCCTAGACTGATTCCCCTAACTGTGCTGAACTGAGGCGGTTGACTGCCTCCTAGCCTCGATCATTACCCTGAGATTCATGTCGTTTCTTCATAGCTCCAATCTGCTCAACAGTTCTATCTCGTTAGGTGATCTCCTTATACTCCTTATCCTGATGTAATGCAACCTCAGTCTTGATAGAAAATGCAGCCCTCTCAAAAACCAATCACACTTCTCTTTCTCTGTAGTAACCAGCCCCGGAACATACTAGAGAAGCCTCAAGGACTCTATCTCATAATCATTAACGCTCATATCATTCTGCTCCAGATTCATAAAGTCGTCATGGCACTTTGCTAGATACTCAGGTCTAACATATCGGTCCTGAAATGACTGTCTGAAAAACTCATAAAATCTGACTGACTAGAACAACTTTTTCCTCTGCCTCCCACTAGTTCTGGGCCTCACCCTACAGCAATGATACAACAGCTTTCAATTTCCTTTCGGCAGGATACACCATCTCAACAAACAAACATTGAAGTTTCTTCACCCAATATTCCCCATTAGCTGGGTTTGTACCCAACTTGCCATCAAACATGGTCATCCTGGAAGCTAAGAACTCGGTAGAAATAGGTTTCCTCACACCCTCAGATTGGCAGAGGTAAAGAAGCAACTCCCTCTACACTATAACAAAATCCAATCCCACTGTCTCATTATTCTTGGAATCACGTGGACCAACTCTATGCGTCCGTTGGCCAGGTGTTGTATTCTGAGCTCCCGTTTGATCCCTGGGTTGTTCCTCTCCATCAGTATCATGTACATTATTCTGATCCTACGGCAAATCTGTAGGAGGTAGAGCATCACTCTCAACAATAGTAGAATGACCTCGGTTACGGCCTCGGCCACGACCACTTCCGGTCGCTAATCTAGAACTCCTACGAGGTGGTATAGTAGTCTATCACAAAGAGGATAATCCTAAGTTAGAGTCGGTACTTGGAGTTTCTATTCAAAATAACATAATCTTTAAAATACAATATTTATTAGAAATACCCGTTTTGCCCAAAAATATTTAGTATGCATGCAAAATTATCTTCGGTTTAAAATTTTATGTGAGCCACATAGTCCGAGGGTTGAACCTAGTCTCTGATACCACTAAATGTAACCTCCTAAATTTGACCTAATTTCTTAAGTTGAATTTCGGAAGTTAAGTTTGAAGATATTGTCCCTCAGGAAAGGTTGTTAGGTTTAATAATTTAAAATTACAATTTAATTATACATATCAAAACCACAAAATTATATCAATTAAATAAAACATAGACGTTTAGCAAAATTTCAAAAGTCATTATAAAATTCGAAAGAAATTCAAATATTAAATGCATGTCAAACCAATAAGTCTCAAATAAATATAATGTCCCAAGTCCCAAATATAAAATATCCAAAATAATGATAGTAGATAAAATCAAATCTGTGTAAAACCATACTGTATAAAAAAATAAAGTCCGGTGATATAAAATCCTCCAAGTACCGTATGCCTAAGCCCGATTATCTGGAAGGGGATCTAAGGATGAGTAAGCTATAAAGCTCAGTGTGTCTCTAAAGTGCAGATAAAACACAAAACAGGAATCCGAGCAACAAGCATAGTTCAACAGTCATCACAATATACACATGCATACAATCTGAGACATAAAATGTAATGTCATGCACCCATCTCCATACACCGTCCGAAGAGTAAGGTTCCCCAAAACCACTCTAACTACATCGTCACCATCCGAAGTGGACGACCCGAAGGTGGAACCATTGATCTGAAGCAAAATTCAGCCCGAAGGGTGAACCCACTAAACTTTCCCGTACAATTTCCCAACCCAATGATATGGCATGTTCCGATTTATATTTTCTGAATCCGAAAGTATATCCTATCTATTAATTTAATCTGAGTACATACAATATATGTCTGATATTATTTTAGTCTGATTCTGATATCTGATGTGTGTCATGCCATCATACAAAAATGCCATAATTCACAGTTTATTTAGTCAGTCACATATACAACATGCACGCATAACATAGAGCACAGAAATGATATAGCACAGGAAGAGACACACCTTAGGCAGTTAATAACTCAACGTTAATAGTGTCATCTCCCACGCTCAACTCTAGTATTCGGTCGGACAGAGTCAACACCTACGAGGTCAACGAAACATAATTATACCCTACTACTATGCCATACTAACATAACCACTAAACGAAACCATACTCACGTACAGAACTCGTAGGCTGTGCAGAAAGAGGTCCAACAAGTGGAGGAGGAGGAAGATTCTCCATCTCCGAGTCCACGTCACCTGAACACAATAATATTCAATTAGAATATGATATTCAAAATTCCCAAAATCAGACTATAATTAATTACAAATAGAAAAATGATCTTTCGGGTTTAAATTTGGGAAAACAGGCAGCGAATTTGGAATTAAAACGTCTAAAAACATAAATTCAACTTGGGTCGAAAAAAGTCAACACTGACATCATCAAAAAGTCAACACTAACGTCGGCCAAAAATTCAACACTAACGTCAGCCAAAAAGTCAACTCTGATGTCAGCTCGAGCTGGGTCAACGGGTAGGTCAATAGTCAGCGGGTTAGGTCAGCGGGTCCGGTCAACAGTCAATGGGTCGGGTCGGTCAACATGTCAGGTTGGGCCATCGATTTAGTCCGGTTTGGACAGTTCACGGTCCAGT